>WHYT01017473.1:399322-423629 GCA_009806455.1 Tetrax tetrax | reverse complement strand
AAAAAAAAAAAAAAAAAACCAAAGAAAAACCAAACCTTCACTTCACTGAAGAAAGGGGAGTTACATCAGCTGAGAATCTGCAATTATGCATGTACCAACCTCAGCAGTTCTGGGAAGCACAAACCGCTGCTTATAGGAATGACAGCTGTCAGAGCTGGTTTAGCACTGAGGCTGCACTTCGTGACCATGAAATCTTCACTGCACACTAGTATTCAAACGAGACACACACATAATGAAAAAAAGTGCTGTGTCAAGTCAAGTCTGGCATCTAAAAATGCTGCTCTTCAAAAAAAAATCCTATCTACTTAATAGCTGATCAATAATGATGGAATCACACAATGGTTTGGGTGGGAAGGGACCTTTAAAGCCCACCCAGTCCAACCCCCCTGCAAGGAGCAGGGACATCTTCAACCAGATCAGGTTGCTCAGAGCCCCGGCCAACCTGGCCTGGAATGTTTCCAGGGATGGGGCATCCACCGCCTCTCTGGGCAACCTGGGACAGTGCTCTACCACCTGTGGTGTAAAATTTTTTTTCTTTTTATCTAGTGTAAATGTCCATCCTTCCAGTTTAAAACCATTACCCTTTGTCCTGTCACAACAGGCCCTAAACTAAAGAGTTTCTCCCCATCTTTCCTGTAGGTCCCCTTTAGGTACTGGAAGGCCACTCTAAGGTCTTCCCGGAGCCTCCTCTTCTCCAGGCTGAACAGCCCCAACTCTCTCAGCCTGCCCTCACAGGAGAGGTGCTCCAGCCCTCTCATCATCTTTGCAGCCTCTTCTGAAGACAGCATGGAATGTGGAGCTAGCATTTATTCTGCTTCACAACATCAGCTGCCAAGCAGGACCACAGATTCCATCCTTCAAAATTTACAAGTATTGTCATTTTGCATCAGCCAAAATAAATGATAAAGCCATTTGTATAATTTGTAGCTGCCTGGGATATCTTTCTTTCAACCTCTCATATAATTGACTGGAGCAATATCTCTTCATAACCACTGAGCATTCTTGCTCAGCTTTATTTGGAGTACTGGTGGAGAGAGTGAACATCTTGCTCTACAGTTTACGTGGTAAATAACGGCAAGGTATACTTCTCTGTCCAACATACCTCATCTTAAGAGTTAATCACAGGAATATTAACTTTAGCAGTTGCCAGGGACAGTACTGTGTATCAGAGAACACTTTTCTTACTGTATTCTACGTGGCATTAAGTGAACATAGCAACATCTGTGCTGCTGGCATTTGCATGTATTATTTGTCTAGCGCTGTGGATGTGCCCAGTATTCTGCAGACGATGATACGGCACCTTTCCTGGGACAATTACAGTCTCAATCAAAGGGCAGTGAGGAAAGCCTTACACACAGTGCTGGCAAATAATGGTTCTCAAAGCAGCACGCTAAAACAAACACAACTGTGTTAAAGTTGTGTGTCTTATGAGAGCTGCAGCAACAGGTAACATCTGACTGGAACTTACAACACCAGCATCAACAACTCGCTGATAAATTTTAAATATACGGTCTAAAACATTACAAGATTAACAGCCTTTTACCACAGCAATTGAAAATCACTATCAAATCAATCCTAAGCAATTGGAAAAATGATGTCTCTTTTACTTATCTCTATTCATGCAATTATTCTAAAGCAAAATTCTGAAAGCTACAGTACTATTTGCAGTATCAACGAAGGTAGATCCTAAGCACAAGAGAGCCCAAGGGGAGAACTGCAAATACTGTTAAAGATTAATTTTGCTGACATTTTATGCTAAGCAAAAGAGGAAAGATAAAGAAAGGAAATGTCTGATGTACAGCTGTTTCCTTCACAACTCGAGTTAGAAAAACGGAGTTATTCCACGAAAAACAGAAGTAATGAAGTCTGAATGCCTATGAAAGTGTCTTTTGCCTCTTTGCCCCATCACCTTAGCTGCTGATTAAATATGTTTTAGGAAGTGATTGATCCTTTAAATTTCTATGTCTTCCAGCTTTTGTCAGAACTAGTCTGTAGATTAAAAGCTACCAGAAAGCATGGAAGAGGGTGTAAGGAACGCAAGGAGAAGCAGCAGAGGGAAGGAGCAGGGGAAACATCCTTGTCAGCTTCATTTTCCTTGGAAACAAGGTTAAAAACAGTGATCCAGACAGTTACACACAGGAAAGGATACACCTAGCAGTGGTGTCCCAGCTTAGGTTATGAGAGCTGCATTTAAACGTTCTCTTTGCCATTTGATACTAAAAACAATATAAGGGATGGGAAGGCCAAACATCAGTTCTATTGTGCAGTCACCATAACTCTTCTTTATTTTATCTACTTTGCCATGATGTGCTATTGTCATAGCCTTCCGCTTTCTTCTCACCAAAGAGAAAAGGTGAAAATCAGGCTGAATTTTAAAAAGGTTGAGGTCAACAGATTATTTTTAAAGCTCCCATTTAAAAATACTGAAAAGACAACAGGTGATTTTTTTTTTTTTTTGCACACCAGGCAGGAGACTTGCACAGTTCCTTGATAAAGGATGATGTGGATACCACTCTCTGTGGGTAAAAATGAAGACGGGACAAAGTTCTGGGAGAAGAATACATCAAGGATTCCATAGAAACTGCATCTGGCTCAAGAAGCTTTGAAATAAGAACTGGGTTCCCCAAGGGTACACTAAGATAAAACCTCACAAATGCCTTTCCTGTTCTTATCCATTCCTAAGCATCCCCTGGTGCTCACTGCTGGAGAGAGGATGATGGTCCAGAAGAATCTGACATGTGCAGCCATCCTCATGTTCTTAGTCTGTACTGGAACAAAACACCCAGTAGCAAAGATTTTGTTTCTAATAGATTTTGTAACCTTGAAACAGACTTGAGATATACTTTACTTTTATTGTTACTGGAACTTTGAGTCACATTAATTATTTACAGTAACATTTCTTATTAAAATCCCTAGGTTTTTTGATATCTATGGTTCCTTTTGGGTGTTCCTTTCATTATCTTCATGGACTTAAGTATCCAAGACACATATTATGTAGTAATTGTAGTATGTTCCATCCTTCAAGATAATCTTAAGCACCGTTTTACTCCTTTTTTTATTAATAGACATAAAATGTCATTTCTACAGAAGGTGAATGCTGGAATACTCAGCAGTAGAAATACAAAAATACCTTTTATTTTCCTCATTTATCATCAAAGCTGAGAAAAAAACAACCCAAAAAAATCTCAAAAATGCAAAATCAATCATAAACTGACATTCTATAACCCACAGAAGAACTTTCAAAGCCAGGAAAGCATGGCAGTAACCAGCAGATGGTGGACGGTACACAGGTACGCCGCTTTTTGTCTGAGAAGAAAAATGCGGCCATCCTGCAAAAACCTGTGACACAAAGCTGTTGGCTGGAAATCTTCAGAAAGCTGTCTAGGTGTAGTATGCCAAGTGCAAAACAAAAAGGTAATTTTTCTTTCTACATTACCTAATTGCTAGATCTTTTTATCATATTTCATGCTTATATGTTGACCCAAGACAGGACAACCATTTCCCCTTGCTACCTGGCTGACAGATGGGTGGGACATCAAGGGGCCAAAAAAAAAAGGAAAGAAAAGGGGGGAGGTGGGAGGAAAGGGACTATTGGCACTTCTAGATGAGATAGACACTGGGACTAGGCATCATAAAAACAATAATATTTTGTTTTAATAAAGTTCACCTTCATTAAAACTTCCTTGAGGCTACATTACACTTCAAATACACTTCAAATGCGAGTTTCACATCCGCGATCATTTAAATATAACACACTCCTACTACCAAAAGGAGTCCCAGTGTGGTATACACAAATTTTCAAACAATGAATTCAAGTTATTTATAAACAAATTTCAACCTAATGAGTCCTCTATATTTTCAAGCATTTTCCCTTTCAGAACAGACAGAGTACTGATGACAGAAGCTGGTGTATCTAACCATACACACACACAGAAAAACCCCGTTTCACCTGCCACTCTCTTACCAGCTTGTCTCAGTCCCAGTGCACAATTATTCCTTTATTTCAAGGTTTTGGTCCACTCTAAACACAGCCTATAGTTCTGCATTCAGGATAATTATGATTTTTTTTTTTTTTTTTTTTTTTTTTTTTTTTTTTTTTTTACTATGTCCACAAGGTAGCAGAGTGCTCCAATTCAGGTTACAAACTACAAAGAGCACAGTCAGGCCTGCTACATTCAAATCCATCACCTTGCTAAGATTAGCTTGGTACCCCCTCAAAAACATTGAGTGTGTTACCATTCACTGCAGGCTAGTCTTTCTGACGTATAAAAAATGAGCTAGTTGTCTTTCCATGTCATGTAATTAAAAGTGGCTAAATGAGATTTTTAAATAATTTAGGCACCTGGTAGAAGGCAGTTTTTCGTACACGTAAAATTGCCTTATAGGAGACTTTGGAAGCATGTCAGGTAAGGAATAAAAATGAAAATACAAAATCTAAACTAGTTACAATACTTGGAGATCAGAAGTAGCAAAATGCTTGTCAGCAGGACAGTAGAGACTAGACAACGCAGGGCTCTATGCAAGATTTAAAGACCAATGAATAATTACCTTTTCAACAACATTTTTTTTTTTTTTTAAGAATATCCTTCCTAAAAGTTTTCTGCCAATGAATGTCCAGCATCCCACACCAAAATTCTACACCTGTTCTACCAAGGGGCAGGAGAATTTGGCCTTCCTATTTGAAGCAAGGAGTGATACCTCCTACAGGTATGAAAGCTGCTTATGCCGAGGGCAAACACTGTTTCTGGGTCCAGTTATGCCATCTTGCTTTAGGATACTGCCAAGTAAATTTCCCTCCATTAACTTCATGGGAAATAATTATTTCACTTGAAATTAAATATAATGAGTAAACACTGCAAAACTAATAGAATACCAGAAATTATATCTATTCTCTACCATTCCAAAACTTTCCCTCAGACAATGCCAATGTAAGTTAAAATCTTCCTATACACTGTCTTAAAATAAATGAGTGTATCTAGCGCACATAAAATCATGCCTAGCACCAATCAATACCCATAACATACATTAAACAGTGTGCCAATAATGTGAGATATACTTCATCTCAACACCCATCCCATCCAGCGTGTGCCATTTTTCCTCCTTTGGAATGACTCCAAAACCTCAGATTTTAATGAAGGGCTGTTGAAGTAGGGAAAAATGTGGTTTGGAAGGAGTTCAGATACATGGATTCCATGTACAGAACAGATTTATGGCCTATATTAACAATGATAATCCTGTGTCGCAGTTCCTCTGAAACGCCTAGTTGTGCACCAGTCATTTCAAATCCATTATCATCCCCAAATGGCTGTCCAGTGACGTCTAATCGCAATCAATAGCCACTAATGAACCACAGCCATTAATCTCATTTGCATGTTTGCAGAAAGCATCATTTTTAAATTGCATATTCATATGCATAGAGAGTTCAGTGAGTGCACAGAGATTTCACAGCTTGTAGAAAGTTCTGCACTGGGATTTGAACATTTTCCAGGCACCTGGAAGAATATTTAACTCACACTGTATAATAATCTTGACAGGGAAGTCCAAGAAAACACACAGGACAGCGCACTAGCCAAACGTTTGTGTTTTACTGAGTGCGTCTTACTGAGCCATGCTCCAGGGACACGAACAAAACCAAAGGCAGGGAATTACTTAACGGAGACAGTGATTGATAACAATTCCAAGTCTGAAAGGGGAGGAGGAATGGAAATGCTGAACATGAACAGAATCCTGGGTTGGTACAAGAGAAAGCAGCATACCAAACAATATAGTCTTCCATCCTTTCATATAAAGGTTTTGTATGAAAACTGAACTTTCATTCGTAAGGCCAAACAATCTAACACTTGATTGCTCAAGAAAGGAGAAGAACAAAAAACCAAACCCTCAAACCCAACAACTCTCAAAGCTGATCTAAAGTGTGGAAACATATCCTGTGGCTTGCTTTCTTTCTGTTTTACATACACACTACTCAAATGCAAAGAACACAGTTACACAAAGAACATCATTCCACATCCACGTCCTCCAACAGCCAAACAAGTCTCAATGCTCATTCACAGTTAGTCAGCTCCCCCTGCTACTTGTGCTACTGCGACTGACGTGCACCCGAAGTTACCCAAATTACTGCCACCATACAGCTTGAGGGAAAATATGTAAATACAACAAGTGATAGTTGTACAGTTCATCTCTGGAGTTTGTACTCAAGACAAATTTTCCTTATTCAACCATTAAACCTTACTGTATGCTAATAATGACTTCAAGTAATTCCGAACTGAAAGCAGTAATGTAAGGTCTAGTTCTTCAAACAAGATTCATACCAGGAAATCCCAAATCTCCATGAATTGATCCCAAAACTCAAGGGTCAGGGCATAAGTTCCACATGGTTTACGGAAAAAAAACCCATACAAAATACAAAAGAAACACATTAGGAAGTGCTGCAGGTATACAATGGAATTAAATAGTATTCAGGACTAAAACCTCCATATTTAAATCCTTGCAAGGACAGATCTGGTATATTTTAGCTAAAGTCTCTAATTAAAGGTAATGCATCACCAGCCAGTAAGCACTCATTATTCCAACACCTAATGAATTGTGCTGGTTAGATCATGTTTGGCAAGATGAAATAAATGAAGGACTCTGAGGCCACTACATGAAAGGGGAGGTCCTGTTTTCCTCCATCTAATTCAGAACACTACTTGTAATCCTGGACAGACCATTGTGACTAGGGTAAGGTTTCACGTGGCATTCCTCAGCCACACATATTCCCCCCATTAACATTATATTAGCAGAAAATTAATAAAGTTTCCTGGCAGTTGAGTTCTCCAAATAGGCTCACTGTGCACCAGAGCTGTCCAAGCCCAGGGACTGGAAGCGAGTGGCTGGGTACCGATCAGGGAGGAAAGGAGCAGGATGCCACCCCTCCAAAGCAGCTAGCCATAGCTCTGACAAAGCAAAAAAGCTACAGCATCAGGCAGTGCAGGGATTGGAACCTCTGCCTAACTACTTGAAGCCAGAAATGTAACGAAATAAGTCTGTTCCACTAATAAAAGCTCTCTCACCTTTTAATTTATTTTTTTTTTAATATCAAAGCAATATTTACAAAAAACCTAGCCTCCTACCTTGAAAAGACAGATTTCAGGGCAATTCAATTTTTGTAAACACTCTAATATTTGTGGTTTATTTCCAACTGAAATATCTTAGACATTGCCTCAATTGAATTGCCATTCTCTAGTCAACTCTAACGCTAATGTTTGTTATTTTAACAGCTACACTTCAAGAAATGCACATTTTAACAATATAACAAACATGGGTATCTCCTTAGCTACTCCACTAGAACCCTCGCAGCAGACTTTAGGGAATAAACAATTGCCTTTATTGCACAGAGAAAACAATAATGAACCAAGAATGCTAAGGCATCAAGATTATAATTGCACGCAAAGAAACATAACACAAGGGATTCTATTAAGAGAGATGTTTTGACGTGTATAACAACTCTGAGCAGAATGAGCAACACGTTCAGCAGAAACACGGGATCAGACCGGGGAAACCGAGACCCATCCAAGCGAGGAGGCAGCCAGTGCTCCATAATTCCAACTCCCCATCCTCAAACAGGGATGCTGATGAAGCAAGAAGAAAACCTCAACTACTCAAAATCAGAAGCCACCACAGTGATTAACATCTTTTTCTCACAGCCTAAATAAAGGAATTGAAGATCCACAAAGCTGATTTGCTTCTGGTGACTCCCAGGCAGCAGCTGTACCAGGACCAGCAGAAACTGAAAATCAGGGAGATGCGTAGGAAAAGAACTCCCTGAAGAGCAAATTTCTGCAAAACCTTCTCAGAACGTATTCAAGGCTTCACTGAAGCTGAACTAATAGGTTTAGAAGTATACAATTTTATTGGTGCTCTATAAAGAGTTTTCAACTGCATATTCCTCCTCCCTTTCTCTATCACAGTGGTTATCATATAGAAATTATTTTCTTTCTTTCTTTCAAGTAAACACCAGATCTAATTACCCACACAGCTGATCCGAAAGTTCCCTCTTAATTTCTAAAGTCACAACAATCGCATCAAAACATAACTGAGTTTGAATAACTGAATAAACTTCTGTCATAAAGAGAAAGATTAAACTTGACACGTGTTTTGTGAAACCGATAATCACAATGTCTCTTCAACGCTATGACTACATTGGTTTAATGCCCCCAATATTAAATACGGCTGTTTTCAGGTTTAAAATTCAGATAATGAGAGAACGTAGCACACAAGACAATCATTTAAGAATAATGGCATCATTTCTGTGTAAGTAAAGCATTCAGTACATTTGAAAACTGTTTACCTTATAGGCAAGCACAGAATTTAATGACAAATTATGAAGATAAGGTAACTAGATAATAATTTAAATGATACTATACAAAGATAAGTTACCTTTTTATTCCCATTAGGAGTTCAAATGTATTCAAGGTCACGCACTGTGGGTATGAAGATTGAGGTCTTTTTGAAAGAGGCTTTATAGAGATGTTGCATATCTGATGGAGGGGCAACAAATCAATCAGTAAAAAATGGCACTAGTTCATCTGAAAAAAGAAAAAATATCGCAAATGGACAAGGTAAAGATTAGATAAAAGAAACTCACAATTTCTTTTAGTTTCTTTAACTTTACAGGGAGAGTTTGAATTAAATTGTTGTATTTGACCAACATGGAGTCTGCTATTATAATATTAAAATTGTTTCAAAAGCAAAACTAGAGTGTTGAAATACCAGTCCTTTGGCATCCCTTCTCAGTTTCTCAGGGAAGATTATTTGAAAAATTGTGGCCAAGGATTCAATTTCCTAATTATATATGTGCTAAACAGAAAAGTATACAAACATAATCCAATATGATATATTGCGTAATTACAAATAATGAGTAAAATCAACGTGCATTGCTTTTTGATAGAAATGCAATCCTTCCTCAAATGCATAGCTGTAAGAATTAACAGCTTCCTTCAGTGGAAAGTTACAGAAATGAGGATTTTGTGTTATCACAGTTTCTGTTTGTCAAACTGCTGACATTTCTGGACGGTGACCTGTGGGCTGAGCCTTTCCCTCTGGCCCCTTGTCTCCTCCTTAGGAGTAAACCAGCTACGGGGCTTCACTCAGCACCAGTCACTGAGCAACTGCCGGAGCAGCAACTGCTCCGGATGGAGTGAGCCAGAGGGATGTGCTGCTTTCTGGAGTTACACCTGGCTACGGGAGTGGTGAGCGCTGAGTGTCCTCCAGCAAGCGCAGAGAGCTGCTCAGGGGCTGATGTCACTGATGTTTCTCTGGATATTTCTCTAGGTGTTTCATAAGCCTGAGTAATGTCCTTGTGAAGCAGACTACCTCCACTACTCTTTTCTTTGCCCGCTCCCACACACTTTAGCTGTCTTTCCCAGCACAGGCTTTGCTTTCACTGAAAGCAAGCTGCACTCAGATAGCCTGAACTCTGGGGAACTCAGGAAAAACACATAATTTGGTAGCTTGCTTGGAAGCAGGAATATGCCATATAAACACTCTGTGAAACAGGCTTTACAGTTCAGAAGCCACATTCCTTTCTCCCTCCACCAAGACAGAGAGAAATGAACTTTCTCACTATGTATCCACACAAAAGAAAACTAGCATACAGGAGACAGAAAACATACAAACAAATGAAGAAACCAACTAAGCTTCTCACAATATTTACCATTGCAACTCCTTAGTAATGCACAAGAACCAAAAAAAAAAAAAAGAAAACACAGTTGGTGTAAGCATCCTATCATAAATTTCTAAAATGCAAGATCTGTTACTTCATTTCAGTTAAAATAATGCCTTAAAGGCTACAGCAAAGCATTTACAGCACCACAACCAGACTCCACATCCCTTTTCAACAGCTCCCCCTCCACAAGAGCTTTGTAAAAATCTGAGTTGCGCAGACTAAGCAGTAGAAAATACCTAACAACACGATCAACAAAATGACCGTGATAGAAAATCTTTGGTCTTCCAAATAAGATGTCATGGTTTATCTTACATATTAGAAAGGTTTCCTACTATTTATTAGTTTTACACAAAAACTTCAGCAAGTTTTCAATCACTGGTTTTGAAATTCAGTAAGTGGGCAAAGTCACCTGTGAAACTAATTACAGAGCAGCTTTACCAAAGGGCCGCATCTTATTACAATATATTTTCTTCCTGTCATTACTTCAAATACATATTTGAATTGCTCAATAGGAGGACTGCTTCTTCTGTCAGCTGGTTTCCTCCCTTTCCCCTCTATCATCAGCATTCCTCTCTCCTGCTGTTTGCAGAATTATTGTAATGGAGATATTATTAGTGAATCACTAACTTTGAGCAGTCAATATTTCCACTAACTAAGAAATAGAAGCCAAAGGTACTTTTTCATTAAACATGGCCATTCTGGATGAAAAGTGAGGCTTATTCAGTAACCACACTATGGAACTGCAGACTGTTTGATTTTAAAAAATCAATATAATGACAGACTCTTAAGATTCCTGATGTAAAAGAAGAGTTGCATTTTGCATTTTGTCCTGCAAAGTGTTTCTAGTTTAGAACAGCTTTCAAGGGCAATTCTGATAATGATGGATATATTTAAGAAGAGAAAAAGTGGTGAAAAGTCCAAACAAATTCCCGCAATTAAAGCAACTCAACTTGAAAATGTATGCAACAGTAATTTTTCTTCTTCCTTTCGGTATGGAAAACTACTTTAAAGAAGAGATAACATCCTTGCACAACACTAACAGTCTAATTATTAAGGTTTCTGAAGTCAGACGTTACAGATGGCCCATGGTCTGCCGATACAATCATCTCAAAGACAGAAGATCAGAAGGTGTAAAGAAGACACCTGATGATTTGGCAACAAAGAAAATCTCCAGAAGTCTGGACATCTGCTGGATACCCTGAGCTGCATAAGAAAAAGCTCCTCAGCATGGCAGGAGTAGCAGAAAAAAAAGAAGGTAGCTTCTGCACAATAAAACAGGATCTAAACGTGTAGCAAAGTTACAATTGTTATCATCCCTTATTTTCCAAAAGCATATTGCAGAACTGATCCCTCTAAAGAAAAATGAGATACAAATATTGCTTTTTCTCAAAATAGATACCCACCAATAATTAACACAGCCCTCTGAAATGATAGAAACCATATTTTATATATATATATACACACACACATCCATCCCCCAAACCCACAGAGAATAACCAACAGCTACATGTGTCAGAAGATATTAGTATGGGAAGAAACATTTGGCTTGTGGGAGTGGGTGGAAGGGGAAAAATTTTAATCAAATCCATTACCTAGTTATTGATTTCTCTTTGCCAGACTGATCCTGTAGAATACTTAAAGCCTCTGACATTGAGACGTTTTGCCAAAGGTATTGGATTAGACTAAGCAAAAGTTGAGCTTCTCGTGTAATCTCTCATATTTCATTTATATGTGATTTATTCCTTTGTCCAGCAGAGGCTTTTTATTGATAAAAATAATGAGATTGAGAATCCCAAAGGAAATCTAATGCCCACCCACTCAAACATGTTTGTGAAGTAAAAACAGTAGGCTTTGTGGGCCTGGGAGAGAACAATGTTATGTGAAGACTGCTTCCTTGTATAGAAAGTATGAAGCTTGCCAAAATTTTGAAATAAACAAAGCTACTTTTGAAATTAAAACTTTGCTATGCTTGAAAACACCAAGTACACAGCTAATACTGTACACTGTGGAACTGACTGAAAGCCTTCTGAAAGAGTTTTTTCTTTGCAGAATAAACGAATGCAAGTTTTTTTCTTTTGACTTCCCGTATTAGCTCAGTTTGATAAAGCACCTTAAGAAATGTCTACTCTGCTAAATATTATGATGTGTTACACAAAGTCAGTTAGATGACTGAACATTAATCGCGCCACTCAAAAGAAGTTTCTAACCATTGTCAAATTTCTTATGTAATCTGGTAACTGAAGGCTTTGTCGAAATACATGAGAATCCAAGATTCTCTACGAAATTAAATCATTATGCCTCTGCAATACAACTGCTGTTCAAGAGTCCTAAGTAAAATGTAGCAGAGTATCTTGCAATTCTTCAATAGCAATAAAAGGCTAAATAAAAAACATCTGTTTCTGCAGTGAACCCTGAATTAGGTTTTAAAGCCTCTATTTCAATGCCCAAATCAGAAAAACTGTATTCTACTGATATCCAACAGAGACCTTTGTGATTAGCGTGAGTCTTACAACTCTTTCTTATGTTAATGCTTACAGCAGAGTTAGTGGCTTTTAAGTCTCAGCCTTGTTTAACACAGAATATGGAACTCAGCATTTATGACTTAAAAACTACCAGGAGTCTTCTGGAGATCACTGTTTATGGACAGTAATATCCTTTCATGGACATTTTAGTTACTTCTCCTCCCTGTTTCTCCCAGATTTACACAGCAGTTTGCCAGACCAGTCCTACTCTTAGTTTGAGCACAGCGCTTCTCTTACCAATGGTCCCTGTGACACCTCCTGGGGCAGTGAGGTCCCTTCCTCCTTGTGCGCACCCCCAGGCCACGGGTCACGAGCACCATTACCTACTAAGGTTAGCTTTGCGTTACTTCAGCTCCTTACTCTCAGGCTGAAAGATGCAATTAATGGTACTCTATACTTTAAAGACTACCCATACTTTTCAGAGAAACCTCTGCTGTCCATAATGAATCCTGTCTCAGCCTGTTCCTTCCTTGACATCTCAAAGGATTTCCTTGGGTCCTGAGTGGGTTAACGTGTACGGTACCACCTTAACATCGCTGTTGACCCAGCCTGGGCAGTGGCTCTAAGGGATGGGTGGTACAAAATGCAATACTTGAAAATCACTGACTCCAAACCTTTCTTCCTGTTGGCAGATTTTTTAAAAAGCCCCAAAAGTGTGTGTGAAGGTCTCTAATTAGAAAGAGCCTCCAGCAGCATAGTCAAATCACACAATGATAAAATTACAGCTTACATACAGACAAATGATGCTGTATTTAAGTAAAACTAACAAACATTAGCTTGTAAAAACATTTTGTAGTTCCTGGAATCATAACTTAAGCAGTAATTGTTTGATCTGGAAGTCTGCTTAGTTTCACCAAATAACTAGAGCATCAGAACTTGAAAGTCAGTACATTAAACAAAATGGCATAATAGAGAATTCCTGTTTCTTCTGATAGAAAAAAACAAATCTAAGACTGGCATCAGGAATTATTAAAGTACGAGGAGGAATACATTTGATGTCAGTAGAATTTTTTAAATTATCCTGTTATTGTGATGAAAGAACCTAGTCACTCAATATGTCATCAAATGTTTTCCATTTGCTGAGGCTTCACAGGCCACATACAGTTTTAGTTATTTTAAAAAAATATTATTTGCAATATGCAACCAAACAGAGAGCAGCCACTTATTTTTTGTGTCTGACTGACTCTCCTCATACCCTGTAAATGTTTCTCACCACACACTGATATATGAGAATATTATAAGTGGCAAGAACATTGGTGTGGATCGACACATCACATCTACCAGTAAGGGTACTCTCCTCACCAGTTCAGTCCACAGGGAGCCAAGAGCTGTAGAGGCAGGGAACGAGAAAAGAAGCTGCTCCCTGCTTGTAATTCACCTTGATAATCAAAGCACTATGAGGTCTCAAACTAGAAAAGCGTGTCCACTGTGAAATTCTGAAATTCTACATGTACCTGCCAACCTGTCAGGTCTGATTTTTGCTCCTCAGTGTTTCCCTCCGTCTCCACGCACAAGTCCTCTGAGACGCAGTAAGTAATGAGCAGTGTCAGATTCTGCCTGTTACCTCTGAACAACTGATCACGGCTGTCTTGACGTCTGGCTTGCCTCTCCTTTCTGCTAATGTCTTCCCTCCTGAACTGAGCTCCTCTCTCCCATCACTCCTCAGAGGTTTCTCCACACCCTGTCCATTTCTGGATTACTGTTCTGCTGGGCTTTAGAGTCTATCCTTTTTTCAAACTGCAATTCATCTCTGTATCCAGAGATGTTTCTTCACAAGTCCAATTAACACCACAACTAAAAAATTAAAATCACGTAAAAAATAAAATCAGGGACTTACCTGAGCAAGAGTTCTTTTCAGTTTCTCGGTTTATTCTGGCTTCAGTTCTGCTCAGGAATTTATTTTTTAACCTTAAAAGTTTTTGTAAAATGAGGAAATTACTTCCACAATTACATTTTTATCAATCACCGCTCTTTAAAACTTTGAGGAAGTATCACTAACCTGGCCCCTTTAATTCAAGATTGTCAACAACATTTTGGACTTAGACTTTGGAGGCTACCACGGTCACACACAGCACCACAGATTTTAATCCTGGAAGAGGTTCTGAGCATCCAGCTGGATTTTCCGAATTGTATCCTATGTTCCTCATCTCGAAACTTAAATTTCCACTAGAGACAGAGCATCGCTAAAGTTAAGAGCAGACTTCACGGCTTTTGGCTGCTTATGATGTCATGGTCAGCATAAGGTCAGTAGTGATCTTGTGGTGCTCAGCTTTCACAGCTGGAAGAGACCTTTTTAGAGACAGGTGCTCAGAGCTTTCTGCAGACCAAGTGTTCATAAAAGTTTCATTGCTGACTACCGATAACCCTCCAGTCACTTAGGGAGCACCAAAATCACTGCCCTGCCACAGTCTGCTCAGACGTGCTACACAACTCCCCTAAATGCTTCTTGTGTGAATTCAAGCCAATTTGGGAGTTGTTATTCCTTCCTCAACCCATCCAACCACTCTTTTGAGTCTTCCCATCAACTCAACATATTTTGCTCATTTCTTCTGCACCCTGTCTCTACGAGGTTGTCTTTCTCACCTAGTCATGCACTGATTTTCAACAGGGTAACATGCAGAGATACAATCTAGAGCTCCTTCTGTTCTTTCAGAACATGGGTTGTTCTTTTAGCCCAACACCTCATCATTCTCTTGCATCCACTCACTGGCACCTACTTCTAGGATATCAAACATTTACTACCTTTACCCTCTCGACACTTGATGCGTGAATGTACTTACCCTATCATGGTTTGGTTTTTTCCTACCTTCAGTTTTCCAAGAGCAAAAGAACTTACAGAGAATACAAACAGTTCAAGATAACTGCTGTGGCATTTTTTAGTATAATAAACAAATTCATAACAGTTTTGATTTCTTTCCTCTGCAACTGTGAGAGTTGAAATAGCAACAGATAGAATACAAGCAATTCAGCTTCTGTCTCAAGTGAACAGAACATTACAAAGGAGTTGACAAGTTGACAATTTTCAGTGCAAGTTTTAAATAGTTTTAAGAATCCACAGTTTGTACTTCTTTTCAATTCAGAAATTCATTGTATTCCACAGACTCAAACAATGTTTGCATGAAAAGGGCTACAAATATTTTAGAAGACTTGATTAATATTCATGAATATATTAAGGGCATTACGTATTATACCAGCACACACATGGAGAAAGAATACAATATTTTACTGTTCACCAGGATTTTACTGGACATTAGCAAAAACACCTCTGCTATGCTGCACAGCTTGATTCTTTAGTCACCCAGGAAGGTTAGTAATAAAGATAAATAAATCTACTACATGTCCTGAAGTATCTTAGGGTAATTAGTATGGTTCTTGGAAGTGTAGCATCCTCAGCTTACATGGAAACCAGCAAAAGACACAGATTTTTGTCTGCTATTCCAAACATTTGGGCCACCTGGTAGCCACAGGTACACCACACAGCTCTTCTCCAGCTATCCAGATTTTTAACGCGAAGCCTGTGCGGATGACTGTGGCAGGACTCCCTCACTCCTTCACACAAATGAAACGTAAGTTGGAAAATATTCTGAAATTTTTCAACAGTGACAGGAACTTGCAACAGCTAATTTATCTGCAAAGTACTACTCAGTCAGAACACAGCCAAAATAGTGTTTGTTTTTGAAGTTTGACCAGTTGTCACCTCAGCTTCAAAAAGGAAGCACTGTTTTCCTCCCTCCTTCCAGCTACTGTTCTCTGTAGATGACAGGACCTGTTTGAAGTTTTACTTTTATTTAAAAAGCTTAAGGCAAAATTCTCCTCTCAGATCTGCAGAGAGCATCACAGAAAGCAGAGATGTTCTGCTCTCCTCACAGGCACAGAGCTAGCCTGCCCCCCTTCATCTGTTGCCCTGGGAGCCACTGCCACAGGGGGAGGACTCACGGGGGACCAAGATCCTTTGTACAGACTGAAGAGCACTGGGTGCAGTGCAAAAAAGCACACACCACCAGATTCCAGAGCTTCATCAAACCATGCATTCTCACCTCACTCTACTTTGCTCAGGTGCGAAGAAGATGCCTCTGGGCTTTTAAGCAAAAGATTATCATGGAATGAAGCACATGGTCCGTGAGGGGGAAAAGGAGATGACTCCATCCTCTCCATCCAACAACTCTTCAGAAACTCAGTGGCTTTTGCCCCTAAGACTCAATGGCAGTATGATACCTAAAGACACTGTTGTACATTACTCAAATACAATCCTCGTCACTATTAAGTATTAATCAGTCAGCAAGGTCCAGAGCCCAAAACATACTTTCATCCTTTTATTCTATACAGGTAAGTTCCTACTACCAACCCACATTCTCTCATTGCTCTTGGAGAAGCAGAGGATATATAAACTCAGCAGCACTTTCACAGATCTTCACAGCTACCAGCGAGACTTGCAACTCTACCTCTGTTTGCAGTAGTGGCACAAACGCAACCATGAGAAAGACTCTTGTTCAAGTAACATTACACTGCGAACATGTAAAAATGGATTTCTGGGATTCTAAGTCATTTGCTTGTGCAAAGGCATCAGTTAAATTCACATCACAGTTCTAGATTTGTTTCTCCTCAAATTCTTAGTACATTCAATGTCAGTGTGTGAAAGTGGACTTGTGCATGTGACTGTGCATACACATGCATTCTACAGAATATTTCTCAGACCAGAGGTGGACATTGTTCTAAACCTGATTTTACAGATGGAGGAAAGAAATACAGAGGAGAAATGATCTAACAGAGACCAAAAAGGAAAGAATGTAGAAGTGTGGAAGTTCCACTCAGATTTCCGGATCACAATTTAATAGACCAGTGCCACAAAAATATTTTTCTTTTAAACTTTGGATGAACATAATTTTAAATCTTCCAAACGGGAACAAAATGAGAGGCTATCTACATTTGATTCCAGCAAAATTATATGAGAACTTTCCATTTTTATTTAATTGTTTTTACTTCTGCAACACCTCATATATATAAATCCTCTACTAATAAAAAAAAAAGTATGATTAAAAAGTATGATTAAACGTATTCTGTCACATTATATGTGTTTTATCCAGAAACAGAAGACAATATTTTAACAGTACTGCTTTTGAATCACTCCAGAGCATTCAGCAGGAGTCAATTTATACTGCAAGAGAATAACGATGTACCTCAACTCATTTTAATTTCAATAATTGAATGAGAAATAAGAAAGCCTATTGAAAGGACTGTATTCTGGTCAAAGACTAATGAGAAAATAGTTTTGAGTCTCTGAGTCAGCGGGTGTCATGGTAACAATGCATTATCGAAATCTGATTAGCATGCCCAGCAGCTTTACAAATGATAACACGCTCTTCTAATTGTACTTCCCGTTCTTTCCCTCTGATGAGTTTTATATTCATAACAGGTAAGAGGTAAGGCAGAATTCTGTTTATCTACAAGTTAGACTCATGATGTCCAGCATGGTCACAAATTTCGTGCAACCTGTCATTTGGTAACAGAAAAAATTTTGTACCATCTTAAAAATAAGAAGCTGAGCCTTCCATTTCTCTCCTCCTGTATTATATGAGATTATTTAAATCAAATATTATCATCTTATTTTAATTATATAAAATTATTTCTAAGGATAGACACATGAAAGAGAGAACATTGTGAAACATAAGCATCTTAAGAAAAAGCCTATGTTTCATAAGAGAAGGAGATGCAAGAAAAGAATAAGTGTGCATTTAACTCATCCCAGAAAGCACGACTCCATGTTTTGAGGTTTTGAAAAGAGGGAAGGGACTTTCTTGCGTTTAGAGGATGTGCGTACATTTCCAAACTCATTACAATACGAGAAATTAGGAGAAACCATTAAATTAAATAGGACACTTTTCCTCCTCAAAAAGAAAAGAGCTAGTATCGCTTCATAAAATAAATACAATGAAAATACAAGGTTGGAGGTTTAATAATGCTCTTTTTATCAGTGAACCTCAGGTGAATAGCTTGGCAGACTTGTATCACATTATCAGTAAAGAACTCCACTACAACTGCAGCCTCACAAATCTGATGCAAGATCATTTTAACATATAGAGGCTCAGACTTAACAAATGGAAATCTAGTTCAGGTTTTTTTTTTGAGAGAGAGTAAAATGGCATTCTATTTTCCAACAAAATGACCAAGAAATCTACTCCATGTTTGGCCTATTTCCATGACCCTTGTAACCTAAATATTTCTTTCATATTTTCAGTGTTCACTTTCATTTATTAATTCAGCTTCAAATCTGTATAAAGAGAAAGGAGAGAAAAAAAAATCATCTCCTCTAGGTAAACCTGAATACTCTTAATCATTTGACAAATAACGCCTAAGACAAGAAATCAACTTTTCTGTATTATTAACAACGGAACCGTGTTTGTTGTAGTGCCTGAACACAGAGAATACAGCGAGACCTAAACAGCTTCTTACTCCTCCTTACGTGCACTGGCACGTGGACAAAGCTTAAGATGTACAAAATACTAAAAGCAATCAATCTTAAGTCAACACACCGAAAGCCAGAGGAACATTTATCTACATGTTTGGAAATTCAGCAAAGAGCGTAGGGTTACACTGAGAATAGAAAGTCATCAAAGCAGGCCAGTGAACAAAGAAAGAGCAAACAAGCACTCCCCAAAAGGGATTAGTGCTAGTTCAGGGGACTGTTTGCACTAACCTTGGATGGAAGCAGCAGCCCGAAAGCCAATCTCTGTGACCTTCACCTGTCATGATGATATTCCCATCAGGCAAAGCCCACATTTTCCAGAGGTGGTCATCACTGCCAGTGACTACAATGTCTTTTCAGGGACGTAAAGCCAAGCTATCACAGAAAAGAAAGGCAGATTATATTCCGTATCGATTCCATGTTATATGAAATACACAGCAGTGAGATTCATTTAACTCAGGGCAACAGCTACTGAGGACTCGGATTCTGTATGGAGTGAACAAGCAGTGATGGTTTCTATGTTCCTAAGAATTCAAAATTGAACATTCAGGAAACATAGCAATAACAGCATGCTAGCTTGAACAACCCCAGGATATTCCAAGTTCTCAAAAACTGTTGTGACTCTCCTGGAGGTGAGAGTGGGGAAAATAATCTGCATACAGGTACTGACTTAACTTCACAGCCATTGATGTTACCACATCATAAATTGATATTGCGTAGTACGACAAAACAATAATCCTCATCACTCTCCCCAAGGTGACAAACAGCACCACAGGGAATACACAGTACGTATAACAGCGTACATAACGCAGCAACATGACCAACCACAGCAGCTAGTAACCGATATAATAAGGACTAGCACCAGCACCGAGTAACTGATATAACAAGTGTGAATAACAAATTTTGTTTCAAGCTGCTCTCGTCAGATCTGCAGTTATCTCAGTCCTTTGTGTCTCAAGCTGGCCACGAAAATAACTGTTGTGATTTAGCCCCACTCAGCAGCTAAAATACCACACAGTCACTCACTCACTCCTTGCCCTCACTGCCCCCCCGCCAAGTGGGACGAGGAGGAGAATCAGGAAAGAAAAGGTGGCAAAATTTGTGGGTTGAGATAGAAACAGACTTCAGAGAACAACAGAGGAAAAGAAAAGAGAGATGGAAAACAAAACCAACAACAGAATATACTTAAGCACAACAGCTCACAGTAGATCCTGATGCTGGCTCCCTCCTGAGTCACAGGAGCCTCCCCTCAGCCCCCTCCTCACTGACCCCTGAGCTGGTGTCCCATGGGATGGAACAGCCCCAGGCCAATTTGGGTAACCTGTCCCAGCTGGTGGCTGAGCAGTAACCTACCCCAGCTGTGTCCCCAGCCACAGGTGCCACCAGTTCCAGCTCCCCTCCCAGTTCAGGGGAGAATCAGATGAGTTTCTGCTGCTACTGAACAAAACAACAAAACACTACTGATTTTTGTGAAACCAGAATTGTTTTCACACTCTCTTAAAAGTTCCAGTGATTAAAACACTCAAATATATTTGAAAATACTTTGTTAGATTATGTTCTTACAAACAGGCAACAGGACAATAAAGAGCCGTACCAATGCGAAACACTTTCCCACACCTAAAATAACTTCAAAAGCATTGGCTTGCCAGCCTGCTGCTGAGGGCCAAAGGGAAAAAGGACAAAAAGACACTCTGTCTTTTCCCTCACTGTGCCCACAGGTCTAAAGTCTCCTATCACTGAGAAATAACTCAAATGGTAATGACAGTCCAAGAGCTACAGTCTCTCCCATCATCTTAGCAGCTATTCACTGGGACTAGGTCAGAAAATCCATTTCAATTCTATACTCACAATGTGTTACATGTTTTCATTTTTTATTATATAACACACTGGGATGTAATGGAAATCATACACTTACCACATCCCTATATTGAAAACTTGGCATATTTTTGATTTGGCAGCTGCAGTGCAGCTTAAAAATGGATCCAGGGAAGAAAAGAAATCTGTTGGAAAGATAAGAGTGGTGTATTTCATATGGATTTGGTTATTTGATTTAAATTATTGTAATACTTTACTATTTGTTGAACATCAAAAATATCTATGAGTTGACTTAAGTCCCAGCAGTAGATTATTTAAACAGACAAAATCTGGAGTTCAGAAGCAAAATGCAAAGATGGGGAGAAGGAATTGCAACTTGTGTGTGCACCTGTATCAGCTGAGCATCAGAGCCGACAGTTTGCATAGAAAAAAAAGCTTATTAAAACAGAATTAGAGTAGAGAAAGTCAATGTGAAGCAGCCAAATGGGACGAAAAGAGAGGTCTTAGTACACTATTATCAAAACATCTTTTTTAATAATACCTTTGTTCTGCACTCAAATTATTTCATAACATTCCTAAATCAGAGCCACAGCTTCTACGATACTGGGAAAAATAATTCCCTCTAGCAAATCCATGCTAAAAACATATTTATGTCAACCAGATTTTCATCAGAAAACACATCTATTCTTGCAGTTTCAGACACAGTCTAGGAGTACTCCTACGGATTCATCGGTTGAATTCATCTGCTCGACAAAGGAGCCTGGGTTTTACTCATTCTCTAGTTTGCCACAGAGGAAAAAAAAAAAAAAAAACAATCCACATTTTCTATCTTTGCCTAAGGAGGAGAAACTTCTGTTGCATTTATAAGGAGAAAAGAGAAGGAAGGAGTGATGCTATTTAAATTCTCCAGAGGTGCACAGCGAGCAGCCATATCACTTAGACTGGCCAAAACAGATATCTAGAAGAGCAAGGAGGGAATAGAGATAAAAAGAGAGAATTAAAGGCTGAAAGAAGGCATGCCTGGGGCCTGCAAATTACGAGACGCAACAACTGTCCCCGAATCCCTCTACCATCAGAGGCCTCTGACACACCAAAAGTCCTGTTTTCGGCAGCAAACATAGGCATGTAGCACGCCAAAAAGGAGTCCAGTTTCACAGAAAACAGAGTGGGCTAATAATTATAACGGTGAATTCATCAGGGCTGCTACACACTCTCCTCTCAGCCTCTAAAACAGGCCTTTCCTCACTGGCATGCTCCTGGTTGTGCACTGCACAGAAGCAAGACCAGCGCAGGAGTGGTTTTTAGTTGCCAGCAACAAGGTCCTGAGTTCCTCTGGATGTAACACGAGAATGGCAAGGGAAAAAAGAAATCAAAGTGGATTCAGGGAGACCAGAAAGGGAGAAGGGGACGACCACTGCAAAGCCACCGAGAGCATGTGCTACTGCGGGAAGCTTCACCACCAATTTGAGACAATCCATAAAGTGAATTTCCTACAGAAGAACATATCTTCCCATCAGTATGAAGCCCGCAAGTTTATTTTTCACAGGCTTTTCTTTTAATTGCAGAGCTCTTATAAAATGCTGCTGCTGTCCAATGTTTTCTTCTCCATGCCATTTTTATCGGCACACAGTGAACACTATTTAATTAACGGTAGATTTGTGACATAACCACTGTTGAGCTGCTTCTGAGAAAGGGAAGCCCATTCATCCAAAAGGCATTCTATATGCAACATTAATTAGGCACCCTTGTCTTCATTTCTGGCAATCCAGCATTGTATGGATTTTTGCTTCATCTCTGTTCACAGGGTCTAATTATTTCCAGCACTGAAGAACTTTGGGTAGATTGGAATAGAAATCAATAATGGAACATGTGTGATAGGAACATTAGTTTTCTCCTCCTCCTCCTTTGGGATAGAAATGAGGCCAAGAAAAAAAAAAAAAACAAAAAAACTCTCAGAGATTTGCTGCTGTTGAGTATATAAATACCCATGTTTACACAACTGATTCTGGCATTATGAGACATTCTCATCTCTTCAGCACTTGCCATGGTAGATATATAGTGCTCCTAGTAATTTCCTTTCAAAACAATCATTGATTATTTTAATTTCTTTTGACTGAGCCATAAATAAAAGTATGATATCTTCAGATGCAAAATACTTTCAGTCTCAGCATGTACTACATGTGATCATTTCACACATATAAAATCAACCTTCAGGTTTAAAAGTGTGAAATACAAAGTGGTCTGCATAATCTCACCTGCGCGTTTGTTGTCATACAAACACTAACTACATTGCACTGAGGCAGGCGAAATTTCAGTTTGATGCGAAGAAGAACTTTCTGGCAATAGTTTCTGAAACACCAGAATCAAGTGATCTGCCACCATTACCCTGCTCTGAAAGCTCTCAGCACATCTATCACGTATTACCCAGGTAGATTACTTGCACCACAATTAGGAGAACGGACTGGAAACGTCCTGAGGTTCCTTCAAGTCCTAAGGTAGCAATGTTCCTACTGAGCCCCAGCTCATTTGATGCACAGAACAGACAGTGCTTACATGTGAAAAGCAATTATAAAATAAAAGCATCACCTCAAACCTCTGCTAAGGCATGACGGCAGTTAAACCAATTGCAAAGATGCAGGACAGTAAGGCATACAAATTAAAATTTTAATGTAATTTTAGTGGCTAAAAGAGCTCACAAAATCACCACATGGTCAGCTTTTTTTATGAGCTTTCTACAGATCTCAGGAGACTGCAAGAATAGGAGAAGTCCAGAAATAAAAACCTAACCTAAACACAAAATTAATGATCAACTTAATACTCTAAGGGACTTATCCAGCCACACCCAATTGCTCTGTGGCAGAAATAAAGACAAAATGCAATTTTCTATGGTTTCACATATAGGAGTTACACAGAAAAGTATGTTCTCAATATAGGCAGCAACTAGCTGCCAAATTTTATTATAGCATTATACCTAATAGCACTTGCAATATGTAATTTTTAGAACTTCATTATTTGATCAAATTTACTTACATTTTCACATACTGGCAAAGAGGACTGTTGTTAATGCCAGTAGCTGCTTTCAGACCAGAAGGCTCTTCTGCTGCAT
Source organism: Tetrax tetrax (assembly GCA_009806455.1). Classification (NCBI taxonomy): domain Eukaryota; kingdom Metazoa; phylum Chordata; class Aves; order Otidiformes; family Otididae; genus Tetrax; species Tetrax tetrax. The sequence goes on along the minus strand of WHYT01017473.1, from coordinate 400,017 downwards.
TTCTTGCTCCAAAATATAAAAGCAGCAGAGTTCATCCCAGATTAAAAAAAAAACAACACTAACACATTTTTCTTGGTCGCAGAAACATGTTAGCTAATGCTTTCTTCCAGAAAAATTAAGCCTTACTCACAATACCCAGCACAGGAAATTTCAGGAGGAGTTACATTTGGGTGAAGTTAAAAATGGCTGAAACCCTCAATTATATAACAGATGTTAAAACACTGAATTCTAGAGAATGGCCTCAAACAAGAATTATGTGCCTAAATATGAGAACATCAACAGCCTTACTAAAACGAGGGACACTGTTCACACACATATACTTAATTATATTGCTGGACTGTGCCCTAAAAATCTGAAGAATTTGTAAAAGCCAAAATACTAATTTCAGTCCCAATTTTACTGGTCACTAACTAGTCGCCTGAGACCCAAAACAAGTTAACCAAACCGTTAGGAACAGTTCCTGCAGCAAGGGATAGGGAGTCTGCACAACCTAACGACATTTTTCAACAGTTTTTTAGGGAAAACACCCACCGCCATGCCAGGTCCCAGGAGCGGCTGCTACGTGTGGAGGATTGGAGCTGCTTCCTCGCCTCTGCAACCGCACCCCAAAGGATCTAATTCGCAAGGATCTGTAAAATTAAAACAGGTAAAGAGGTAAAAGACCACATACACAAAAAAAAAAAAAAAAAAAAAAA
>WHYT01017473.1:363730-399176 GCA_009806455.1 Tetrax tetrax | reverse complement strand
GGGTGTAAGCACGGGCTGCTGCGCGGGCTTCTGTCGGAGCAGGCACGAGCCACCCCGTGCCGGTCCCAACCGGTTCACGCCAGCTCCCCAACGGACCCGTAGCGGGAAATGGCGGGCTCGTCAGCGACACCGGCGGTGCCTCTGGGCAATTCCTGACGGGAATTGTAGCCCGGGGAGAGCCCAAGGCTGGTGCAGGCTTTTCCTGAAGGTCTGCGGCCGTGGGGGAAGAGCCCGCACCGGAGCAGGGCAAAAGTGTGAAGAAGAAGGAGTAGCAGAGACAAAATGGCCGCTCAGGGAAGGGTCGAGGGGTCTGCAGCGAAGGAGTGAAGCGGAGCAGGGGGGAAGGAGAGGTACTGCTATCACGTTTGGCCTTGTTTCTCACTACCCAAATCTGTTTTAATTAGCAATACATTCATTTTCCCTAATTTGAGTCTGTTTTGCCGGCGACAGTAGTTGCTTCCCCAGCCCATTTTCCCGCCTCTCCTGAGGCGGGGGCGTGTGCGAGCGGATGGGCGGGCACTCGGCCCTCAGCCAGGATTAACCCGCCAATAAATTAAAACCAAACACATCACAAAAGCCTAATCAAATCATTTTGCCTGCTACACTTAAACTAATACGTACTCTTTGAACAACGTCTCTCTAATGTAGCTATTTCTGCCACCTTTTTATCTTGGCTTGACTTACGCAGTCTCACCTGCCAGCGTACTTAGCAATAATTATAACCCTGACATTTAATTCAGGGTTTTATTATGCAAAGGTAGCATCACTGAAAAGCTTTGCATTCCTGTTTGAGGTCTTAAAATTTATCTTTTCATGGCAAAATGTAAGCAGGAAAAATGCTTTCAAAAGAGAAAATAAGAGCTAAACCAAACAAAGGAGGATAAAGCAAAAAAAAAAAAACCAAAAAACCAAACCACAAAAAGAACGTAAGTAGAGGAAAATACTCATAGCACAAATCTCTTATTTCTTTCATGTAAACGCTCGTTTGGAAGTCAGTGATAGATCTCTCTCACAAGAATGCTTAAAAATCTCTATCTTGTCTAGTGAAATTCTTAGCTGCTTCCCAGGCTTCTATGATTCAGGGTTTGGGAGGGAGAAAAGTTGCTATGATCTCAACCTACCTAAAGTTAACTTTCTAGACTGCCCAGCAGATTGTTGTACACCTTAGAAAATGATGAGAAAATTGTTTTCCACAAAAATGCGTATCTCTGAAAGGCCAAAAGACTTCATAATTTACAGTGCTAATTTACTTATTCTATTCATCGTGCCCATAAAATTTTTAGTCTTAACTGTATAGCAGTAGAAAAAAAAATATTTATTCTTGTGAAGAAGCGGAATAAATTCACACACTTTCTAACTTGCCAAAACCATCTGTCCTCTCCACAAAACCAACTTCAAAAAGTGAACACTCCATACAACATACAAAAATGCCTCCACAAATAATTGTACTAAACACATCATTATAACTCTATAACAGATATAGACATCGTTGTAGTGATAAATTAATAAAGTCCATTCTGCGATGCTGTCTTTGATCGCTTCCTGTTTATCCACTCTGTGTGCAATTATCAAAATGCATTAATTTTTATTAGCTGAGTGTTGTAACCTACCTAGGTTTTACCACCTTAGATCTGATTATGTACGTGCTAGGTCAGCCTAACATAATTTTCTTCTTAACAACAAAATTTAGCCCTAGATCAAATCTTAGAAAATTTTCAAAACTGTCTTCTTGATCTGCATGTGTTTTACTTAGGTCTCAGTCCTTTGAAGATAGATGCACATCCCTGAATTACGCACTGCTGGGAGTCCTGAAGATTTCACAGCACATTAAGTTGAAAACATACTTAATCCTTTTCAAGATAGAGTCCTTAATCAGATCAGGGAAAGAAGATTTTTCTAGAACCTATATAATAAGATGCAAATTGTTTATGTCGTTATAGTCTCACATACCATGCATCTCTGCAACCCAACAGTAAGCGTTTTATCTAGAATGCTTGCAAATAACAAGAGGCATAAATTAAATAACTTCTTAGAGAATCTTTACTTATTCATTTCTTCCTTTTGCTTACAAGGTTGTTGATAATTACTGCTGGCCAAAAAAAAAAAAAAAAAATCACTTCATCTACAATATCAGCTGTTACACATTACAGAAACAGTGCATTTCTAATATGCCTTAAACCAAAGCAGCAGACAACTAACACATCTCCACCTTACTCCACAGACAGCCACTGTTTATTTTCAGTCTGCAGAATCTATGTGGATTTTATTTTTTTTTGGTTTTTTTTTTTTAATTTAAATTTAAATTGTCATACAGTTTAGATGATGGCAAAGCTGTGAGTAGAACAATAAACAGCTCAAGTAGTTTGGGGTATTTTTTTGTAAGACTCAGAGTGCTTTTAAAAAACCCAGCTAACTCAGGAGTCATTCCCCGTGATTGCAGTAGCTCACAAACTCTTATTTCATATGTGTCTGAATCAGTTTTTCAAGCTTAGTCAACTTACTAGGTACCCAGCAATACTTTAGGGAGAAGTAGTTAAGCCAAAAAGAAAAAGAGAGACTGAAAGTAGCAACAAACAAGTAAATGTAATTAAAATGTTAAAACATTGACGTCCCTTCCTAATATCTTCCCTCTGGAGTGAAAGCTGTACTTTCTCACCTGAAATGATTTATACCATGATTCATACTGCCCATCCCTATGTAACTAATCTTATACTATCACTTCCTTTATGAAATATGCTAAATTACTGTCTTTTAGGGAAAGGCAGTCCCATATGAGTATTATATTACAGCATTCAAAATAGTATTAGAAGAGGATTAGCTTCGATCTGCACAATCTTGCAGCCTATTCTGAAAAAGATTGCAGCCCACAGGACAACTCCTAGAGCAGCAGGGAAGAGGCTGTGTATAACCAGGGTTAGACCAGACCTCCCCTTGCAATGTAGGCAAACTTGCATAAAACTTTCCCTACTCAATATATAATTGTCGCTTACTTTTCAACCTGCACATCAGGTACTTGGGTACTGAGATAACAGCTTGGCTTCCTTTGTAATGAAAGACAAACTGCTTTTCTAAAAGCCAATTTTAGCTTGACCAACTTGAAAAGATGCAGATTGCTTTTGCTTCTACCTGTGGCCTGGTTTGAATGAGTTTTTATCATTACTGTTAGCAATTCCCAGTCTTCTGTTGCGTGGCAGCTTTTTCACAGATGATTAGGAGCAGTGTTGTGCTATATAAGAGTTTGGAACGAAAACGACTTGAAACTTGCCAGTTGGTAAACTCTGCTAAATTATCAAGGTTGATAAAAGAAAATATTTTAAAATATAATTTGCAATTAGAGCATCAAACTGTCAACTCACATTTCTAAATTAATAAGGAACGAAAGCATTAACTTTTCAAGGTCAGTTTCCCTCCTGCATGTCTTTCTCACTTTTGAAGGCAGGGAAAGGTATTATGCTCTGTGCTCTATTTCGGCACCGTAATGCTGAAGAATGCTGCCATCAACAGAATTAATGAAAACTCTTGTGGGAAGAAAGTAACACAAATAAATATTTTTTTCACAGTTAGGACTAAGAGGCAAAGTTGATTACTATGAGTCATGCTCTTCGTCTGACACTCTTCATAGCTGGACATATACATATGAGAGAGAAATGGATTTTAGGTTCAGAAAGGATCGCGGTAATTCCCCAGTCCCATGGTCCCTATGTTGTAGACTGCAGACACCGGGTGGCCCACAAAGCTCTGCTGCGTAGCCCGTCTGCCCCAAAGGCTCTGCAATTTTCCCCACTGAAGAAGGCTTTTCAATTTTTCCATGATGTTTCAAGAGAAAAGTTTTTTTCAAGCTATTTGCTTTACTCTCATCTCCTGCCCAGAATTACAGGAACAGATGCTGAAAGGCATCATCTAGTCCACCTTGTGCTAAGAAAGGATTGTGTAGACTAATCCAACATAGATTTTTATTACTTTTCTTTGAAAAAGAGGTTCTACAACACCTCTAGGTGGCTTTTTCTGGGGTTCATACTTTAAAAAGCATTTTCTAAAATACAATCCTCATCACTCTGATTGCAACTTACAGAGATTTCCTTTAATTCTTCTTTCAGGAATATGGAGAACACTTTCCCTCTACCCTTTTGTCTTCAAATCTTTATCTATCAGATGGTTGTTACTAACATTGTCTTAAATTAGGCAAACTCAATTTTCTAACTGATACAGCTTTCAAAACTTTTCTAAAAGTCATGACCAAACATGGATACAATATGTCATGTAAGACCTCACTAGCCTTAATTTGGAATGATTGCCCAACATTTTAGACATCACATTCCTCTTCACACATTGCAGCATTACCCTAGTTTGCAACAGCAATGCATTGTAGACTTTGTTACTGATTTTCTCTCCTGACAGGTATTCCCTATCTTATGTTTGCGTACCCAAATTATTCTTTCTAAATATATCATACGGCACTTCACTTTATTTAATTTCATTTTGCTGATTTCAGACCATCTCTCCAATTTGCCAAGTTTATTTTGAATTCTGATCTGACACAGAAAGGTATTTGCAACTCCTCACAGCTTGTTGTCATCTGCATATTTTATAAGCTATTCTGTATTCCATTTCCCTCACTGTTAATGAAAACGCTGAATGGAGCTGATTTCCTAAAGCGAATTCTCAAACTGAAACACGGGCTGTGGAGTTCAACCAAGAGGTTCATGCGCTCAATCCATTACACCGGTTTGTACTAAAACTTATCCTTCAGAAAGGCACACAATACTTATTTTAAAACATTAAATGCAAGAAAAGCCACCATTTGCTCTGCTAAATTGTTGTCACAGTTAATTATCCTATTTTTATTTTTTTTTTTTTAAGAACTTTAAAATCAGGGCAGCTTCACTCTCCAGCTGCTCTGTTTACTGTATCAGAGAGAGTACCTATAGAAAAGAATGACTTACAGAATTATAGGCTTATGGACTGACAGATTCTACTACTATCATATGATTCCTTAAAAATTCTATGGATTAATCTTTACAGACAGTATTAACTGAGGTTGAAAATTCCTGAAATGTTTTGTAAGACTTGAACAAAAGTAATGCTCTTCTAGGAGAATCAAGTCATATTTTTTCTTTGCAGTTTCTGGCTCTGCTGTGGAATGACATACAATCACCTGCAGAGAAGGATTACTCTACTGGGCGAAGGTAAGCCCTTCAAGACCGTGTAATTTCTAGAATATTTGCCATGCAGTATTTCTTATGTTTGGCAAATTCTCTCCCCGCCTCCCCCCCAGTTTGCTGTCCAGGGGAGCAAAGCAGAAAGCAAAGTTCTTAAATATTGGAGAACAACCTTAGAGACACTCAGATCCACGTTTCTTTACGAAAACTAGAAATAGGTCTCAGGATTCCCTTCAACTTCCAGCACGCACAGCGAAAAAGAATGTGGGATACAAGTAGTCTGAGACTTATTCATTCTGCTTTCTCACCCTTCTTTCAAGACAAATTCCATTTGTACTGTTGTTATCTTAATTTTATAGCAGTGAATGCAACATCTACATTTTGAAAAAAACCTGAAAATATTTCACGTAAGGAACATTGACCACACACAAAATAATCTTCACGGTCAAATCTCTGGATTGTTACATTTTTCTCTACATCCTCCTAAATCCCAAAACTGTAACATACCAGACACTGTAAATGTTTCCATAAAGTGTTCCTAGCCTTTGTAAAATATAAAGAATTTGAAATGATGTAAACATATACGTATTAAAAGCTCTGGCTGGTAAGTATGAGTCTCTGATATATATGGGAGCCTTATAGTCAAGTTGCAGGAGTTATCTGAAAGGAATTATCTGAACATTGTCTTCATGCTGTTTAAAATGTGATGTTTTTCAAGACTTACTGATATATACAAAACAAATTCAGAGTTGTGCAAGATACAAATTTTCAATTCAAAGCATATCATGAACAAAATGCCTTTTCCCAAGTCACATCCAAATGAAAATGATGGGATTCCAGATGTCAGTTTTTTACCTTTCTTCACATTCTCACCATCTGCTACCATTTGCAGACCCCAGCTGTATGTTCAGAACAGGTTCTAAATTTTATGATGGTCCCAACAACCTAAATCACCTGCTGTGCCATGGAATTTAGCCTATTAAGTTAGCTTGCTGCCGTTAACCTCCTCGAACACAGTACCTACCGTATCGAGACAACTTTCTGTTCCTCCACGTAACGGTTTTGTAGCTGTTGTTGTTTGTGGTAAACACCTCCAAAAGCAAGACTCTTGCAAGGACGGTGCTTATATAAACTGTGCTGGAAGGGTAAAAACTTACACACAACTAAAATGATGGCTTCTTTTCAACAATCACTAATTTATACTAATACTAACCTCAAGGGTCAGTGTTTATCCTACTTCCAGAGGACTTCTGAGTCACTTCAAACTGCGCTATAATGAAGGGTAAAGCTCACTCTCAAAAGATGACTGCTGCTTTCTTCACTGCTCATTAATAAGTAACGAATACGTACTTTTAAAGTGCATTGCACAGTCCTGCTTCCAGAGCAGGAAAAGGAGGGAGAAAATTGCCTATCATAGCACTGTGAGACTCTAAGTAATTGCTCCAGTGGAGAGAAACAGAGTCCATTTATGGGAAGACGTATGGTTTTCTAAGTGTGTGGTATCCCATGTCTGAGCCTTAAAAGAGCCCAAAACATCTCCATTTCAGTTTGCTGCCACCATTTTGTGTCCTGCAGCATGCGCATCACATACCTGTCGATGAAAGACAAAATCCCCAGATTCCTAAGCTTTGGTTTTGCAGACCAATACTAGCCTGCAGAGAGCTAAGGACCTCTGAAAATCTGACCAAATGCTACAAAAAAAAATCCCAATAGTATTTTTTCTAAAGTAGGTTTTGGTTTTTTTTTAAACATGTAAATGTTAGTGTATCATTAAAGGTGCCAGAGGACTATGAATGAGAGGTTTCTGCTAGACCTATGAGAAAGACTAGACTTACAGGAAATGTTAATATTATGCCATTATTATGCCATCTATTCTGTAAAAAACTAATGATGTCTTTAAGAAAAAGATAGATGAACTAGAGCACCACAACTTACACAAGTCATTCAGAAAATCTCTCTTGCAATATAGTTCCAAGATTTGCTTCTAATGAAAAAAAGGTATGAAGCACAACCTCAAAGAATAGTTTCCATTTGAGGGTCAGCATATCTGCATTGCTGCGTATTTTTACCAAGACATTGGCCATTTAGTGAGCAGAATCTGGCATGCTTCATATGTAAGGTTGCCAACAGCTGCTTTAGAGAATCCTTCTGGATGAAATGTTAGGATACTCATCAATTGCCTGTTCAGCCATCAATGAGTCTGTGGGTTTTTCAGTAGTACCTATATGCTTGACATCTGTATAATACCTCCAGAAAGACCATGCAAGATTTGGTTGGTTGGTGTTTTGAAGTACTACCACCAGTTCCTCTAAACTCAAAATATCAGAATATTTTGTACTACTAAAAACAATCCCTTTGTACTAACTAAAACCCAGCAACATAAAAGCCAGTTCTTGATCAGCTTTACAAAAGTAGGTGATCAAGTATAGTACCTATGTAGCACGCTCACGCATTCTCATTTTAAAATCTGTATAATACCGTTTACATTTGATTAATGTATACTGCAGACTGACCCCCTCAACATGCCTACCGCAAGCTCAGTGTTATTGTAAATTTAAGAATTGCTAGGAAGTAGAGAGCGCAACAGAACTCTATAGCCTATTTGTCATAGGAAAAAAATCATCAATGTGGTAATTGTAGAAGTGCAAAATGCAGTTTAAAGACCAATGCTGGCAATTTTTTTATTCCACGTAGTAGGAAAACTAATGAGGCACATCTTAGATTAGTTTAGTGTAATGCTAAAAGCACTAAATAATGTTTCCTATCTAAGTACTTTAAAGTAGATTGCTTAAAGTAAAAACAACACAAAAGATTCTGCTGTACCATTACAGGCACAGAAACATAGGAGTTTAAATCACCATTAAATGAGAAATTACATGGACTATTTTTATTACCATTAATTACTCCAGTTTAGCAGAATACTTCACATCATATTAATTTCAATTTTAATATGAATACTGTTTAATTTTCTAATTAAAGACCATCTAATGTTTAAAAAACCCCCACCACAAACAAATAATAATGTCCACTAGACAAAAACATCAAAAAAATTAAAGTAGACAGTAGATTTTAGGAGAGCCACTGTATATAAAGCTATACTCATCTAAAAGGAGTCTCATCAGTTCCCCTACCATGTGGGGTAAAAAAGGAAGCAATCTGAACACAGTAGGTTAAACTCTCCATCTTAAAATCACAACTGTACAGAGAAAAATCTCTTCCAATAGCTACAGAGAGCTGGAAGTAGAATCTCAGTCAGTAAACGAGCTGCACCAGTACTCAAGTGCAGCTTATCAAGTGAAGGTGTCAGGCACACCACTCTCTCTCCCCCTGGCCGTTCAGTATTGTATTATGCAGAGCAGGGCAATTTATGTGTAGTGGAAGTTCATAATGCCAGCAGTGGAGACGTTGAACTCCTTTTTCTCCAGTTCACACGGAAAAAAAACATCCAAAGGAACACCCAGAGCAGGTCCAGGGCCCAGTTTTGCAAAATTCCTTATGTGGCTAGAGAAACAGAAGCAATTATAGTAGTGCTGTGTACCACAGAGCCATACCTGTAACATGCAGCATCTGCCCTGAAAGGAGTTTTTTTTCTAGGTCTGTTCCAACAAGTTCATTTTTATCCATCAGTCTCATTACAATTTTTAAGTAGTTAGCAAGAGGTACGCTTTCAAAGCGGTGTTTGGGGCTACAGCCACAGGAATCTAACATCAGGAGATTTCTTTACATACCAAAATATTACTTTCCTTTGCATGTAACATGGATAGAGTTTTGCAGTGTTTATGCCTGAATCCCCGCAGCCGGATGCTAAAACTAACCTAATCAATAGAAATCCTTTGTTCATTTAATGGGACTTGTACAGAGAATTGCTTAGAAGGAAAAAAATACCATTAAAGTTCATGGGAATTTGGACTGACTTAGTATTTCAGCATATAGCACTGTGCAAACAGTTTCCTAATGTGCTTGATTCTCCCCTCTGTAAATGCCACTGATCAGCTGTGTGTACTGAGCAGCAGTACAAAAAGAAACAATACCCTGTGTCCTATTCCGTGAAATAACTGCACTTACAGTAATAAAATTGGGATTTATAGAAACATCTACTTTAAACTGTTTTTAAAGCTTCTGAAATATATCTGGTCTAGTTTATTTTATCCCTGCAAACCTGTACAGATAGATGTACTCAGGCCATTAATACAAGAAAATGCAGAAGGTAGCTGTACCCAAATATCAGTCTGTTAAACCACACCTAAAATCTCTCTTAAAAATAATAAATAAATCAGATGTTATGGGTGTACATGGGTATATAATAGCGGAGTATTATAGTGCTCTATTTAAGACCTGCTCCTGCACATATAACAAGCTGAATAGAGGAATTTGGACTCTTTGTACAAATTCAAGTGTTCCATATAAGAGTAAATTTGGAAGAACAAGGCTAATTGAGGGGGATACAGAACTGGAATGTCACTATGGTATTTTAAAATATGATCCTGTATTGCGCCTTAAATTCCAACTGTAATGAAGTCAAACACTGAAGTTACATCATAACTTTATGCACACAATTAGCTCCACAAAGCAGAGCTGAACAACAAAGCAGAGCAATTTATTTTGGTGCCAGAAGGATTAATTACATCCTTAAACTCAACTACTGTCCTGTGTCCTTATATCACTTGCGCAGAAGAGCAGTTGATACCAGCACAGCACTACGCAGTTAGGAGCCCCTATTCCCAGCTCCCTTATATTCAGTGAGAAGATATTCCAGTTCTCATCCGAGTCGTACACAGTGACAAAAAAATACATTTGATGAACCTGAAAAATAATACATCTTGCCCTTGTTATTGTGCATAGATATGTGTTACCAGAGCTTGCTCTTACAGCTGGCCTTCATATGTGTATATAATAAAGCAGAATATTGGGAACAAGTATCCATGTAATTAGCACATCAATCATGTTGTTCTTTAATATAAACAAAGTATTAATTCACTTCACCATAAACTCTCTCACCATAACTAATGCAAATTATTAATTAGCTAACCACAAGCAAAAGAAATGCAGAAAACCACTGGAAGTACACCAATTTCGGAAGCCGCAGCTCAGGCAGCATCCATGGCAGCGACTCGCTGCCCTGCCAGACACAGCTGTGTGCGGAGGCACGGAGCAGCCGGCACAGAGCACCCTGCCAGCTTCAGCATCAAGTTGGGCATCTTGGTTACCTGCTGGTGCACAAACTGCTGTGAGCTGTGGTCTTCTCTGCTAAACTACTCCTAGAGCTCCCATCTTTCTTGTTACTTTGTCTTGTTATTGAGAGCTAAATACTCTTTTTTCAAGGGAAGCAAGAAAGGTTTAAGACATGTCTTTGACATTTTTTATGAGGGCCCTGTGATAGTGTCCTGCAGGAATGCAATAGAACCATCTTCCTAAAAGGCTTTCTGAAATTCTGCCGAGGCTGCTGCTTCAGAGTGTTGGGGCTTCGCCCCAGAGAGAGATTGCAGATCAGCTGCACCAAGGCAAGGTGAGAAGTCTGATAGAAGGCTGAGGCGAAACCACGCTGGGAAGAGCAAGACTGGCACAGACACAGCACCAGTGACATGTGCACTGCCATGTTCCACTGATCTCGTGCTTAAATACGGTTTACTCCACTTAACGACTTGCAAACCCCTCATTTGTGTAGCTGATGGTACTCTCTGCTTCCTTCCTTTCTCCACATTCAAACTAAAAAAATAATACTAAGAACTAAGCTAAGGCCTTCACTGTAAATGCACGCCCAGCCATGAAACAAGCCTTTCCAAAATCAGAAAGGAATAAAATGCAGAAAGTTGTTACGGTGTTAGTGTTTGTTGCTGTACTGTAGCTCCTCACTACTCTCCCAGACAACAGCCTTCTTACTCTGCTTTTACAGATATCAATATATATTTCTAAAAACATCAACTTACTCAACCTCACTGCTCTGTTTCTTTTGGTGCATGTTTGTCCCTGCACATGTAACGGGTTTTCACACTGCCTACGACAAGGAATTTGCCTCGCATTTGTCAGTGCCACACTACCTGAGAATTCAAATGTCTTTCCTCATACCTACACTGCGCACACATACCTCATACATGTATTTTCACTAAGATTTATAGCCAGAGACAGTGATAGAAGACCATCGACAATCCTTCCATTTTTTCCCCAGACTATGTAGTGCCCTTGTTTAGAGGCCACGAGAGCTCAAGAGATTTATTATAATACTGAGAACTGTCTGAGACACGTCCCTCTAAACAATACAGCACAGATATCTTATCCCTTAGGGACATTACAATTTTAAATGTAATTTTTTTACTTTTGTTGGCAAAAAGAACCATTTTCCTCTTTCTATATCCGTTAGCAGCAAATAAAAAAATTCATTTCAATGGAGATGTTTTGAAAAGCTAGCTCATGAGAACGTGCAGCTTTCCCCACTGGATCAGAGTACGATCAGCCCATCAAACTTCACTGCACATGGTGTGGTGGCTGCACGGCATGTCCTACAGCTTTCAAAGAACATGTGGGCAAGTTTATTTCCCTGCTCCCCTCAACCATTTTTGAAACAGCTTTCTTTTTAATTACAATTTTAAGTCTTAAAGAAAGGTTGTTTATTTTTTATTTTGCTAAGGTTTTTACTTCTTAAAAAGTTTTATGCCTACATTTGACTCAAAAGACATACTGGAAATGTCTTTTATACCTGCATCCTTAGCAGCTACCATCCACTGAAGATCAGCAGTGCACTGGCCATTAAGTAAAGGAACTATATTTATATTTATTTATTTTTAAATCAAATGGGGTTTGATGAAGAACATTGTCTGTTAATCACTACTGTAGATTATGGCAAAGAGAGTTAAAAAATTCTTTTTGAAACCATTGTGTTTTATCACAGGAAATAAAAGTTATTCATCCTTGCACCCCCAGATAACTGTTACTAAAGTCACTGAACATAGGTAACTGTTGCAGAGCTCCAATGCCATCCAGTCAGCTGCACAGGGTCACCTTTTACAGAAAAAAAATGAAAAATTCAGTTTACTAAGAAAGGCAATGGCATAAACACTCCATCAAAGGAAGGAAGGTGAAATTGTTTCCACTGATTTGGCAAGCTGTCCTTTCAACATGATTTAGCCAAATATTCTTCCAAAACGTATTTACACTGGGAAGATGACAAGTTGTAAAACTCCTCCTCAAGAAACATTTCTTTAAAATAGCTATTAAACCCCCATGGCTTTGAGTGCTCAGGTACAGGACTGTTCAAGCACCTTCACCTTCTATCTGCCGTGGCAGAGCCCTGGAGCTGGCTGGGGCCCATGACACCTGTAGGTAAATTTGGGACTGGAGACCTTTTCTGAACACAGACACCAGATTTGGTACACCTCACATGGGAAAGACATGATCATTTTTGCCATTTTGTTCCATCGTTCTTGACACTTAATTAAACAACAATTTCTCTGCCTGATAGATGAAAAAGTTGTCCTGAGGTTAGGCAAATGCTCTTTCAACTTGCCTAAGCTTCCTCCTCCTCGCATCTTTCCCAAAAAGCAAACAAAGTAAGTGAGCGCAGCTGAATACACCGAGGACATCCAGGAGCACTGGAGAGATGAGCCAGCACCGTGCCATCACTCACTCAGCTCTCACTTTTACAGCTTCTACGCAGCACGCAGACACTGCGAGGAGGCCAGGATTACACAAGGAGGATAAGGAATACTGTTGCAGAAGCAGCGGTACAACGCTGTTTGGCTTAAGAGATCCTTACCCATTCTTGTAAAGGAAAAATTAATGCCAATTTTGATGCTGTGCATCCATCAGGAATCCTATGCTGTATCAAATATTCCTGCCATTTAGAAGCAAGTTATAGCATAGTCCCCATGCCGGTCCAGTCCAGATAAACTGGCTGAGAGGATGAGGAGACAAAAGCAGCAGCACCGCAGGAGAAACATCAGCAGCACAAAGGCACCAGGTGTGGCATTTGGTTGGGCAACAGGGGAAAGAAAAATAAAAGAAATAATACATGTGTAGAAAGAAAGAGGAACTGGGAAGGAAGAGGAAAAGGCAGAGGTAATAAATTACGCTATAACAAGGCTGCAAGACTGTGAGCCACTGCGGTGCAGTTCACAAACACCATAAATATGTGCTAGGAGCAAAGAATCAGTCGTAACGGACTGGCAAGGCTCGTCCTGAGGCACCTCGCTGTCTTTGCCAGTGTTGAGATTGCTATAAATGCACGAGGTGGCTCCTCTGTCCAAAATCAAATCATTAAGTGCAGTATAATATGCAACAAAGGTCCTATCACTGGAAAAAAAGGAGGACAAGTAAAGAGACGGCAGGAAATTCCCTTTCAAAGGGCCAAATTCCATCAAAGCCGTAACCCCACATTAGCAATCACCAGATGGCAGAATTTACTTGCGAAATAGAAAACTATTCCCACACCTTTCAGAAGCAGTAGGGGTGTGGGTAAGCACACAAGTTGCTCACCTACCCCAGTTACAAGATTGGGACAGAGGAGAGGCTAGAAAAGAGCTAATTAGAGATGCAGCGGTGCTATCCAGATCTTAAGTCAATCCTTTCTTCAAATTCCTGTTGAAACACGGGTAGTTGAGTAACTTTTTTTTCTGTTGATATTGTTCATGCTGTCACGGAAAGAGCGAGGCAGAAATATGTAACACAAACCAACTTCCAAACTCTTCCTTTATTTTTTTTTTTTTTAACTTCTCAGATGTGCAAACAAAGAAATCTGTAGTAAAATACCTGACATTTTTACCTTGGATTGGTTGCAAGAGATTTTGAATGAAATACTAATTCAGTTTTGCAAGTCAGGTCTCTTCTACTATCTGCCTTCAAATTATCAAATTGTAAATTATCAAATGATGAGAGGGTTGGTTGGCTGTTTTACAATTCCCTTTGAAGTGAAAAGGCTCAGCAGAAAGAATTCTAAGAATAAACAAATGCTGCCATTTCCATCTGCCATTTTACTTTATGGATCACATTTTTCACATTTTCCCATGTCCTAATGGTTGAGTGTGGAAGAAATACTGGATACACATTTAGACAATTTTTTGTACCCCAAAGGGTGAGAACAAGAGTTGTAAAACAGCATTTTCCCCGTGACTCTCTGATGCAGAAGCAGCAGCTGCAACTTATAAATATGGGGAGAGGGAGAAGACAAACTACATTTCAAATACAGAATAAAATCTATGTGGAATCAATGCATAAAGGACACACTGACAGATACTTGAGCAGAAAGTCTTCGTAAGATAAGGAATGTGATAAGGGTATTTTTTCAAATAAACAAAACTGCGACAGCTTTTTTTTTTACAAGAAAGAACTGAGGAAAAGGTAGGCCTAACGAAATTGGAAAGATGGAATCATGTTTCACGGCAATTGACATGGGCGATAAATGATCACAGGAGGAAAAAAGACTCGGAGTGAGAGATACAACAGAGTTCTCTCTCCTGTACTCTGACAGTGCCGTAACAGCTAATTACTCTGAGAAAATATTATGCTGTTTATATGCATGTACACACACATATGCACACAAGCAACAATCTATTTCCTAGCAGCTTTGCATGAATTCAAGCAAACCGCTACCAAAGCACAGCAGCACAGTTCAGTTTAATCTACCAACACCAGACTAAGCAACCCCAAAGACCAGTCTCCTTTTGTGTTAGCTCTATACTTCGTTCTACATGTCCTACAGGGGAAAAAAAAAAAAAGGTATTAGTTTTGTATATAATCTATAGGGAAGCTTCTATTAGGGAAGCACCATTCTAAACAAAGGAATACTCTTAAAATTGAAGTGTTTGTGTCAGAGAAAAAGAGAAAGAAATGTAAAGTTTTGGATTCTGCAAGGAATGTTTTTTTCAGCAAGGTGCGTGGATGCACGTGGGTTGTTTCCAGCCCGTAAAGGGTTGATGTGGCATTTTTTTCCCATCATTTATTGATACCTGATACATGATCACTGACATACTTATGTCAGTGCTTGACAAAGGTGCCACTGAGACATCTTGACACAAAAATTCACTTACACTACTTGGAGGAAACAGTTTGACTACACATGACACGCTGGGAGAGTAGTCCCTGCGGGCTGAAGACGAGGAAGATGATGGCCTAACTCTTGTGGGATGCAGAAGGCTTTGGAACTGTGCAGCACAGAGGCAGCAGATCTCTGCAGGGCAAGAAAACTGATATGTCACACTAAATCTGGTACACTAGAGTGGTATGAATAGAGAGCATCCTCCTATTTCACACAAATTAGAATCGGTTTCTTCTGGCCAGTGCTTAGGGGT
The DNA here is from genome assembly GCA_009806455.1 of Tetrax tetrax. NCBI lineage: Eukaryota > Metazoa > Chordata > Aves > Otidiformes > Otididae > Tetrax > Tetrax tetrax. The sequence continues at coordinate 383,737 of WHYT01017473.1, read as the reverse complement.
TTCTAGCATCAGGCTTCTTGCAATTGTTTATGGCAGGAGAGAAGAGATAGACAGTATTACCAATTTCTTACTAATTTGTAAACTTAAAAAAAAAACCCCTCAGTTGCAAGTTGGACAAGAGACATTTAACATACAGAAATTTGTGTTTTCCAGCTATTCCACAGTGCCTAGAGCTGTGGGCTGGTGTCCTAAATATCCAATAAATATATAAAAAACTCAAATGCTTCATTTTACAGAAAACTTGTTTCTGAGCTTAACACAGTAAATTTTCATTAATTTCTTCCCCTAGGTTAACAAGGAAACAAATTACACTTCAGAAAATGTTAATGGAATTTCCCTACAGTTTCTCTCTTATGTACTTGCACCTGTAAATGTTTAAATATTATAAAAATATTTAAGTAAGGTGAGACAATGGAAAATTTATTCTACTGTAAGCACGGTACTGCGTAAGATGGATTGAAAACATGAAAACAAATCACATCTCTTAAGCCATCTGAAAGGTCTAGCAGGCTTGCTGCAACAGTTTGTTTTGTCCTTAAAATAATCGCTAGAGTAATAAAAGCATTAGATGGTGTTTTGCAGCGTTAGAGCAGAAATGCGTAGGGACATAAGGTGTAGTAGAGAAGAACAAAGGGTAACAGGTACAGAAATAGGATCAGGAAGACAAGAGAAATAAGGTTTGGGGTGGTTCATCCATAGCAGAATAGGCAGAGAATATCACTGACAGCAAACCAAGAAGCCCAGACAGTACTCACTACTATAAAGGTGTTGCAGTACATGATTTTGTGTTACATTTAAACAGGATATAGTTCTCTTCTTCCAAATCTTAGGATAAACCCACTACTGAGTCAATACATCACCTTCCAAAATGAGTTGTATGTGTTGTGGTAATACTGTTACGTGGTTTTTCTTTTTTGACATATCCACCCACAATGAGAATAATTTCTAGTAAATAGCTAAAATTAAATAGTAAAACAGGTATCTTCAAATGTACATTCTTTTGACACATTAAAATTCTAAAGCTCCTAATTTCCATTTCTGGTGCACAAATGAGAGGTAGCAGAGCTACATCAACCGATTCGCCCAATTCACCTTTCAAGTGCAAAACTGCAGATGAAATTTCGCCAGTGTTAGGCTTACAAAAGGAGGTTTCCCTGCAGTGGATCAATGGCAGAGGTTCCAGCAGCACTTCACATGGCCAGTATGAGGAGTCTCTGGTAAACTGGTCAAGTCCCCAGTGAACACAGGGAGTTTTGGTTTGTGGCATCTATTTGCGGCAGCCCCTACTTTCTCCCTGGTGCTCAAAGAGGGAGAATTTCCTGTAGGGATCCCTAAGGGGCAGCACAGCTCCACAAAAGTGCAACCTTGTATTCCAGTGACGACAGCAACCCACGTTTTACAGGGATCACATACCTTTCATTCTGAATCTTCAATACCAGGCAGTTCCTAGAAACCCTAGGTACTAGGGTTCCATGGACATGGCGCAGATGCCCCACCATACGCACAAAAGCGCCCCGCCGACCCTGGCCCGCACCTGACAAAGTAACTCGTTCCCATGCACTTGGCAGGTGGCTTCCTGTGTATCCCCACGGCTCACAGGGGCAGAAACCTCCTGCTACCAGTGCAAGGCTTAAGGGCTTCCACGTGTTTGAACACGCAAAGATGAGAGACTTACTTTATAAATTCAGCATCAACCCAGTCTTTTACAGCAAGGGACAATCAGTTATTCCATCTGAGCCTCTGTAGGTGGGGGGCAAACCTCCCGTATTAGTCATACAGCCAGAAGTGAGAGATATGGTCTAGAAAGAAGAGTGAGAAATGATTTCATCCACTGAGGGATATGAGGAGCAGTATAAAGGCCGCTGGCATCGCGTTAGCAGTGGCATTCCCCCGGGGGCTGGTACGATTTACCATCTCTATCCATGACGAGGGTGATGGACCTGGACACATCCTGAGCAACTTTGCAGCCAAGCTAGGGTGAGCAGTCCTTACGCTGGTGGGTAGGGCTGCTGTTCAGAGGGTGCTTGGCAGCTGAGAGAAATCAGAAGTCAGGGGGAGAGGGAGATTTTGGTCAACACGAGTTGAACAGGAGACAAAAGCTTGTCCTTGTAGGAAATAAGCCAAAGCTGTACTGTGCTGTATTAGCAGCAAGGCTGTAGCCAACAGATTGAGGCAGTGATACTCCCCTCTGCCCAGCCCTTGTGAGAACATAGCTGGGGTCCTGTGTCCAGTTTTGGATGCTGACAGATGTCCCCAGACGGAGACTGACAAACTGGGGAGAACCCAGTGGAGAACTGGAACATGACTGGAGTCTTGATGGAGCACATGCCATACTGGAGAGGCTGCAAGGTGCTCAGACCCATCAAAGTCCTATTACCAGTCTTTATGCTCACCTTATGTCTAACAAATCCACTTTCTTTGCATGCTATCTAAAAATAATAATCAACTTACTATCATTTAGTAAAGATAATCAAGTAGGGTGAATATTTTATCTTGAAAAATAGTCCTAACAAAGTAAAAGAGAACATTTTTGTAAGTTTTCTGTGAATTAAAATGAGAATTCCAAGGGTCCAAATTCTCATTTCGTTGCAAACCAAAAGCAACTTCAATGAATTTAGAAATATCCCGATGCCAGATTAGTATTCATGAGATTACAGAAAAGCTTCATCAATTAAAAGAATACTACTTTCCAGAAACACAAAGCTTTTAATAACTTTCTTAAAGCAGAAAAAAGTGAAAAAAAATTATATCACTCCTGCTCCTATTTTACTTAGGGTAGACCTTTATTGGTCTCCTAGCTTTCACAGAAGGAGGGCCTCACGCTATCGAAGCACACCCAAGATGCAAAACTCCTCAGTGGTGTGTGTGTATCTATTCATCAATGTTTGCATACACAAACATTTTCTTTAAAAACAGCATCATACATGCAACAAAACAAAAATCAGAAAGCAGAATTCTCCCTAAAGATTTCTTTTCAGGGAACCTCAGTTCCGATATTTTGGTTTCCCCTACAAGTACCCCCATTTCAATAGCGAATTTACTGAAGGCAGAACACATTGCTCAGCAGCCTGAGCAACCTGACCGAGTTGGGGATGTCCCTGCTCCTTGCAGGGGGTTGGACTGGATGGGCTTTGAAGGTCCCTTCCCACCCAAACCCTTCTATGATTCTATGATTATACAGTTCAAACAGATGAGTCTGGAACCCTGGTTCATTTCAAAGAAAAAAAAGTCACAGTTAAATTGGTTGGACCAGAAAATAATTTTTACTGCCATAGAAAATAAAAGTACTTTAATTTGTATTTCCTTTCTGTATGGTCTGTAAAGAGAATCCACAGAAGAGAAAGGTATTTTAAGACAGAATGAATTAACATAGGTTACAAAAGCCAATGGAACTATTGAAAAAACAGTCAGCATGCCACATTTTAAAGAAACTGCGTCAATTCACTAAGAGAAAACTACTGGCTTATTTATAGTTAAATTCACTTCCCTTTATGCTAGGGTATTCTCTGTCTTTCGTAGTACCGACACGCTATTTTTATTTTTTTTTTCCCCCAAACTAAAATTACAAGGCACTGGCTTGCGTAACTAATGTAAAAACTGCACTTTTGTATGGCTGAGAAGAAAACCACATCACTGGAAGTTTCACATCTACAAATGTTAATGGTTTTTACACCAACATCTTGAAATAAAATTATGGATTACAAAGGCTAAACTCTGTTTTATTAATATTAAAGTTCAGCTAAATTCTTCAGGCTTTCTGAGCTGTGTCAAAATTGCAACTAAAAACTATTAAAAGGTCATTGTACCCTGTCATAAAGGAGATAACTTGCAAGATATAATTATAAAGTCCAAATTCCAGGACAAGAAGAATGGATGGAGTATGGAAACGTACCTGTCATGCATAACGCAAAGCAGTTCTTGGCAAACAGGGAACTAACAGGCTTCCATTAAAACCTGCACATACTGGTGCCTGAGTTTAAGATGGCATTCCATTGCTTTCAACCAGCATGCTTCCAGTAGCGTAGCTGAGCCTTGGCTAAATCCAAATAAAAATCTATGGACAGAAATCTCTGAGTCTTCTCAAATCACTAAGAAGAAATGCAGAGTGTGAAATTCCACAGCAACACCTCCCACTGACTTCACTGGAATCAGAATTTCACTCCAATAGCTTCTGGTCAGGGACTGGGTAGTTGTGATTTTTTAAAACTTGGAATTCAAACCTAATCCTTTAAGAACTTGATCCATATAGGTGATGATTTTGTTCTTACAAATATTTACTAGCACAAATCCTCCTGCTCAGACAGATAATCCTACCAGGTTCAAAACCAAAACCAAATTAATACGCTGTACTAAGGTTTTTACAGAGGAAAAGAAAGGTGGTCACAGATACTGATGATTGCAATGAAAACAGAGCAAAAAGAAAACAAAAGAGCAGATGGCTAAAGTGCTGAAGTAAAGAGATGAAAGTTTGACATCACTGAAGAATGGATGACATAACCCCAAGAGTGGAACCTCTGTCAGCAATGTTTTCTCTAGACAACAAGTTGGGAGGGTATGAAAGAAATGAAGAGAGGCCAGGACGGCGGAGTTTTTGATCTGCACAAGTCTGAGTGCTGAAGACCCCTAAACGATGAAAAATATCAGCAAACCTTCATCAATAAAGAGGAAAGACAACAGTTAATGAAGAGGAATAAGAAATACAAGATACCAAGGTTGGGAGTAAATGCAGAAGAGTAATGCAAGATTTATTTTTTAAAATCCAAATACAAGCTTATATTTAATATAATGAAAAAAACCTGTTCATTTTCTGTTAGCTAAAGGCTCTTCGTGTGGGTCTGTGAAAACTAAAACTATGCACTTCAAACTGCCAGAACTGCAAGGAAAAATCTTGAACCAGTATGCGCAAAGGCACCTACTGAAATGTCTATCTGTAATTTCTCTATTTTCTAACATGGTTTTTAAACCCCCTGAAATACTAGTTAGGTTCTGGCACTGTGTATGAGAAAGACAAGAGAAGAATGTATAAGAATCCTGATCCAAGGTCCTGCATTTCCATAAGTCAGGTAGCAAAAAGGCATACAGAGAAAAATATAGATTGTTTTAAGATTGTTTTAATTAGTTATATCTTATGGATAACATTTCAGAGGAAATCTCAGTAACTAAAAACAAAATAAAGGATGGGTTCAATAATATTCAGAATATAGGAAACAAGGAAAGTATTCAGAATATAGACAACAAGGAAAGTAAGAATTTTCAGTGAATGTTTAAACATAGTAGTAAATCAGGTTAAAACTGGAGTCTCATTTCTCTCCCCTGTGACTGCTAAGCATCTTGTTAGATGCAATTATCAGCTAGTTAGTAACAGGAGGTTAAGTGGACAACAGAATGTGGGTTTTTTTAAAAAAATATTGAATAGAATAAAAAATGCAAGAGTTCTCATTATACTATGTACAAGCACATGACACACAACTATCTACGCAGAGGGGAAAAGCTGAAGTAACATCCTGAGCCCTCTGGATGATGAGATCCTGATACACCTCTGGATGATTGGATCAGTTCTCCATCTAATTCCTGCTGGCAGCATGAGCCACTTGGGACAGATCGGGGCCTGCAGGTAGGCACGAATCAGCAGCCACCGAACCCACTGATCTATAACGCATGAAAAACGTTGATAGTTGTGTTGGGTGCTCGGTCATGGAAAAGTGAGTTCTGCCCTGTTCTACACAGTTTCTGGTATCAAGCACATGCAGAAACCTGATAAATACATGTATTTGGACAAGTATGCCAGAAATTAAAAAGGACAAGCGAGGACTAGAGGAAGTGCCAAGGCAAGGAGAGACTCAGCTGGAATACAGCCATCGTGGAACGCGCACGGCTGCGGTGTGCTTTGATGTCCATATGCTCTTCTGGTGAGCAGGACAGGTTTCCACAGCCCTGCAGCAATAACCTTGGAAAACCACATCATGGGTGAAAAGCCATTAAGTCTCTGCATCGTAAGCATTCTTCCTGAAGTGACTTGGGACTAGACTGGACATTCCTTTGTAAGGCCCAGTGCTCTTCCCTTTCATTGCAGGACAGCTGCAGCCACAGAGGGTAAGAATGAGGAGCAGCAGGATGGGAAGGAGAGATGGGAACTGGTTGCTCAAAAAGCACAACGTGAGTCTTATAGTAGGAGCTACCCATCTTCCCTGTGACACCCGAGGTTCTTCAGTAAGGGGGTGCAGAGTTAGTACAGGGGATGCAGCTTCTGCTGCGTGACTGCTAATCAGATCCTTTAAGCTTAACTTTCTCCACTTGTGAAATGGAAATTGTTAACTGTCTCAGTTTTTTAAAGGTCCTTGAGCTCAGTGCTGGGCACTAAGCAAGTTCAGGGAGACCTGGGTCTCAACCATTTTGTCCTGAAAAAAAAGAAAGCATGTGTATATATATATGTATTAAATCCTACAGCATTTTCACCTCCTCCCTTAGAAAGTAAACTTATTGTTGAAATCTTGTGATTCCAAATTGACTTTGCAAGTACACAATTTAACAGACAATTCTTCCTTGTATATCCACAGGGCACAAGAGATAATTTCAAAGCAAAACCTTTGAAGGAGATTTTATTAAGACTTTACATATTGCGACTACTAATAAGCTAATGAGGAAAAAAAAAACCATAGTTTAAAGAAATTATTTCTATAGTAGAAATTAGCGATAAATATGCTCAACGAAATCAACGTTACATTCATCATGATGCAACGACATACAGAGGGATGAATATGGCTTGGAGGCTCAAGCATTTATAAAGTTACGTGTTGATTCAGAAAAGGGCTTCTGAATGTAATCTTCTCTTCCCACAATATAGGCAGAGTTATAGTTTTGCTTAGAGCCAAACTGTCATAAAATAGTTCATCCTAACACATAACCATTTGGCAACAGAATTATGGTATGTTACATACCACGGAATAACAAAAGAGTGTAATCTGCTCACCGGGAGACTGCTGAATCAGTTTTAAATATTACACCTGAACTGCCTGGATTTAATTAGAGTGCTGCAGTATCTCAATGTTGCTTCTAATAACAATATCACCAGTAAACATATATGGATATTAGAGGGCCCGGAAAAACCCTTCTATTTACTGCTGCTACTTAATCACAATGACGTATACGTGCCATCTCATCTGCATGTAAGAGGTTACCATTTCCACCAACTCAGAGGCAGCCGTCGGTTACTGCTTGTTCATGGACACACTATCACAGGCCTGAGTTTGTTCCCAGCTTTTTATTGTTCTTCTCTGAAGAGCTGAAATACATTTTTGCTTTTCTAAAATTATAATCACCCTCTCATAAAATAAGTACCTTCTTCATTATCTCTTTGGTGCTTTCAGCAATATTTACTTTCCAAAATGCACGTTTTCAAAGGTGACGGGTACTGAGGGGTGACATTTCCAAAGCAGCCATCCTGAAATACCTTCAGCAGTTTAATTTGCAGAAGGTAAATCTGCAAATTAAGGAAATCCTCTCCCAGCTGTCACTACTTCCAACCTAATACTAATCATCAGCTTTAAAAAGAAAACATTACATTTACCCAAACAAGCCAGTGTTTTGTAAATAATTACTAAGGAAACTAAGTAGAGGGCCAGCAGTGACAGGAACAAAGAGCTTCCTTGTTTATTTTCCTTAAAACTCATCTACCTTTCAAGCAAAATGTAAGTATGAATGTCACACTATTAGCTTAATAATACTTAGGCTAATATTTGTACTGAGCCTCTGAATCTCCACTGTAAACATGGCTTTTCCTAAATCTGCAACAATCTGAACACGCTTTGTGCTTACACAGTTAATACATCTCCTCCTGATAAACCTGACTCCAGAGCTCTTGGTAGGTCTGGAGGGTTTCTTTTATCCAAGATTCAGATGAACGGACTCACCAAGAAGCCAATGGTGCCTTCCTAAAAGAAATAATCAGATCTAGTCTCCCCTTTCTCCAAGCATTTTTAATGTCTAAATGACTAATGCAAAAGGAATCCTTTAAAATCAGCATAATTTATTGATATTGTTTAACACTGGCCTGATTAACTTTACCATAGCTGACACTATTCATCTGTCAATAACATAATATTAACAGCACTGGAAGCCATGTAATTAAAAAGAAAAGAAACACCTGCTGTAACAGCAGAATATTGCTGGCTGCGCATTAGAATTTCAACCTACTCGTCACACAGAGTCTGTAAGGTCAATTTTATATCAGCTGGGCTTCAAGTTCCTTAGCCAAACACGACAACTGCAATTAAACGGACTGGACAGAAAGAAGAAATTGTTTACACTGAGGGTGGTGGAGCACTGGCCCAGGTTGTCCAGCGCGCTGGTGGATCCCCCATCCTCAGAAACATTCCAGGCCAGGTTGGCCGGGGCTCTGAGCAACCTGATCCGGTTGGAGATGTCCCTGCTCCTTGCAGGGGGGTTGGACTGGCTGGGCTTTGAAGATCCCTTCCCACTCAAACTATTGTTATTTTATTCTATGATTCCATGAAATATTCACATAAAACACTCCTGAAGTTTCTCTAGGTTTTTGACCAAAGCAGCACAAACACATGTCTATTTTGTAAAAAAGAATTTATCCTGAGCATTCATTATTTTTTTAATACAAAAAAATAGAGATTTCCATGCTTTTTTGTGGGTTTTTTTTTCCCCCCATCTAGACTGTCCACCTTTTTCTGTGGAAACTGAGTGCTTCTAAATCTGAACATGAGCTACTCACCTTAAAAATGCATTCCAGCCAACATTTACACAGTAACAGATTGGAGGAAGCAAGTAAATACGAAAATGCAAATTAAACCTAATGGGTAAAGTCAAAGTTGTGAAATAATGTTATCCTTCTCTAGCATAAAAAATATGCTATATCCCCAAAGAATCAAATCATGCACTCCTGCAGAAAATAGATAAATAGTGAGACAGTATAGAAATATTCTGAATTAATATTCCATTCAGTTGTCACTCTTACCTAGGAGAGTCAAGATGCCTGGTTTCCAAAAGACGTCAAACAAACAAACAAAAAAACCTCTTACAGGTAACAAACAACTTTTCACTTGCATTTCAATACGCAGGGAGAGAATCAGGCTTTTTTTTTTGTTGAGAGAACATTCTAGATTTCTTACTGATAATGGCTCACAAATTTTAGTTAGATAAACTTTCAGGAAGAACTGCAATTTTCTATGTATCTGCACAGGAAAAAAAATATATAAATTTTGTCACTTTAGGTTTTAAATAATAATAATTGCAATAATGCATTGCTGAATATAAAGCCTTTGTACCATCTGTACCGCAACATATTCTGAAATTAATATGAAACCTACCTTCATCTTTCCCTCCACCTGCCCTTCTCATTTAAAAAGCAAACATAGTGTTGGAAATCCATGCTAGTAATGACATGTTAATTATCGTATCAAGAACACCCTCTTTGGCCTCAGTATCATTGACTTCATGCAGATCACAGATAAATTAACACTCTCAGTTTGTAATTTCATATCTACTGTCCTTTTCCTGTTTGTATATAATTTTAATTCTCAAGGCTAAATTCCGCTCCACTACTTTTGCCACAAAGGAATTTAAATTGAAGGAGATGGAAAGGGCAATAACTTGCCTGTCGCTTAGCTGCCACCAATTCACCAGCTTGCTAGCTCAGTTTACAAATGAGCATGAAATCACACATAGAAATTAGGGTGAGCTTTTGGAAATTACAGACATCCACTTTCTTGCTTTCTGATACATATGAAGGGAACAAACAGTATACACAGGATCTGCCAAAATCAGTCCTCAGTCAAGTCAACTAATAATTTGCTTCTATACTCTAAGCAACAGTTACAACTGTTGCTAGTATAGTAGTAATATAGTAGTAATGTAGTAGTAATGCTATGGTCATATTTCTCCTGAATTGCTAATTGCAGGTAATAACAAATTTGTTCTAGCAACTGTGTTCTTGGAATAAGTCCTTGGCTTTTGTACAAACAAAAGTTGGGGCTCCTTGATTGGGTTATAAAACCACCAATACCACTCTATAGCTTTGAAAGGTGTTTTTTTCTGCTTTCATGCTGCTGAAGGAATGCTTCGTCAGATGCTCTGAAGCGTACAAATTGCCACACATTGCAGCAAATGGACCTTGTTCAAAACCTGCAACTAAAAGAAACACCCTAGGAGAGCATGGAGAAATTTAGCTTTGATCAAAGCCTTTAACAGACATCATCTTTAATGTGGTCACTGAGGTGAGCAGAGCTTTACGTGGTGCTCATCCTAAAATTTACCTGTGCATACCCACACACACCTGTGATCCTGGTATATTCCGTGACACCTCTCTCCTTTTTTCCTCTGCAAGTTCAGTTTTAATGCTCTTCCCTTTGCTTTTTTTTTTTTTTTTCCTAAGAAAATACATTCTGCTTCTCAACAATGTTTTTTCCCTTTTTCAGGGAGGTATTACTCCAGTTCTCTCTCCCTCAAAAACAATCATACACATTACCTAGTGTGGTTCTTTCCCCACCATACAGAGCTAACCAGAGTCAGAAGAACGGAGTAACCCACCCAAAGCATTTCATTTCATCACACAAGCCAGTTAAGTCTCCTATTTAGTCCACTGCTTTACTTAAAAATAAAAACATTGCTGCTTAAAATCCCAGTCCCTTCTTGCATCCCATAATGGTTCTCTGTTGCTATTGACTCTTTTTGGTCTGGCACTCATGCCAAGGAACACTTTGGGGTGTACACACCTTTTACATTAATTTTTCTTTTCTTCCATCTTTTCTAACTACCTATAGCATTTTGGCTTGTCCAGTTTCAGAAAATGCTGTTTCTGTTCTGTCACTTTTAGGACTACAATACCAATGTAAACTATATATATCCTTAATGATACAAGAAGTAATATAAAATTTGTGAAAAAATTCTTTAGCCAAGACCAGAGGAAGCCTGTTATGTGCTGACCTTCACTGATATCCTTTTAAAATCTCCAAATGGTTGCAGCTGCCATGGTTTCTTTTACAGGTCAGCAACCTTTTTTGATTAAGTGTTAAAAGAACCCTTCTCGTTACTTTTAGAAGGCAGTATTTCTCCAAGGTTTGTTAATTTAAATGAGCATTTGAGTTTCCATCTTTTAAAGGCTGTTATTTTCTACATCCATTTTCTGAACTTAGAACAGAAGATCCCTTTAACTCCTTTAATCTTCTTGTTAGCCATACCCATCTGTCCTTGCAGGAATCTTGCAGCGCAGCAAGTAACACAGTTGGCAATTTGACACCAACGTGTAATCATTAGTTTCAAAGTCACATTTTAGGATCTTCAGCTTGCGAGAAAAAACAGCTTTTCTGCCTTGACCTTTGAAACTTATTTTAATTCTGACAGCACTGGAAACTGTGATTATACTAAAGCATTTAAAAATTTGAAATTAAATCACTGATAGGCATTAACAGAGATGCTAGCCCAAACAGAATCCTCAAATAGAAGAGTCTGTCTGAAGGGAAAACACGCCCACGGAGAACACAAGGAAGGAGTATGTTACAGAAGGAAACTCAAAGAAAGAAAAAAAAAAAAAAAAGCACAGAGTTTTCCATTTATTTGTCTTATTGCAAACAAGAAAAAAGAGTGTCCTGGTACAACGGCCACTACTTAATTTATGGACACCAGCAGTTTCAGATTTATTCCTACTGACCCACAGAATTGCTAATACAGACACAGGCACTGAAAAACGAGCTGGCGTTTAACTGGATCCACTGGCTTTGCTTCCTTGCAGTTAAGAGTATCCTCATCTGCACTACAGCTTATCTTTTTAAAATAAAAAATGGCATGTCTCATCAGGTCACATAATTCACTAAGAGTAAGCAAGCTCCAGACTGGTAAAAAGAAAGGGGAAAGGACAGAGCAACACAGAACCTCTTTACATTGGAGACAGTCACCGTTTAAAACAGCGCTTAAGCCTCCAAGGGGCAGCGATTTATCAGGCAGCAGAGAAGTTAGCAAATACCAAGGCAAGATTTTTAGTTCCCCCCCCCCACAAGAGGTCTGTGATTGAGGAGGCTGCACTGAGGAAAGGACTCAGTGTATAATCCAGGCAACGAGACAGAATGACAAAACCCAGAATTGACTAATTAAACAGCAGCTGATACGGTTCAACCCCCAGACAGAAGGCTTCCAGCACCAGGACATCTCATCCTGGATGGAATCACAGGCAAGCTAATGAGCGCGGTCGGGCGTGGCGGAAGGATGCAGCAGGGCAGTACTGCTTTGCAAGACAAGGGGACACTTGGTTCTGCTTTCCTCTCAGAGGATGAATACAGGCAACTGAGCATACGAGAAAACAGAAATAAAATAGATGCATGTATAGCACATAGAGCTCATGTGCTATGCATATAGCATGAGTTTGTATTTATAGCATGTTTTGGTAGAAGAACCTGCACCTACTGATTTTTATATTAAAAAAAAATGAGCAAGTGATGTTTTGTCCTGATGTTTTCTTAACAAACTTATAGCTAGGTAAAGCACTCTACCAAGCTGAACCTGAGTTTAGATTGTTCCAACACAGCAGTAACTTGCTTGTCAATGACGAGTTACCAAGACTGAGTAAAGCCATGCCTTTCACTATTCCTTTAGTGCCTCAGAAGCACCAGGCTATCAAAGGAAGACCAAACCTCCTAAGGATGTACAGGTTCCATGTGAATCAGGCAGCCAGTTGCATTTGGCCTTATAACAAGGCAGCACAAACTCTGGGGTGGTTACAAACAACATACAGCTATATGAACACGTGAAAAAGCTATTTAACATGACTGTGATTCTTATCTAGCCACTACTTATCTTTCAACCCTAGAATGAAAGCGACAGTAAAACTAAAATATCTTCAGTGCTGCTTTCCCTCCCCCAAGATTACTCACAAGCTCGTAAGTTGTAGGAAAGCTCAAGAAATTACACCAGAAAATACTAGCTGCTTGCTAGCAGCACTCTTGGCTTCGACTGCTACATCACAAATCAGGTGGTGCAAACACTGAGAACGGGAGTGATGATGGTGCTGCTTCAAACACATCTACAGAGATGTCAGATTGAAAACAGAACCAGTGATAGCACTTGTATTTGGAAAAACTTACCGGAAGCCCAAATAGCTCTGTCCCTTTAAAAGGATTTTTCCCTTCACAGAGATACACTGCAATATTCAGAACTGCACAAATTAAATTACGAAATTAATTGAAGTACAAATGCAAATGAAGGAGTCATATGCTGATACAGTTATTAGCAATTTTCAAAGCTTCTTTTTGAGCTAGATACACTGGAGAAATATGTTCTTTGCCTGTTTTTCTGCTGATTCTTACTAAGATTTGTCTTCTCTATACACTTTGTTAAATTTCATCAGTTGCTAAGTAATAAAATAGATTGCTTCATTTTTATTTTTTTTTCTTACAATCACAAAAAGGTAGGAAAAAGGGTCTCTACCCAGGCCCTGCTTGAGGCAGGACTGTCACCAGCACTGGATCAAATCAGCTGTACCTTTCTCCAGCCAGCTCTTGGAAACCTCTAAGAATGGATTTTCCACCACCCCTCCAGGTACTCTTTCTGGGCTGCACTATCATCCTGGTGACGCAGGGTTTTCTGCTTTCCAGTCAGCACCACCCAAGATACATCTGGTGACCACAGTCATCATCATTTATCATCTGCCAGTATCAGAAAGAGTTTGGCTCCATCATCTTTGGAACCCTCCTAAGGTAGCTGTAGATCAGCTGAAGTCCCTCTTCAGTCTCCTTTTTGTGGACAAATAAATAAGACTTGCTTCCTCAACCTCTCTTCCCAGCTTGTGTGCCCTACAACCCTACTCATTTTGGCAGCCACCTGCTAGACCCTCTCTGGTTTCAAGCGTGGCCTCAGCAGCACCAGTTGAAGGGAGGACAGCCACTTCCCTTGTCTCTGCTGGCCATGGTCCTCCCAGTACAGCCCAGTATGCCATTTTCCTTCTCTGTGATGACCACGCACGCTGGCTTATGTTCAGCTGTGTCTTTTCAGCAGGGCGTCCAGCCTGTACTGATGTGTGGGGTTATTTACCCCAGAACACAATTTCCATCTTGACAGAGGCATCTCTAGGTTTTGTTCTGGTTTCCCCCCCCCCAGCTCGTATGGGGTTTTTCTCTAGCTCCCCTGTCCCATGCCATTCCCTCATGCATTATTTTCAAGAGCTTCAATTGCAAATTCACAGCTGAATAACTTTGCACATCCAGAAAGATGATGAAAATGCATCGAGGCAGGCAAGGAATTAGTTCGTATTGTAGTTTAAGTGTCTCTGAACGTTGGGTTACATGGCTACATAAAAGTGAGAGCTGGCATATATCCATCATCTGAGTTACCTGGCAACTGCCACTGATCCCTTCAGTAACTTGTTTTACCTGCTAAGCCAGCACCGAAACGCTGACTGATGGGATCAGTGAGTGCTCTTTATTGACTACTGCTGCTCTATATTCTTCTCATGACCCCAGCTCTATGGTAACTCTATGAATATAAAAAGATAATATTAGACCACTTCATTTTGTCACTATTTTAACTGATTAAAAGATTCAGTAAGCACGCCTTCCTGAAAACTCAGAAAAGACAGCTAGAATGGTGTTTAGCGTGACAAGGCAGAAATCTAAAGGTGGGGTAATAAAAAAGTTCTGGATTTCTTACCTCACTGCTTTTTGGACTTTCCATTTCAGGATCCAAAATGAATAGTGCAATAAACACCACAAAGCCCAAGAGACTGAAGCCATCATTCTGAGGCTGAGCATAGATTTTATTCTGTAATTTCATCCACACTTTACAACTTACTGCAGAAGTTCCACGCTATTATCAGTTCATGTTCTTAGCATAAAAGAAATAAATTCTGCCAGTTAGCTGAATTGCCATCATAGTATCTGGATGAAGGAGTATTAAGATTGAGCTCAAAAGAAAGGCAATGAATTTTTGTGGGACACTAGATCAGTGATCATCTTCACTAAACAAAGCAGATAGCTCAGAAATTGGTCCTGAAATACGGAGGGAAAAAAAAAAATAAGTAGATCTTTCATTCAAGCTCCAATTCACTCATTAGTAAAGAAAAATAGGAGAGAAGTTCTTTTTTTAAGCTCTTCAATTCTTTTCTTTAACACTTTAGATCTTCAGCAAATAAATTCAACTCTCCTCTGAAAGCCAGAGCTGTCAATGCTGGCAGGAGACAGAAGCAGCCCATAAATCAGCTGCTACCTCCGCGTTTGTGTGCTTCACGGGAGATCATACCAAGAACTACACCAGTTCAGCCAAACTTTCCAAGATGATGAATAAATGAGTAGAATCATTTCAGCATCCAGCTATGGGTAATTAAACAATTACATTAACTCTTCAGAATATGACTAATCACTCTCAGATAAGAAACTGGAACCGTTAGATGCTGCGTAGGTTCCAGGATACAATGGCAGCGTATTAATGACCTTTACAGCTGCACATAGGTCGTTACGGCTCTGTCACACCAGTGTTATATACTGTAGCACTGTTGTGCTGCAAAAAGACGTACAGACAGTATTTGTGATTGCAGCATTGACTACAGAGTTCATTTATCAGTCTCTGGGGAAAAGTGGAACAGGTTTTGATGTTTTCTACTGACACTTAAAAGCCATATAATCTGACTACCCATGTAAATATTGTCTGGTTCTTTGAAAATTTCCTTGGCCAAAAGAGCTTTCTGCTCAGCTGGTCTACCATTATGTTAGCGTTCATCCACTATGGACAGATAAAAGAGAACCTGGAGAGTCCTCCATCGATGATTCTTTCCTTTTCAGGTATCATAACTAATTATCCCTCACTGTTAGTACATGTTGGAGGTTTTGTTTGTTTTCCCTAGTTTCTTCAGTGCTTCCGCTTTCTGCAATTTTAGGAAATGTATACTCCCTTCTTTACCTCTCCAGACTGTATAGATAATGCTTCTCCTTCTAACAGCCACATCTTGAACACAGGCATTGACATCTGCAGCGTCAAGGAAGCTGATTCCAGTTACAATGCCCCCTCTCAAGGCAAGAGGGATCTAAAGAAAGAGGATCAAAGGTTCCTACAGTTCCTCCTTTTCTTTGCCTGTAAAGATTCATTGGGATGTGTTATACAAACCATTTTATAGCAAAGAGTCCAATAGTGGAGGCTCATCCATTTCCGACAAAGAAGAGGCTTACGGTGCAGTTACTGCAACCGTCCGTACGGCAGAAATGGACTGCTGGGCTAAGAATGAGGCCATCCCTCACAACTTTGGGCACCGCTCCTGCTCGCTCGTTCTGCTCGCCCCATCAAGCCACCCATCCTTTGGAGACAGGTAATGCTGCTTTCCAAGAAGTCAGGCCTTCCCTTGCATTTTCAGAAAACCTGTTGATGAGGTTTGCAACATCCCCTTGGAGGAACGTTGTGCACGTGTACGATGTATACGATACAATCTGGTCATCGCGATAAACAAAAGTAGCAAACACCTACTGTTCTTTGTCCTTCACCAAGCCAAGCTGAGCAGCAGACTGCCATGCCAACAGCCCTTAGTAACTAATAACAGATCACAGCAAGAAAACTACATGTGCTGACACAACACAGAGGTGAGGAAAACTAACTAAAAATATTATTTAACTATCCTACAACTATTTTCAGTACCACTGGGAAAATATAATAGCATCTTACAGAAAAACAACAAAAAACCCCAGACATTTTGAATATTAAGCTGTCTGTAACATTCATTCTGTGATCTTGGCATTATGATAAAGTAGAAATACTGACGATTCTGTTTAGTACAAACACCATAAAAGGAAGATCCAGTGAGAAATCAATTTCCATATGCAATTTGCTGCAGTGAGATCGCCAAAGTACACCACTCCCATTAAAAACGGAAAGCTGTTCCTGTACAACCCATGACAAAACATTCACCATCAAAATCAGCTGGGACATCTGCAAGGTTTTAAAGCAGGGCTTCACACAATCAAGAGCTGTAATTTGCATTTACAAGAAAGAAAGGCATCCTTTCCTCACTTTGATGTGCTAAGTGAGAAGTTAACAAGACAGTCACTTCAAAGATACCTTATTTAACTGAAGGACCTTCAATTATGCTATCAACTGGACAAGGATTCCTTCTTCCCAGGAGTCTCTGGTTCTTGGGTGGCACACTTTTTAAGCCATCTGTGCTCACAAAAACCACAGAGTCCTTTCTGTAAAATAGACTACCAAACCCACCTTGCCCATGGAAGTTATCCTGTAATAGGTTTTTCTTCCTCCTCTACTTAACGCAGTCTTTTTGATCTCTATGCTTCTGTAAAAAAATAAAACACTTTTTTACCACCGCTGTTGCAGTTTATTTCATATATGCACGCTCTAGTTAAAGCTTATAAGATACAGTAATTTTCGCCTTACAGGCTACAAGCTAAGGGCAAAAAAGTTATTTTTTTCTTGTGGTCAGTGAAGCCAAGGGAACCAAGGGTCTAGTTCTAAAGAGCCTTTATATAAAAAGTCACAAGAACAATCCCGAGAGATACAAATTCCACAGGAATCACTATGTGGATTGAAAGTTTCAGGGAGTCTTTACAACAAAGGAGGATTAAAATTATTTAAAAATTCTGTAATCTGCATTATTGTATTTCATTTTTATGTTAAGTCTTGAAATTTAAAAGTTATATTTCATAACATTTAAAATAATAAATGCTGTACTGTGAGATCAAAGAAGTTTTATGGATTAGTGCTGTTGCATAATACTCTATTACTGCTCGTGTGGTTTTAAAGTATTAACTTTTCATAATCATTTCCCAATCCATTATTTCTTACATCTGCAAGTAGCCAAACCTCAGGATCTTTTCCAACCGTAATGATTCTATTTTATTCACTCCAGAATATCCCTTATGTCTGCTCACCTGTGCTTTCTAGATCAGGCAGTTTGTAGAAACAAGTGCAAGTGAGTGTGACTGACAACACCCTCGGGAAGCGAAGAGAAGGCCAGCCATTTCAACGCCAAGACGCAGCCGTGGTTGCCCAGCTCGCTGTTCTATGAGGTATCTCACAGCAGACAGGAGCGTTGTAAAAGTAAAAGCAGAGTTATACAACTGCACCCTAAGGGATAAACACAATGAGGTGACATTAATCTCATTTTTTAATTTGTAAAGAACACAATTTTAAAAGCAGTCTCTGAAGGATCTTCTTTTTAAAACCCAGATGCGTAGTTGGGCATGGTGAGTTCTGGTTAACGCTACATGCATAATTCAAATTTCTCACTAGAAACATTTTGGGTATTCACCTCAAAAAAAACATTTTTCACCCAAACAGAAGCACCGAAATCACTCATTCAAGCTGAAATGCATGTTTTCAGATGGAGTTTTCCCGAGGAAACAGTAAGAAAACAAGCATCTTTTCTTTAATTCTAAATATTACTAAATTTAAGATCCAGCCAAGCATCACATTTGGTCTCCATTTTTCCATCCAAAACAGCTGAGATTCACGTACGTTCCATCCTGATCGAAGGGATACGTTTCACAGCCTACTCGCATGCGAAATTTCATTAGGTGAATGGTGTTTTTTAAAAGACATACTTAGCAATTTTGCTTGTAGATCATTTAATAATTATTTGCAAAGCTAACAAAATTAAAAAAGATTCAAATAAGTCTTAAAATAAAATAACTTCCTTTTTATGGAACAAAGGCAGTATCATTCAACACTCCACTCGCCTTTACTCACACAAATAAGTAATTGCAAGAACTGGAAATATTTTGTTTTCTTATATAATGTAAAGGAACTTGTTCTCATTTTTCTGAATTCTTGCACATTCCAGGCTTCCTTAAAAACAAAAAAAAAACCCAAAACCAAACAAAAAATCAAAACCTAGAAACTATGCCTGATCTTTAGAGCAATACTTTTTTTTTTTTCCTAAAATTAATTTCTATACTCTCAGGTACTATACTGGAAGAGGTAAAAATATTCTCTGTTTCTTTATTTTAAAATCTCTCATTTTTTCACACAAAGAGTGAAGAAAACTTCTAACCAAGTTTGTAAGAAAACCAGTTGTAAAAATAAAACAAATTTCTCCTGCTGTGCAATGGGTTATTATTCCATTTTCAATGCTATATCCTAATGTAAATCTACACACTGTAATTCAACTACCAAGAAGTTTTACATCAATCTGACAGTCTTATTAGCCCCAGCAGGAAAGGAAAACATAGAGGAGGTGACTTGTATGACACATACGAGCTTTCTGCACCTCTCCCCTGGCTTTTCACACTTTGCCTTGGCATTGGAAGGACCTTAGTACTTCTAAGTACTTCTACTTTATAGCTTTATAGCTTGTTACTTGCTGCTTGTGTCCGTTCTAAGGCCATTTTTAAATTAGTTGAGTTCTTACCCAAATGTTTCACACTGCTCTGTTTCTTATAAAGCTAATAGAACAACCAGGATAGTAGGTTCTTCTTGCGTCATCTCATTTTTCTCTGTTCTGTTAGTAACAAAACAAGTACAAATGTAATGCAAGAGAACGGACAAGGGAATTTTCTCATCATAAATACATTCGTTTATTCATCCATTTATATATTAAAAAAAAAAAAAGAACAACTACTTCTTTGACTTTTAGAAGCAAACTCAGATTTAATACTACAAGGTTGTTTTCTGCTAGTAGCCAAGTAACTGATAAAAAGCATCTCTATTGTTAGGAAAAACAACCTCACCATATGGTCACTGGTAAATACAGACCTAAAAGTGAAAATCTGCATAAATTCACACTCTTGGATTATTTACAGGGGAAAAAAAAAAAAAAAAAAAAAGGTTAGTTGATTTACCATCTCCAGCCAAGAGTCTTTAAACAGCTCCAGATTCTCCAGAATTGCTAAATGACAAGCACTTCTTAATAAGAAAAATTAGAAAAATGATCATTTTTAATGACTGTTTCTCTACTCCTGTCTCTCAGTTCAATCAGCCTGGCAAGCCTCTTGGGTATATTCCATCTGTAAAGGATACCACGTCATGGACCAGTAAGTATACCACCGACCAGTCAAGCCATAC
>WHYT01017473.1:256151-353923 GCA_009806455.1 Tetrax tetrax | reverse complement strand
AAAAGTGAAAATCTGCATAAATTCACACTCTTGGATTATTTATAGGGGAAAAAAAAAAAAAGGTTAGTTGATTTACCATCTCCAGCCAAGAGTCTTTAAACAGCTCCAAATTCTCCAGAACTGCTAAATGACAAGCACTTCTTAATAAGAAAAATTAGAAAAATGATCATTTTTAAAGACTGTTTCTCTACTCCTGTCTCTCAGTTCAATCAGCCTGGCAAGCCTCTTGGGTATATTCCATCTGTAAAGGATACCACGTCATGGACCAGTAAGTATACCACCGACCAGTCAAGCCATACAGTTCAGATTTGCAGACCCACCCATGAAACGATGAGGATCTCCACAGCAGTTCCTCATCATACACATCTTCATGGCCTCAATTCATTCAGGAGTTATTGCATGTATTTTTATTTTACTTCCTAAACAAACAGCAATATTACTTATATATACAAGAGGAGAAAAACTAAGCCTAAAATATAACAATCTCAGAAATTAAAATAAAATATTTTCTAGCTAACAGTAACAGATTCTATGAAATCACATGCACAGAATTTAAGTAGAAGCACCATCCAGCTGAAGAAGAGAAATAGAATACAACCTTAATGCATTTAACTGAGCGATGCAGGAAAACAAACTATAAACACAAATACATGAGCTGCTGTGAATTGTCATAGCTCCATTAATTTCCACTTGGAAATGTTCTTACCTTAACACTTAGATATGAATATCTGCTTGTCTCGCGTCTTCTGAATTTAAAGTGGCTGTGCTGCCAGTTCAGGCATTACTGTTAATGCAAATTACTTGCTCTCATTTGATCTGTGAAAAATGAGCGCAAGCTTCTATACCACAATGCCAATTTGTTTTCGGTTTGTTAAAATATAACCATAATGCAACACTTTGTGAATTCCTGAGCTCACCTTTCTTCTTATCCCTAGAAAAAGGCACCATCTGAATTAAACGTCCTGCTGGAAAATCCTGAGGTCTATTATAAGACATGAAGCATACGTCTTCCAGTCAGCGGGTCATGGAGATAATTAAGCAGAAGTGGTGAACCTTAGCAGAAGTTCCTCATTAAGAAGGACTCGGATCACTTACTGTGATAGGCAGATTATGTCAGACAAAGAAGGTAAGATGATCAACATTAATTTTATTAATAAGATCTTGTTATTTAAAAGAAATGAGAAGGAGTCACACAGCCTGCAATGGACTGATGAAAAATACAGCAAGCTGACTGCTGCTTTAAAGACAACCTGTTAGAATGAAAAATGATACCACCATTCGACTCTCACAGAGGAAAATAAAATACGTCTTCCACGTATTCACCACAGGGCCTTCAGCGTGCAAGTGGAAGTGTGCCACCCACACACTCTCCAAAGAACAGGATGCTAACTTGTAAAAATTAAGATTTGTTCGTAATGATAACCAAGTATATTCGTTAAATGTAGTCTTACTGAAATACTACTGCTCGTAATGCCTGAACATACCGGCAAACCAGGACTGGGAACCAGGCTACTGCTCTGACCAAAGCTCCGTATCACCCTCTATCCTAATGCTGATGCTTGCCAAAAGCCGATGTCTAGGGAAGAAAGAACAGGAAACTGTTACCTCCCAGCTGTCACCCTCTTGCACCTCAGAGACTTCCTGAGCAGATATACGTTCTGTGAACTCCAGAAACATCTGTTCCAAGAGCTTTGTCTCATCTCCTGTTCAGCCTCCACAAATGTCCACAATGGGTGGACTCAAGAACCACCACTCTGACGTTTGCTTTCAACACATCTCTTGTTGGTCTAATTTCCTCTCTTCTAGTTCTTGTGTTGGAAAAGACAGCAAAATAACCCCAACCCAAACCTACCACCAAAAACCACCAAACCCTGTTCACTCTTTCCAAGCCATTCACGGCGGTGTAGCCACCCGTGTTCCAGGCTGCAGAACCCTGGCTTACTTGGCTGTCCCGTACAAAGCAGCATTTAAACAGCCCTGTTGCGCTTCTCTGGACAGGTTACGAATTCACTAGGAGAAATGTCTTACGAGAAATTTAGATTTGAGACTGATATTCTGCTAAATCCCCCAACAAGGAAGGATTCCCACGTGGGAATCACGTGAACAGGCACAAGTAATAAGAATTACTTCAGATCCTTTACCGTGGCCTTACGTTCCTTGCCTGCTCACCTAACGCATACACAGCTTGCTTCTTCTTAAGGGATCTTCCCAGTTTACCCAAGGAAGGGGCACTGTGTGTCTGCTAAAGGGGCACATGCAGAGGTTTGCCACTGCTTTCCATCCACAGATCGCTGTGTAATTTAATTTCAGCAAGTGTCTTTTGTATATCGTGTATTATCTTAATAATTACGCATAAAACCCATTAACTTGTATTTGTAGAGAAAAGAAGACCTATGAAGTATTACTCGTAGTGGTTTAAGTATCTACAGTGTCTTAATAGTGTAAAAACTCACAATAAAAGAGGACGGAATAAAAACAAAGTTCTTGGCCTTATCTTATAAAAAAAGATTAGACAAAACGCGGCACAGATGGCAAACAAAAGAGACATTTATGCAAGGATATGCAAATAAGTCTCCAAGCCACAAGATTAAGAAATTAAATTTGAAGGGAGACAGCAGGGGTATCTGAGAAAGTATGAAAGCACAAAGAAAGAAATAGTGAGAAGAGAACAGTTAGGAAAACATTCTAGAGAATTAGAGGAAATTAAGGCAGACTCTCAGCTGCATAAGATGTCTCAACAGCTTGATAGATGAAAAGAGCATGAAACCGGTCCCTGACAACTCGGAACAAATGCAGACATTCTACTGCAGTGAGCTGAACTGTCTCACAAAGATGAGCCCCAAGGAGTGGCTCGAATGGACAAGACTAAAAACGCTGATGGTAAGGATGGCAATTAAAATAACACAAGCGTAACTTGGAAAATACAAGATGCCTTTTTGTCCATAGTTGAAGATAGTAAGAGCTCAAAAGAATCTAAAGGGAAGGTTGAAGAGGGAAAAAAATGACACTGAGGACACACATTTCAGATGATGGAAGAGATAATGGTGATGCTAAAGCCAGCGCTGAAGAATTCCTAACAGAATGTGTCTAGATAACAAATATCAACTGACTGCGGATGGCAATATGATGACGGTGGGATAAAAAGCAAGGGACACAAGAGAGTTTGGTAGGGGGAGATACAGAGCTCTGCTTTACCTTTGTTATCAGCAAGCTGTCAAGCCAGAAACGCTGAAGATGCTAGATGTACTGTGTGCCCGAAGAGCGGCAAACAAACCACGGGCTGACAAACAGATTTGCAAATCATCTGCGTAAAAATAGTACTTGAGCATGTACGAGAAGAGGAGGTCATCTGGTGATAAGATTCACAGAGAGAAGACAGACAAAAGCAACAGAGCATTCCTACAAACTGAAGGAAGGAACAAGGAAAATATCTACAAAAGCAATGATGCAAGAAGCTGGAGCAGCACCTTCAGAGACAGAGACCATACAATGACAAAAGGAGTAGAGATTCTGATAGAAGGCTGAATGAGCGATCAGCTTTATCAACGAGAAAGCATGAGGCAAAGGCTGTGATCTCTGATCAAGAAACCATTTTAGACTTGCTGAAACAGCTTGTATTGTTAAAAACAGATAGAAACTAGACTAGGGTGTACTTTGGAGTAAAATTGAGGAAAATGACATCCTTCAGAATATTTTAATATGGGAGAGCGGAGGAGAAATGTGGACTCTGAGAAAGTGATAGTAAAAAAAGAAGGTAGCTATGTAGGATGAGGAGATGGATCTGAGTAGTAAGGGCTAAACCCTAAACAAAAGCAGTGGCAGAAGTTGCTCCTGAGAACAGATGGGAGAAAAATCTCCTCCAGTGAGCTGTAGAAGAAAACAGACACAGAGCACGGGGAGACACCAGCGCTCAGCTGGGTTTGGCAATCTGATGGAAATACATAAACTATGAATGAAGTACTTGACTGTGAAGGAAGAGTAACAAAATTGAAATGAAGGGATCAGGGAGTCTGTGTGTTAAGAATATAAATGTCACTATATACAAAAAACATAGTGGTTCTGGAACAACAGTACTGAAAGCAGCTGCGTGTTACGAGTTAAGAGTCCGGAGAAGCCAGAGTTAGCAGGATGGACTACAAAGTTTTTAATTATACCATGCAAGGTGAGGAAGAAGGAATGAAGAGTTGCTCTGAAATGAAAAAACATTAGTGGGTCAATAAAAAATACTCTATTCATTATAAATTAGGGAGAAGAGTAATTGTGATAAAAAAAAAAAAAAGAATCATTAAGAGAAAAAAAGGTCTATTAGCACAAACAGGTGAAACCAAGAGAGAATTCGGTGCATGTAAGAAAACCAAATTACGACATCAAACAAGGCAGGCTGGAGCAAAGGGCAATTGTCAAGTAAATTAAAATTAGGAATTAAGGACTCATCGTGAAGCCAAAAACTGGGTGGACCCTCAGAAGGTATCCCAGATGCCTTCTAGAGATTTATATCCAGGTTTGTACCAGTGGCCCATGGTGATGCTATGTGCTACCTCAGAAAAGGGAAGAGGCCAAGAACAGCCAAATGTCAGTGTGGCCCTCACTTCGTCGGAGTACAAGATGACACGATCAGTGTGACACATTAAAGAGTTTTATCTGCCCTTAAGAACATGCAAGCACTCGTGTGTTAGTCATGGTAGCTCTGCTGAAGTTAGGAAAGCTAGGCAATTAACATGAGGCAATATCCAGTTCCTTGTCTCCTAACTCGTTGTCCTGGGATCCGGTCATTTACCTTCCCATGCTCAATTCATGTTTCCTCTCCCAGACTGCAAAACTAGACTTCTTCCTTCTTCAGCATGAAATCCACTGCTTGTCACAAAAACATCCTCCCAATATTAATGAGCCTGCAATTTACAGGTCTTTTCCAGTCCCTGCAGTCAATGTATTTTCTCATTACCTAAGCAAAATTTATTACCATAGCACTTCATTAACAAGTTTTGGAAAGGGAATGTAGCATTGCAAATGAGAAAGCCCTCAGCTTAAGATCCTTCAGGCATTCTCTGGAATGCCTTTTGTGACTCGTTAGTCAAAACTCCTAAACCACTTTGGGCCAGACGGCATCCTTCCCAAGTTACCTACAAAGCACAGCCCTGTAAAAATCCTCCTGCTTATGAAGCAAGGTGCTATTCAGTGTGAAAAGGAGCCAAATATTATTGCAATGCTTGTATTGGTGCACCGCTGCAGTTCCCTACCACCAATGGGATGTCCGGTAACGCTTAAATCAAGAATGTTTTCCAAGAACTGATTGCTTGTAACTACAAACAGAAACCCATGAAGTTAGCGACCGCTGTTCTGGAACAATTCAGTTTCTACTCCTGATCGTGAAAAGAAACAAAATTCATATTGGTATTGAAAGAGATAACATTTCTGTCTCACTTCACTTACCTGGTAGTAGGCAATTTCTCTTGCTGTTACCTTTACAAAAATATATTAAACGAGCATCTTAGAAGGTTTGCTGTAAGCTGATACACAGGTTTTACACGCTACAAGAACACCAAAAAAATCCTCAGATTTTTCTCCCATTTCTCTAAGCACACCGAGATCATCTCTATTATGAGTTACACAAACAGAAACGTTTCAATGAGTGATGAACAGCTTGATACATAAAACTTTAATCAAAAACCAGAAGCTGCAGATTTACGCTGGTGTAAATGAACCTCATCAGTCCTTCTCAGAATTGTTGTTTCAATCACTCAGCTATAGAGTAAGATCACGCTAATCTGCATAAACAAGTAGGAGAATAATTGAGGTCTTCCTGGCTGTTTACACTGTACGTACAGTTGTTTTGCATGACTAGAGCGGTAGAAAACAACTGGGCCTGCTAGTTAATCTGCCTCATTTATTTGTTCATTTATTTTGACCACTGTAATTTGTTTCACAACATTTGTGCTGTAACATAATTCTGTAGGAAATGTAATATAGAACACTCCGTCAAGTCAATAAAGTCAAGGGGAACACGAGCCCTCGGTACAACATCCTGGTGCTAAAGCTTTGTTAAACAGCAGGACGAGAACGGCACACTTTCTGTGTGGTAATTGTAACGCGAGGGGATTAGCGCGGTGTTGCTGTAACGTGCGGACTCAGCTCACCAGCTCCTGCGTGTTTGTTTCCAACTTGAAAAGGTTTCATTTCCTTCAAGTCAAGTCTGTTTTCTCTCCAGTATCTTGTTTTTCTCCACTATCTGTGTACTCCTCACTTAAAATAAAAAACTGCTGAGAATCTACAAGACACTCTGGTTTGTTTTTTGGTTTTTTTTTATTATGATAGCAGTACTTCATATTTCAAATCAGTTAAGTGCTGCCTGCCTTTGGTTCACCAGCAGGATTTTCCTCCGAGACCACTACTGAACGCACTCAGTAAAGCAGTTGGCTCCAAGAACGTATGGGAACAGGGCATCTGAGCACTACCTCTCTCCTTCAAGTCCACCGGTACTCACTGATGTTTAAACCCTCCAGTAACCTCCCTAGGCCAGTTATGCAGCCAGCAGGGATGCACGAAGAGCAGTGGTATTCAGAAAGACTACACCACAGCAATCGAGTGAAACTAACTCAGCATTATTTTGCCTAACAAACATGAACTGGGCTGACAGAAGCAAAAAATCATTTCTGTGTACGACTGCATCACTGCTGTGGCTGGTACAGAGCACCACGCAAAGAGCTACCGACTCTTGCACCAGAGTGAGGGACATGCACTGTGTTCCACATAAATATGCAAAGGTTTTTTTCTTGTTTATGTAAGAAATACAAGTCATAAGACTTTTCTGAATATTGTATTGTTACAGACTCTGTTTTCCTTTTTATAGGTGGCAAAGAAATTGCCTTCGCATTTAAACTATGATCCTGTATCACTAGAAAAAAGTGAGAAATCCGTAATACTTTGGGTATTAAGTGATCAAGCACATTCAGATCAAATTACTTCCATCTCTGACTAAAAATTGGGTAGATAACGGATCCTTTCCCCCTCTGCCCTAACACACACTGTAGCTCTGCAAAGAAATGACGTGAAACCAGAGGGAAGCTACAAAATTAATACATCGATGACACAGTACAGTTAACCTTGTGGAAAGCTATCACACACTTGATGAAAAACCTTCTGGCTTTCTTAATTTCAATTGTTTTAGTAAAATACCAATGCTCCCCTTAACAATAAATTACTAACATATCTGGGAAACAGCTAAACTCTCCTAGAGGTTTTTTAAAGCAGACTTTATTACTGATTAATGGACAGTTCTGCTGTAAGACAGTCCTGAGACCTGGCTACTGGCAAACCGGTCTGGGAAGACAAACATCGCACTGTCGTGAAGTCGTAACGGCTTCAGAAGGAAGGAGTGTCCTCAGAAATGTGATCGCAGAATTAGGGTCTACATCACCAGCCATCTTCAGCCAACTAGTCCAGCACTTGATGTATAACAGAATTGCGTATTTCTTTTTTAATAAATCTGTACATTAATTAATCTTTCATTGTACACTTTTTTCCCCTCCTTTTCCCCCTTCCTCTCTCTCTTTTAAAAATCCATGGATTTATTCTTTATATGTTCTAAGCAGCTTTGCAGTCAAAGTTTTATAATCATCACCAAACAGTTACTACAGATGTCTTCTGGTTTAAGTACAGCATAAAGCCAGGCAATTTCAGATGCTATCTTAAGGTAAACTGTAGGAAAAAAATATTTACTTTAAAAGGCATACTGCTATATAAATGCAAATTCTGGGAAGGCTGAAGCGCTGGGCGCGTCTCGGCCTAGTGACCTGCACAAGCCGCGCTCTCTAGGACTAGCAGGGTATCAGATATGCAAATCCTGTGCAACAGCTGTGCTGCATTTGGAGATTTTCAACAGCAACCCTATAGCAAAAAAAATAATATATATAATAGTGAGAGGCACCTATGGACACACCGGGCAGATTGCCAAAGGCAGTATCCATATGGTTCCCCACGGATCTGGCAGTATCGGCTTTTTCCACACTAATATCTTTTGTGCCGAGTTCTCCTGCAGGTCTGCACTAAACAACCGTTACAAAAATCCTCCACGGGCAACTTGACTTACAGTCATCCAGAAGCGTGGGGGATATTTTAAATATTCCTCTTGTGCTGCCACTAAGCAGTTTAAGCAGCGGAATGAGCCCAGCCTGGCTGCTGCCCAGCTCATCCCTGACCACTCCAAACACCAAGTGCGATTTGTTGAGATGCCTGCTGGAAAATAAGCGCTTTCTCATTTTCTTTTGTTCCAAAGACCTTTGCAGCAGGCCAGTAACTTCTTCCAAGTTTAGTCTAATTGAAACTGGAACTCAAGGTAATTGAGAGCCTAACCCAAAGGCTTTACTAAACTGGTCTCTTGGAGGATGTGCTGCTGGTAAAGCACTACCTACCAATTTAAAAGCCACAGTCCCACGTGGAGGTGATCAATCAGAATTTTGTGGGCCAGACTATCACTTGACAGCTGCAAAGATTTCACTTGCAAAATAAACTCATTTAGGTAGAACACCAGCACATGTTGCCCAGTAACTAAACAGAATTGTGAGGAGTCAAAAACGCTGCACAACTCAACCATTCGCCTCCCCAAAAGAAGAGACAAGAAAGGGGAAAAGAGAAATGCCCATTAGCAATCGTTGTCAGTACACAGGAATAGCAAGCAGAAATTGTTGAGCAGTTTTAAGTCTGTAAATGAAAACATTACAATCACCGTTACTGTCAGGTTATGATCTTGCCCACCCTACAGCAAGTTGCAGAAGACCAGCAAAATAAACCAGTGAAAAAGCGTTTCAGCAAAGTTTAAACTGTAGTAAACATACTAAATATGGTAAATATTAAAGCAGACATATTAGCACTGCCCTGAAGAACCGTCCGGCCCCTCTTCACTTGGAGATTTCACAGGTTCTGGCAGACATCAGCAATACATCCCTTAAATTGTGCAGACTGTGACATACTGGAGGGCTGTTCCCCCTCCCCAGCTTCTCTTTTGTAATTTCAGTGAGCTCCGTACTCTTGACAAGAAAATTCTCTTGGGTTGGGGAGATCAACATGGAGTCAGGAAGAGGACTTTTATTGCCTTAAACAAATGAAAAAGGAAAAAAAAAAAAAAGATATCTTAGAAAGTTATAATGTCTTTGACCCGTGGCATTACTACATCTGCACTCTTATCACTCAAGACTTAATCCAGTTTCCTCTTGAAAACTTCGAAGGATAGAGACTGGCAGCTTCTCCAGATAACCTGTCCCAACGCTTGGCTCTCTTTATGGTGGAAAAAGTTTCTCCTTATCCCCAGACTTTGACCTCCCACCACGGAGATGTCCTTCATGACCTACATTATGGAACCCTTTCACAGGAAAGGGTCAGGGCAACACATGAATATTCTTTTTCCCAGTTCACAGGTCAAAACGTATTTTGTTAGCTGGGACCTCAAGACCCAGGTTCCAGTTATTGGCATGCAGGCAGCTCTTAGGGGTTTCAGAGGGAAAAGCACTTCATGCTGAAGAGCGGAATATAACTGGAAATGACTAACTCCATTTGACATTAATATCACAATTACAGTTCGTGCACTCCAGCTAGTCAATTCTCTCAGCTAAATTACTTCATCTTATTTACTAATCATCTGGAGTAGGATTCAGGATTTTATGATGATGGCAAAATGGAGGTACAAGGGCATCATTAACTTAGCCTCTATTTTCACATTATTTTGATGAAGCATGCTCAAGTTTGGAGAAGAAAAAATTAACTTGGCAACTTATTTGATAAAAGTCCTACGCACTAAATTACTAAAACATTATTTTTTTCTTAAGGAAGGAAAAAGGATTGATTTTAACTAAACAATTGTAAAGTCGATAATGTTTCCATATCCTGCACTTTTTTCCTATATGTTACAGAAAAGTTTGAACAAATTTTACATTAAACACATAATGCAGACAACAGTGCACTAGACAATATACACAGAGTTACAAACATTATTTTCTTATTAATCAAAGTCTTTCTAAACACCAATGATAACAAAACAGCATATATATTATATACTTTCTGTTCAGTCACCACTCCCGGTGCAGAGAATCTGAAGGCACTTCGTAAACCACACAGGGCATCTCAAAATCTGTGCGACAGTTGAGATGTTCAGATCACTCTTCGGTAGCCTTCCCGTGAGCGCTCATCTCCAGAGCTACGCACAGCACGATCGGAAACTTAGCCAGGGTGCACGGAGCAGCAGAGGGTGAGTGGATATACTGAAGGGCGTATCGCCCCCATAAAAATGGCAACAATACCTTCTGCACACACGCAAACCATGCAATCATCTGTTGCTTGTTGTCTCATCTGAACAGCGGCACACTGAGAAACCCAAAGGAGGGAAGGACGGTATTGCTGCCTGGTCAGCCATCGCGCGCTGGAACCCGGGCATCGCTGTGAAGCTCTAAGTCAGTGATGATATCAAGGGGAAACGACTGCTCCCCAACGGCAATCGTGCAGTGCTCAGACAATGGTTACGTGATCCTGAACGGGCAGAGTCAACGAGAACAGAGCACGTTCTCTGGCACGACTATCCAAATTCCATTTAGAGGCTTTGCAAAAGGAGCTGAAGAAGTTAAGGCTATGCTGACACCATGCCAGTGGAATACATTTATTTCTTTAAGGATGGCCCCCTACCAGAATGTCACGTCGCTCCCTGGAAGCACCATCCATGCATCTCACACACCTGTTTCTCCCCAGTGAGCCCCATCTCTGCCGTTTTCATTCCTCTAGGATACAGCTCCACAATTCTGCCTCAATATTGCTCCCAATTCTAACTGTGTCAGGCTTTCATTCACTTTGAAAAACACCCAGAAAATGAGTTGAGAACGTCAATACAAATTTATGGCGGTGACACTGCAATGTCAAATCAAGAATATGGTATCAAGATGAAATACAACAGTGTCAGGATAAATGTACCAAGCTGACAGCGCAAAGTCAAACTGGAACAATGTCACTGCATATCTACAGAAACAACATTCATCTGTCAAAACAAAATCATGTCATTACACATTAAAGAAGAGCTTAAACTGGAACGCATAACTATTCATTCAGATTAGCAAATCCCACCCACACGTTCTTCCCAGCAGGGAAAACACAAGCGTTTGGCAGATGCAGGCAAGTAAACAGTGCGATGGGACTTAACGCCACAAAACCAGTCAGATTGAGAACAGGAGAGCACGCTGGTGTAAGGAAACTTCCCAGTAAGGACCAACAACCACTGGTCAACGTGTCAAATAATGACCAAAGTGATTGCCAAAGAGAAACTAAATGCAGAAGAAAACGCAGAACACTTTTTCAAAATTTGTGGCTTGAACTCAGGACCACTAATTTTAAACTCCACATGGCTAAATACGCAGTTGTTTCTGACAATTAACAGATTATTTGATGTCAGATGTGCAATATAAAAAGGAACGCTTTTACCACAGCGGAAGCGAGGTGAGGTGCAACAGAGGTAAGCAGATGGAGGAATGCTCCTGTAAGTCACTGAGCTTTCAGCCACGTCTGCTGTAACCTTAAATTATGAGCTATGTGCTTAATCTCTACACTGCTGAGCCTTCAGCCCGGCTCGGCACAGCAATCACTACACATGGAATAAACCTATCAGCTAGAGCATCTCCATTTGTCAAATCGGGAATGGAAGCTGCTTTCTTTTGGTCTCTGTGCACAAAGTCACCTGAGATTACCAGTCTGTTTGTACAAAATAGAGTATTCCCTTTCTTCACTGGTGATCATAATTCTGATTTCAGTAAGTATGATCCTTCAAGCTCTTGGTTATTACAGCTCTAAATATGACTCAAAACTAAAAAAAAAGTAGTTTTCTTAATGCTAGTAGCTGTATCCATGAACACATCATTCACACTTTTCAAAATTATTGATATTAGGAGCATATGTACAGAAAGACAATGCATTCTTCAAATTCTGTGAAAGGTATGATTTGATGTCTGTGTGCCTAGGTTTCTAGTGATTTAAAAAAGAACATTAAAAAATGCAAACGTGAAAAATACATTCTCTCTGTCCTGCCGTAGCTCTAGTACTACCAAAGGAAACTACAGATCCGTGAAAAACTGTAAATAAAGTAATCATACTTAAAGAAAAGGTTTCTTATTCCTAAGGGAAGAAAAATAGGTAAATGCAAGTTTATATGAGATTGAAGAATGTCTAACATTGGTGCTTACTCCAGTCTTCAAGAAACTCCGTGAAAATATCCATGCTTTTCATGTTTCTAGCCAGGAAGATCTTTTATCATAATGTATTCTCTTTCATACATCACTTTCCTGAAATAACTTTTAGGCAAATTAGATTTTTATCCTCTATTTAAAAAAAAAAGAGAGGAGGGGAAAAAAAAAAAACCACAAATTGGGAAAAGAAAAAGGCAATGCACTCTTCCTTGAGGAAGCATCACACCCATCAGTCACTGGCTGCCACGTTCCATGAGACATTGGCTTGATGAGTGAAGTGCAGGGACACCTCTGCCAAGGCCACACAGCCCAAAGTTGAAGAGAGAATTGTGTGTTATTTAGTACTGCTGCAGAACACATCAGCTGCCCAAGCATAACCCTTACATCCTTCCACGTGCTCCTTTTTTCAGCAGTTTCCAATGAAGTGAAGACTGCAGGTGCTGAGGATTCACATGGAAACATCTGTGCTATTCAGTCATCTCCATCAGAAGGCTATAATAATTTTTCTGTGCTGAATGTTTTAACTGGATCCTCAACCTGTGGCCATGAACACACAGCAGAAAATTAGAAATTGCCCTTGTAAGACTCATAGTAGTGAATGGTAATTTAACGTAAGAATATATCTGAAGAGAGTGAGACACCGACCTTCAGAGGCGCTGAACTTTGCCGCGCTGTTTCTGAGGCAGGACAAACTAAGATTCTCCAGAAGGATGGTTACAGCACTCGAGATTAAGACTCAGGCTTGCTCCTTTCCCCAAAGCTTCAGAGACTGGAAATGGAACTCAGGTTTAATTTGGACTCTCCCTTTGATGGGGTTGTTTTGTCAAGCAATATCAATCTGAAACAAGCTGCGTTCCTTTAATAACGCAGTGTTATTCCTTCCTCCCTCCGTCCAATAGCGTTAAACTCAGCTAATTGAAAAAACATTGGGATATTCTAACAGTGAATAGTTAAAAACTCATGGTCACGTAAGAAAAGGTGTACAAATGAAATATTTCACAAGTACAAATCCATACAACGTACATCAATCGAATGACGATCGCAGAAGCAAACAAGGAAGTTATTCTGAGGCTGACCATTCCTTTAACCACTTACCCCCCTCTGTGACAAACTGCACAAGAGCAGGAAGGCAATCAGCTTCAGAATGATTTCGTATATTAATTCTTTCAGACGGTACTCGGACTACCTGCTACACATAACCAAAAACAAGGTAACTTGTTTTTTACAGTATGGGGAATTTTCTTCTTCCTTTACAACCCTTTCTTTTTAAGTAACAATATTCAGCTTTCCACTCAACTTGCTATTGGATTTCAGAACCAACAGGAATCAGCAGGGGAGCTTGTTAAATAAAGATGAGATTTTCACCACAAAAGCACAGAAAACATTATCCTGATACGTTATGGAAACCGGCACAGCACACATACAGTCTCAGAAACCCATGTCTTCATACGATCTTTCGAACAGAGAGGACAGCAAAGCTATGCTCCAAATATGTTCCGCCACCTTGGCTGGAATCAGGGTAATTATCTAGCCCATTCCTCATACAAACCCCAAAATTAACACCCCGGGGCATGCCGTCTCCTAAGCCCGTTTATTGTGATGATCTCCAGACGCCAGGGAAGTCTCATCACACCCACCATCCTGAGCGGAGGATCAGTAGAGTTCAGTGGCTCCTTAAGACACGTTACCAGAGCCTCCCCCTGTCGGTACCAATGCTCAAACACTGGAATCTCATGAAACGTAACTGCAGTTTCCCCCCAGTGCAAGGCCCACACCTCTTAGGGCTGTATTTTGGTACACGGCGTTAATAACAGCTATTATGCAGCATGGTAATAATGAGTTTCCAGAACCATCGGCTCCCAAAGCTAAACCTGCATGTAAATGTTAGTGCTGCAACAGATGCTAAAACATACATTTACATTATCTAAACCATTACTTATTAAATAACCTGGCTGGAAAGATTGCTTTGTATTTGCCAGCTCAAAGACAGAGTATTTCAGACTAACCAAGCAGCTTCGATCAGCGCAGAGCCTTTGCAGTTTGCCTTGACATTACCTCGTGAAACGGCTACCTAATACTTTAAAGTTACGTACTACTTAAACATTTCCCATGTGGAATAAGCACAGAAGGAAAGAGGCTGTAACCCAGACTAAAGAAGGTATTTGTTATCAAGTTCTGCTTAAATATGAAGAAAAACTAGTGCAAGCTGCTATGTCTGCTTTTTTTGCTTCTATATGGCAGGCTGGGGACAGCCCAATTAGTACCACGTAGTCCGGTTGGCAAGGTGCTGCGTAAACAAATAAGAAAGCATCTGCCTCAAGAGCTCCCACCTTAAGATTATGAAAAGGCACAAAAGAACGCAGAGGGAAGGAAGAGGCAGCAGCAAGATGAACATCGTATGCATAATAAGCAATTCCCCTGGTGCTACCAACACAGCTACTGAGAGGAATGATGATGAGCTATTCTGCACATGCCAAGAACCAGCACTGCAAGAAAAGAAAAAAGCCTCTCCTTCAAAACTGAATTATCACATTTGCTGAGAAAACTGTATTTTTTAGTTTTCTCCCAGCTTCTCTGAATCTGAACATCCCATGGAAGCAAAGTTCTGATGAAAACCAGGAAAATCCTTAACGGATTTTTAGTTTCTCCCCACCTTGCCCACTAAGTTCCTCGGTGCCCTGCCTGCTTGATGAAACACCCCGGAGTCAGTCTGCAAGACGCACACTTCCACAGCGGCTCAGGCTGTATTTTCTTTCACAGTGAATTGCATAATCTTGGATTTCTTCTCAGAAAGAGTTCAATCTAAAATCCCGAAATATTTATATCCTTCATGACCATAACTTCATTTTTCTTCTTAACTCCAAAATGCATGTTAATGGCTCCACCACACAAATCAACTTCCGAAACAGGGAGAAGTGTTGTATTTGAACTCTGCATTGCGACTCACCCAAATGGTTTAACTCTAGAGCAGATCCAAACAGCGGTGGTCTCTCTTTTCCAGTCCACACATGGATAAAAAAGGCGCGTTTATGAAATTTCAACAGATTTTTTCTAAGAAGATAACAGCCACTCTAAGATTTATAATGCTTTGTACAATAAATACTTGTTCATATCAACATCTGCATTAACCCAAGTCAAACTGTCACTTTCCAAAATAATTTATCAATGTGCCCAGCTCCAATTCATAACACTTGGCTGACTTGAACATAGATCTTAGCACGTCAAATAGTCTCCCTCTTGAGGCAGCTCCGTTCTTGAAACAAACCTGAACTTCTAGACTATCAGGTGCTCCCCACAAAAATGTCTTGGCAAGGAAGGAGAAAAGATACCTACAGAGAGAAGTTAAGCTCTGCCTAGAAATGCCTCAGCAATGATAAGCACTGTAAGGAGTGAGCACTACCAAGGGGTGAGGAAAAAGGCTTGTGTGCTGTTGCCAATTCAAAATCAATTGCAAATCTGGTTCTTCAAAAAGAAGCCGATAGCTAACTGAACAGATCACTACCAGAGCTGCTGTGAAGCAAAATTGTATTCATCTTGTATGCTGAAAAAAATACCTAATTTCTTTACACAACATCCCATAAAATGCAGATCTGCACCAGTCTACTCAGGAAAAAGACCTGTCTTGATCACCAAACATCATTTTTTAAATCCTAACCTTCAAGACATTTCTCCTGAACAATTAATGCAGGTGTAATAGATGACTGGTATTCCACAAAGTCTCCTTTATAGTTCACAAACGTGTCAAAAATACCTTTAGGGAGGAATAAATCACAATAAACCATCTGCTAAACAGCCCATATAGCAAAATAACTGACTTTAGCTATTGATAACATGGTATGAAAAAGGCTTAAACTACAGCAGATTTCTCCCCGTACTGGGTACAAAAAACCCAATTTCATTACTCTGCTCTTAGTAAAGAACATCTGCACATTTTGTTGTCGTGACTGAGATGAGCCCTTCATTTAAAGTGTTACTGCTTCTCCCCTCATTAAGATCAAGTTCCAACCCTGCAGAACTGCCAACTCCATAAGATGCTTTACGCAAGGGAGGAAACAAAACACGAGAGGCCAACTGTTCATAGGATAATGTCTTTACATTGTGCGTTAGCTGTCTGCAACAATCAGAAGAGCTTTGATACGTATCTCACATGGGGGTGAACGTTGCTTCCACTTCTGCAGTAGTGCGAACAGCTACACAGATATGAAAACTGCAAGTCAGTTACGATCATTTAAAAATGTGTTAACTTCCGTAAACAAGTAGCCTGTGGTTTCTCTCTCATATGAAGTGTTGGGGTGTTGATGTTAAAAATTACAGCCCACAGATATTACAACTCCAGTTGAAAGCGTTTTCTTGACTGGGAGGTTTATTGTGGGCTAAGTAGCAGTGACTCTGGACAAATACATAGTTCCAAAACCGCAATGTAATACACTGAATTACCGTCACTTCAACTACATCATACTGTACTTCAACGTCTTTTTCAGCAAGCAGTAGAACGTCTCCTGAGAAATACTTTGACTGCCTCCAAATAGACTGTGGCTACTTTCTGCTGGGTATGCCAGAAGAAAAGGGTGGAAGTTGGCACCATTACCATTGGTGTCACAACGCTCACGTGAGCTCAGGCGGTAGTTATTAGATGTGACTTATCCAGGAGCACTGGTAGGTGGCCAAACACTCCTGGTATAGCGCAATGACTTTTGTCCAGTTCTTACAGAGCAGCTCTGCCCTAAATCTGACACAGTACAAGGTAAAACAGACAATCTGACACCGGCTATTGGCCTAACATTTCAATTGCACACCTAACACCAAAGAGCACACTATGCCCCTACTCAGAGTGGTCAGCAACCCAGCTGAAATCCTTGTATTCCATTGTCAGAATTAAGACAAAATATACACTGAAAGTCTGTGTGGTTTTGAAAGAAATAAAGTGACAAATACACTTTTAAAGCCAATATTCTAATGTTAAGGGAGGTTTATTTATCTTATTACTTGTTTTTAAGAAGCGAGACCCAAGTAAGTAAATCACAGCAGATCTGGGACGTGCTGCCCCAAGCAGCTTTGCGCTTCCAGTCACCGAAATCGCTGTGCCTACTAGAAACTCTGAGAAGCTTTAATTACCTTCACATATTCCACTGGAAGATCGCTGTAAGGTAATGTCAACACAGAACCGAGACACCTTTCAATGATCATGCAAATGCCCACGAAACTCATTAATAATCTTTTAAAGTCTAAGCAAAGTCTGTATAGTTTAAGTGATTAGAAAAATGAGCAAGAACTTGGTTTTGCAACGTCTCTGAAATCAATTAGGCTGCAAGGAGATTATGTCAATGATGAATATTGTTAATATATTTACTCAGCATACAGATTATCTACATATGTTTTTATCTACAAATTACTATGAAATGGAACACAAACTGCGAGAACTGTCGGTGCATGTATAATACATTATTCTGGACACTGAAACCTAAAAAGAAATGGACCTGAAAAATTACAGTGGCAGAGGCCCAGTTACATCCAATTAAATTCTGACCATGGAGTGAAGGCACAGGGAGGTTACGTGACTCCCCACCTGCCACACATTAAGTCAGTCCCAGGCTCAGAACAGCAGTCAGATCCATGAATCCTTATTCCGGACATCAGCCTTATCAAACATAACCCCCTTGCGTTGAAAGTACAACAATGCTCAGACAAAGTTTCTGCAAATGTGTGTCAGCATCATATCAACCACATCTCTCAGTTTGAAAGAGTTAATTTATTAATTCTCTCGTAAGTTAAGTGTATGTGTGTATCCAGATACAGGCACATCGGCATAACGACCTAGCAGGCTTGGCTTACACACAAGGCACAGCAAATCCGGAAACTAATTTGGGGCTCTGACTGTAAGGATTTGGGAGAAGAGTGTTCTCCTGCTTGTGCGGAGTACCTGCTTTAATGGGGCAACAGTACCTCTCAGAGTCTTCTCTGGCTTCGAAACACAAAGAATATTGTGTTTCTAAATCAATGCTCTCATAATGCTGCCATCTTGGCTGAACCACTGAAAAATGTGCACATCCTGTCAAATCAGAGGCACCCAGCCCATCAACATACCAATTACATACTGCATACAGTTACATACTAACAGATAGTTTCAGGGGCTGCCAAATAATAGGAGATAAAATGAAAATACAAGAATAAAAGGCTCTGCTGTCAGTTAGATAGAAGAAATAGACTATGACATGTAACCCCACAGATCCTTACTGTTATTTTACACCGATGAGCCCACGTGGGGCTGTCCTCTTTCTTTTGCAAACACGTTACGGCTGCAACCCTGAGGAACCCACTACTCCAGCCCTGCCCGAGCACAACCGCTGAGCTCGCTCTGCTCCTCAGGAGGCCTCTTTCTCCTCCGCTGGCCATTATAAACAAGCTGCAAGTCTATTTGGTGCCACCCTGCCTGCCCCAACTACTGCACACCACCCCGTATTTCATTAGAAATCAAGCATGTAAAACAAGGCAATCCGAGCGGCCAGGGATCCCAGGCACGGCTGTAATCATCGTGATGAACGGCTCCCACTGCGGAGCCCTAAATATTACACTCACAATTCAGGTTTTGTATCATCTGCTTTGAAGCCCTGTATTAACACAGTACGACTCCGGCGTGAGAGCTGCCACGTTAATTTGCTCCTGCTTATACTGACAGTCCTCTGTGGCCCCATGCCAAACAACAGGCACTGATTAATATATTTTATACCTGCCATGTTCTCCTGCCTACAAAAAGATACGAAAGCCTTCCTCAGACTACATCCTGAGGTCCTGAGTTTTTATTATTACCCAGTCTAAGACATTTCAACTAAGTCTAACAGAATTTTGAATAAGAAATTATTTTTAAAGGGAGAGTTCCTGCATCGTATGCGTAGCTCTTTTTCACAAGTGTCCGGAGTACTGAAAGGCAGAATTATTTTCAAAGCACCTGTAATTGCTATGATTACATTGAGTAAGCTCTGCCCATGTGTATCTTACAGGTATGTATGTACTGTGTACACAGATAGGATGTGTTCCGAGTTCCACAATGCGACACAAAACCAGCTGGTGCAAATAAATGTATATTTGATAAAGAGGAACTCTCCTTGGCATATTAAAATAGATCAGAACACCAACAAAGCCACCAGATCCAATACAGATTCAGTGCTGATGAATCCATGGGTTGGCTTGAGCATAACTCAAGGTCTCGGGGTGCTCTCAAACGGTGTTTCTAGACACACCTCACGCCAGAATCAGACAGCGCTTTGAGAAAACACCGCAGCCCAACTCTGCTTTTTCCCTTGTCTCCTTGCTTGTGTATAAAATCCTATTGGTGTGAGACCTGTACGGTGAGCCAGGGTCAGTGAACCCCTCCCGTGTAAAAAATAACTGGACTTCATTTTATTGGGCTACTTTTAGTCTGTACAGCCTTCTGATCCAGTTCACAGCGCAGCCGTACAAAACTGCCGCTACAAGCATGAGAGCAGAGGCTGGAAAAAAGGACTGAGAAATAAGTAAAAGGAGGTTTGCTCCTTTTGGCAGCAACGTCAGCTTATGCCTCCCTACCGCACCCACAGAAACACAGCGTGGTTTCAGCCACGACAGCCCCATGCAGCATCTCAGCCCCTACCCCAAGGACAGCACATCGACCTCGGCTCGCTGGATTCCAAATTCAGACACCTACAAGTGAGAAACCCTTTCTCCTGGGCATTCAGGAACGTTTTTGATGTCCTGACTTAAAGACCAATTTATTCAGCCATGCACTGAGATCTCTGTATTTTGCCCAAGGTTTTTGCTTGTCTGTCTTTTATTTTTAACTCCACTTGCCTGTCTTGGATTTTTTTCAAGATTAGTATCTTATTTTTTCCTGAAAGCCTTTGCTTTGATTTATGCATTCTTCCTTCAAACAACAAAATGAGGTATATAAAAAGAATGAACAAGAGAGAACGCTTTTCAAAAAAGAAAATATTCACAATTCAACGTTATAACATTGAGGTTGAGGCTATCTCACCCTCCCTGCTTTCTTTCAGCTGCTCGTTTTTTTCAGGGAGAAGAATTTGGATGAAGAACATGCTTTCAGAAAATTTCTTGCTATGTTAATAAACCTAAAATTTAAAATAGCAACAAATAGCAAATTTGAGATACGTGTTCCATGAGACACACCAGAGATACTCTTCAGACATTGTCTTCCAGAAACAAAAGTGAATAAAAGTACTGAGAAAATAGTTTATCTCTGCAGGATGCAAGAGTGGGGGGCAAAAAAGCTCCAGACAGTGAAGACTCAATCCAATACCAAACCACTTTATCCAATCTTGTCCCATCACAACAACACAGAAGGGTAAATAGATTATTGCTGCACAATCTGTTCTCTGAAAATTGCTTCCCTCCGGAGCTTTTGTATTACCTTTTAGCAGCACAGTTTTTAGGGGTCTGGTACCATGAGACAACTGGGTTTCTTAGGGCTGCTCATTTGTTCGCAGCAGGCAAATTCAGAAGCAAGTCTGAAAGCTGGAAAGGGGCTCACTGACCTGCGGATGTCCTGGCATTACCCACTGCCACAGAAGGGACAGCACTCACTGATTTCCCCTAAGAGGTGGATGTGAAATCTTCCTCCTACCGAGCAGATTCTGTACAATCAGTACCACGCTGCCAAATTATCACAAGTAAACAGACTGTAAATAAACGTCTTCGCCATCCTAGCCTTCCAGTTGAGAGTGTGTATTAAAT
Organism: Tetrax tetrax; assembly: GCA_009806455.1. NCBI lineage: Eukaryota > Metazoa > Chordata > Aves > Otidiformes > Otididae > Tetrax > Tetrax tetrax. The sequence continues at coordinate 332,987 of WHYT01017473.1, read as the reverse complement.
CACATTAAGGTATTAAAATGTAGGTTAAATTCATCAGTATAGAGAAGGAAATAAAACACTTGATATTTTCAAGTGTGATCCTGCAGAAAGCTGCTGCTTGGCAAGCGATTTTCCACTAAATCCACCTGTCAAAATTCAGAACTGAAGGGAGTTTTTTTTTTGTCAGAGGTTCTGCACCAAGACACTAATAATTCCCTTCCAGTACAAAGATATTTTCTGTGTAATATTCCACACAGATGATGTCCTTGAATCAAAAGGGAAAGAGATCCGGGTACAACATCTCAAGCTTACCTTTCATCCTAAGATGAATCGTGGAAGTCATCCTGAAAAAAAAAGAATACATCATCCATGCAAAAGCAAGGAACAGTCTACTATGCCAGGAATTACGGAGCACAGTAAAGCTACCCCATAAACTCTTACCGTAAGTGTGGTCTGGACTTGAATAGCTAAGGGCAAAGACATTAGACAAAAAAAAAAAAAAAAAAAAAAAAAAAAAAAAAGGCACATTATCAGACAATTACAAAATGTAACAAAAACTTCCAAATAAGATACGGTAACCTCCTACTGCACAAAGATGTAAGGCACATGGCATGTTCTATCTGCAAGCAGGATTTCCTACCAACTATATCACAATTTACCACCTCCTGCAAAGCACTATATAAATTTCTTCAATATGTTAAGAATGTTGAGATATGTGACAGATCGAAGATCTTAAATTAATATTTAAAATTTGATTACTGAATATTTATTAATGAAGTTAGTGACATTTTTGAAATTACTCTGCTACTTCCTCTTCCAAAACACACACTGAAAAGAAGACAGTACCGTCTTAAACATCAATTTACCTTAGAACAGCAATTGTTACTTTCCTTCATATCACAAATTCCCTTATGGAAAAACCAACTGATAGATTCTCAAAGTAAAACAGAAGATAGAACGACAGCTCTTTCATACAGAAAAGTCATTTGAATTAAGCATGGGTAACTTGAGAAGAAAACAGTAACTGTCGAAAATATTCAATAAGATGAAGGTTTTGTATTTCTTTCCATTTTGTGGTTTGAATATGATGACTCACTAAAAAATTTAATTTAAATATTAGTACTGGATGGATTTAAAAGAATCAGCCCTAGGATTACTCGTGGATAGAAGTAATATAGAAGTTCAAGGGATGCCAATTCTTTCGTTGTGTACGATTCATCGTATAAACTGAACTAAACTGAAAATACCACTTCAAGTAGTGCGACTTTGATCTCAGTTAAACAGCTCTGGCCTCAGACATGGAACTGACTTGGGAAAAAACTTCCCATTTGCAACACCAAGTTCCATGGATCTCTGGAATGCAGGGAGCTGATCCCGTTATATCCTTATGTGATCTGCGGACAGGGTTTTTCGTAGCACCATTTTCATTACTGGAACTTACAAGCCATAAAGAATTTCCTCTAGAAGGTGGAGTGGATAAAATTCCCCTCTTTCCATAGCCTAGGAGAGGGAATGTAGGAGACAGTGGCCTCCTTGCCACAGGAGAAATTTAGGAAGAAAGTGGAGCTACCGTGAGTTGGCATAGCTTCAGATTTATCACTGTGTTGGACCAGCAGCTTCCCAAAGCACACAGCACGTGGGGTGGGTTGGCAGTACTCTTCCTTGCTACTGCAATTGCATTTTCCACGCTGCCTGGCTGCGGTTCCGTAATGCCAGCGCGACATCTTACCAACTGTAAGGAACTTCGGTAGCTTACTAGCTTTCATCAGAAGACAAATAATCTTCCTCTCCACACACTGTGGTGGTTAAATTGGGTACTAAGGTGATGCCATGGGTTTAACTCCATAGAAAGGCTAAAACAAAATTTAATCTTAAGAAAAGGGAACTAAAATCCACTGTTTATTCTAGACTGAGGACAGATGGTAATGGTTTTAAAACAGAAGGAGTTAGACTCAGACTGGATATAAGGGAAAAAAAAAAAATTACACTGAGGTTGGTGGAACACTGGCCCAGGTTGCCCAGAGAGGTGGTGGATGCCCCATCCCTGGAAACATTCCAGGCCAGGTTGGATGGGGCTCTGAGCAACCTGATCTGGTTGGAGATGTCCCTGCTCCTTGCAGGGAGGTTGGACTGGATGGGCTTTGAAGGTCCCTTCCAACCCAAACCATTCTAGGATTCTATAAATATCTAGCATCTGGAATTCTTTCTTGCCTTCTCAACCCAGGCGAACACACCAGACCTTGATTTAGGAGCACAAAGCCTTCAAAAGGCTCAGAATACCCTGCATCAGAACTGAACTGGCAATCTCAGGCAGCACAGACTAACTCATCCCTGAAAATCAATGTCTGGCAGTAACGTGGGCCACAGACCTCTCTTCTACTTCGTAACTCCCCTCTCAGACTACACGTTGTAGAGTAGTAATTGATACTTCAAGCTGACACATTTTCCACACTGTAGCTTGTAACAACACTAACGCATCCTCCCTCTCAACATGATGGAGGGCAAACGACAGAAGGGTGGAGAAGTTTGGGTTTTGAGAAGGAAAAAGTGGAGATGGCATTACAAAGCCCTTGAGGTCTTCATGACCCTTGTAAGGTCCACTTTGCCGGAATGGTTAACACCAGCTTCAACAGAAGTATATAGATTTACATCAACTTGGAGCCTGCAGTCTCAGTTGTGGCCTGCTTTTCCTCTTTTTACACAAAATGCATTCTCAAATCTCAAAAAAAAACCCAAAAAACCAACAAAAAAACCACCACCAAACCACACCACAGAGAAAGAGAGAGAAAATCAGAGTTCTGCTTCTTAAAATTTAGTATGCAATACATCTACTTTGACATAGAGTCAGGCTTTTATTTCCCTAAACAATAATAGTTAAAAACATCCCAGCTACACCGAGAAGATACATAGGCACATACTATTCATAACTTATTTTAAGTTCTTCCCTACTCTATTCTCCTGATATTGTTTGTTTCTCCTAACTCATTATTTCAGGTCTAAAATAATGCTGGAACCCTTCTGAACGTGGCAAGCGCGAGACATTTGAAACACTGTATTAAAACAAACACACGCTTCTAAACACAAAGAACTGCTCGGGCTCAGAAGAGGCGGCACGTATCGATTGATCCGGGAGGCAGATTAGTAAGCAAAGTCAAATCAGATTGAATTAACAGTTACTCAAATATATGTATTGATGGAAAAGATTTACTCTCAGTCTGAGTCCTGTGGTTTTGGTAGCTGACACAGAGACAGCACTGACAGAACTCTGTTTTCAGCTGTCACTTACCTACCATCAGTGTGACACCAGCGGAACGCCCTGCAAACTTTAAAGCCCCCCAGCAGCAGATGTTTGACATTGGCATTATTCACACCGATGTCAAATATTATCATCCCCTGAGCAGTTCAAAATAGGTAACACACAATACCACGGATGAGAGTAGCACAGAGTATACACTTCAGCGTTGATTGAATTGCCACCTAAATCAGATCGCGGTTCATGTTCACTTCCTACACTCACCCAGGACCTTACGTTACCACTGCTTCTCGCTGTCGGAGAGCCAGTCACGCCGAAGTAACCCCTGATGCAGAAGTACTCACAGATAAGTGAACATAAACTATCTTGGAGATCAGTAAGCCTGGGATCAACATTTCTACGTGATATCGACGAAGTAGCTGCAGAATGGTTCTAAATTAACAACTGGAGCAGCTTTATAAAGACTACTTGCCTGACTTTTCATCAGCAGAGGGTATTCAGCCACACCATCACTTATTTCTGCTCCCCGCCCAGGCCCCACTGCTTGCTTGCTGCGTTGCCAGAAAAACGGGTGATTCGGACCTCGCCTTAAAACTCTGGGGAGGTATCTGTGTCGAGGGAGTCCTTTAGCAGCAACGTGACCAAACCCAGACCAAGAGCTTTGATCATAAAATACAGTTTATGTACTAAAGAGATGTAATGTAGAACAAAAACTAGCAATGGAGGGCTACCACAGAATTCAATACATCCATTTCATTGAGGAGTAGTAAAATACTAATTTCAAAATATAATGCAAAAGAGGAAAGGAATAAAACCAAACCATGGGTTTTACAGAGGGGAAAATAAACTACAAATACTTCTTTTAAAAATTCTTATTTCACCTCCGAGTCCTTCGCCTTGGTCTAAGCAGCATTTCATTTGATTTCTGAAGCCCTAGTACCTTTCTGTGAACAGACTGTACGTGGACTATACAGAAACAGTAACACTGAAGACAGTGTAGACACAGGATTGTAGGAAGCTAAAACACAGGTTTGCACCACACCTTTATCCCAGAACTGCAGCTCTGCGCAGAACACAGGAACTGTTTTTTCAAGGCAATTCTGGGAAGAAAAGCAAAGGATATTTCTGTGGCTGCTACATTTGGAATCGCTACCACATTCAGAGAAATAACAAAGGATATGGCATTCCCATTTTCCGTGCAGCAGCCTACCTCTGCTAGACATTTCCCAAGTATTAATACACGCCCCTGGGAGAGTGGATACAGGCACATAAAATAGAACTCCTATGACATTAAGAAATAAACAAAAAAAAGTTCCCTGCTTTTCTTTAGTGCATAAGACACATTTCTTGAGGGTATGTAAGTGAGAGCTAAGAAAATAGCTCATTTATTATTTAAATTGGGAAATGGACTCAGAGAGGTTTTATTAATGTTCAAAGAAGTAAAAAGCCAGAATCTCCTTATGCAGACTGTATCTATCTAAATCCTGTTTACAGCACAGACGTTTGACAACACTATTGAAGTTCTAAATTACTTCTATAGCCTAGCAGTACTTTGGATAATTTTTTCTGCTTGTTTTCTCTTATGTATTAAAAACAATCATGAAAATATCCTTCCAAGGTCACTTTACCCAATTCCTCATATAAGATAAAATGACAAGTCCATAAATCATTGAAACAGTGAAGTATTGTAAAGTATATCCAGAGTTCAGTACCACAACCCGCAGTGAATCATCTCCAATCAATTAACAGATTACCTTAATTCAGCAAAATCCAATATCTACGTTTTCCTGATTGATACTTTTTGCACATCTAGAGTTTGGGTAATTGTTGCAAGTACCACCCATGGAAATTAAAGATGAATTACACATTTGTGGATAAAGAATCTGAGATCCTGTGAGACCAGCAGAAATCTCTCTTAAATAGATAACTGCGAGAGCGAGAGCTGTGCGTGTCATTTCCAAAATTGGAGTTCCCATCCAGCTTGATTTACTGGAGCCTCAATGCTGTCAGCTTAGACAGCTTGGTATCAAGTTTTCTAAAATACAGAGACACTGGGGTACATACACTGGCACGCCATCACAGTCAGGCTGGTTTCTGTCTGGGACGTGGCATTCCTGCGCAGAAGTCCCTGTGTCCCTGCTAACCTGTCCAGAAGGCTGACGGGATTAGTCTGGAGGCGCCCCAACGCAGATACTTCTTACAAAAACCCTCAGATTCCATCCAAAGTACAGTTGTCTCTGCTGCCGTGGGACTGTTAGATGATGGGTTCTGCCAGACAGACCGATCACTCGCACGCAACTTGGGCTGATGAAGAGCTAGGGGCTCCAGTCAGGGTAACTGCAGCCTTCCTACAGCCATTTCTATGCCAAACCCTTCCAACAGCTTCCATACGGAAACTGCTAAGGTGGGCCCCATTGCTGTCCAGTAAGGGAAACAAAGGCTGTAAATTCCTCCCTAAGGAAACACTGGTTAGCCCAGGCTGAACATGGCATGACAGGAGCTGAAAGTATTCCAAGTGTTTAAGGCATATTTGGAGAGCCAGAAGCAAGATGAACATCCCAAGGCGGAAACTCAGGGTAGCAGGACGGGAGTGTTCGGTAGTGCCAGCGTCGGAGGATGGAGGCAGCGTGCAGAGATGAGCCCGCCCGGGTCCGGCTAACAACAGAGCACTTGACTTTTGCTCTTCTAAAACTGATGAAGAGGATTTTCTTCTGTGGACTGTGATCAAATCCCACTACAGTGGAATTAAGGAAAATACCAACGGCCCCTAGATAATCATCCAGCAGACTGGAAACAACAGCTCTGCCTGATAAAAGCACCTTTCAATACCAGGTAGCAGTCAGGAGCTTGGATTCTGTAAAAAGATTGCTATGATGGCAGCACTACGTGAAAATGCTGGGGCTAGCTTTAAACTTGATTGCACCACCAGTAATTTTGCTTTGGCAGCACCGAGATCGGTAGAGCTGCAGTGTAAAGAGATTCACGGTAGGTTACCCAAGAAAATGGGTAGCAATCAAACACTTATCCTGGGCTAAACGTCACGCAGGGTATTCAAGCTAACAACCTTCACACAGGCGTCTGTAAATGTACACCACGTGGCAATCGCTAGCTGCGGTGTGGACATATTTTCAGTTATCTGTGATTTCTAGCCACACATTTAATTGGCCAAAGAGTGGTTATTCTAAGCCATATATCACAATTCAGGAAAATTGCTAGTGATTTCTACAGTGACCACGCAGATTTCTAAAGAGGACTGGGAAAACTCCAGCTTGTGCAACTCACTTGTTTTACTGCAGAAACAGCTGAGCGTCATTAAGATTCAGAAGACAGGTCAGCTCCAAGATAACATTTACATGAATTTACCATTAAAAAAGCCAACTAGAGATTTAGACAAACTTCACTATACCACTGAAGTTAATGAGAAAGATGAAACTGAAGCTATACAGTGTATTACAGAAACTCTTTTCTTCTCTCTCCTGCATGAATATTTTTTTTCTTGGACAAGTAACTAAGTGACTTTCAAGTAAACACAGTCTACCAAAAGAAACAGAATTTTTTTAATTGATGAAACTGGCAGATTTTGTACATTTTCTTACCTCAACAAAGCTTGCATTAACAAGGCAATGTACTATCAAAGTAGCTAAACTAAGATTGATTACATGAAAATAAAAATGAAATCTAACATTCTAAACTCTTAAAATTATATAATCTGTAACTAAAATTCTATTACTCTACTTTAATTAAGATATTATACACTCATTTTCCTTGGATGCTCACAATCATAATTACTGCATGCATGAGTGAGCCCTAGAATTACTTTTAATAAAACTTAGCATGTGTGTTGCTTCCCCATAGGCAAAAGCATATTAATAAAATAGCCACCTCCCATCAGTGGTGAAAGAAAAGCGGAGATAGAAGCTATCTCTGAAGAGAGAAGTTTAACAGAACTGGAATTTAAGTCTTTTTTCTAAGCCCCTCAGGAATACCATCACAGACCTTTTCTTATTTAGCTACCAAAACGTCTGAACTCCACTCTTCGCAAATACTACTGACAAGACAGGCTCAAGTCTTTTGACTCACCCTTTACGATTCAAAATACATCATTTCTCCAATTTCTGCAGAGTTTTACATACACTGAGGCGGAGACAGCTGTATGCCAGTCAGTGCTGCTGGTAAAATATGACATCAGTTTCTTTAACACCTGCAAATCGAGTATGACAGGATCTTGCAGAAATGTATTACACTGTTAAGTCTTCTGTTGAAACAGCTGCCAAGAGGGACAAGTGATTAAACAGCCATTATTCACATTATTACTATTTTAAAGGAAAGCTAGCAAGAATTACAGTACTAAACTATATTATTATATATAATATACTGTTATCATTATATACATATGTATAGAGCAGGGTCTATTACATAGAAAGTAGAATATATAGCAGATATTCACACACATATGGAGAAACAAAGATGTAAGCAGTGTGGAAGTCTCCCTCTCAGCACCAGACAATGAATTCTGCTGTCTTCAAAGGCACAGAAGCAGCAGACATGACTGCCCTCTTACATGAACTGCCTGCGAGAGGATGCATGGGCAAAAAAAAAAAAAAAAAAAAAAAAAAAAAAAAAAAAAAAAGCAAGCTTTTTTTTCCTAAGTGTACCTAATACTTCTGCCTAGGAGTTTCCCTTGAAACAAAGTAATAACCCTCTTAAGAGAGCAGCACAAGGACTATTTCCCCAAAATAAACACATGCTATTGTCTGAAGAAGCACAACCACAGGACCTTTTCCCTTCCCCTCTCTCTCCTCATCCCCTGTATCCTTCTGTTTACCAGGTAAGGATCAAAATTTTTACTTGTTTCTCCAATGTTCTTTTGTAGTTGAACAGCAAATAAAACAAAAATATAATGACAATTCCTAGACTGGAAGTAGATCTGCAAATTCAACTTCGGATTCCTCCACATTTTTAACTGTAGAATCACTATTCAGTTGCATTCTTTCCTCAAATGCTGTTACATTAAAAAAAAAAAAAGGCTGCTCTACTTCTAAATTTCTTCTATTCACATAGCAATTTTATAAGATATTATCTTAATTTAGCAAAGAACAACGTGAGCAGCTGCCTTGTTCTTCACCTGTCAGTGCTCAATGGAGTCTGTCACTGCGGGATGGTGATGGCTAGGTGTGCCCCTCCAAAAATTCTGTGCTACTTGCACTGCCCACACTCGCTATTGCCTTACCTCTGATTCATGAAGTTGACTTGCTTCAGAATCATTATTACTGATTTAACTAAGAGCAGCTGATGAAACAAGACTAAAATTGCCAACAAGGGAATTGCTAGAGCAGGCAGAACCTCAACATGACTGCAGTGCCTGAACAGCAGCAGAGGAAGCTAGATCACCAATCCAATGCTCACCATTTTGCACGATCCTACCAGAAAGCAGGCTCACAGTCTCCTGTTCCTTGAGAGCTTCAATTCAAACTTCATCATAAATACCTAGCAATATTATCTGCACTGATAACAAACAGAAGAAAAAAAAGTAATTCTCCTCCCAGTGTTCACAGTCACCTACCTAACAAAAATATCCTGTAGTATTTCCCTAAACCAGAGGTAAAACAAATGAAGCTCACAAACCTAACAATTTACAGAGGTCCTTTCAGGCAGAGAGATCAACAAAGAATACACAATATCTCTAAAAGCATATGGACTGCTAACTTCCACTAATTTCTCTTCAATCCTAATACCTGCAATTTCAAAATGCATTTATATGCCATCATCGAGTATGTACTTTTGGAAAACGAGTAGCTGCTCCTAAAACCAGTAGTGAGTAGGCTTTGTACACTGTCACAGATGTACCTAGTGAAGAAGAGCCAGTTCTGAAGACCATGGACTGTTCGAAGAGCTCTCCCCACGAGGCACAGAAGGCAGGCAGCAGGAGTCACCAGCAGCTGAGGAAGGCTGGAAAAGGTGTCCCTGAAGCTGGTGCCACGCTGAGCACGGTGCTTCCTCAACACTTGGATTAGCTTTTGCATTTTGCACATTTTATGCATCTGCATTTACTAGCTGAAAAGATTGACTATAGACTAATTCATGCAAGTGATGTCTCTAATTATCCAAGTGAGGCTACTTTACCAAGTGATTTTTAATTTAATAAGGCCTTTCCACAGGTAGTAATCATCTCATTACGTGACAACAATAGCAATACTGTGCTTGACTCCCATGCTAACGTTAAAAGGAAGGAAATGGAATTTTCACTGTACTTAATTTCATACCTTTAAAACCTACCTTGAAAGGGTATCATTTGTTTAGATAAAGGGCAAAAATGCATTTCAGTACCAACATTCCCCTGAAAAAAATTCACATTCATCATGGCAACAAAAGTGCTGACTTCCTGAAGTTGTTCTTACCAAAATTATATTTTCCAATCCAAAGACAGCTAAATAACATTTCTATCCTTTTGACTAACATGGGAAGTGAAAGGCTTTCTAATGTTTTACATTTTCCTGATTTTAGAAAATACAAGCGAACAAAAGTTGAAAAGAATTAAAGCGCTAAAGCAAGACCTCGGAACACATCATTAATTAATTTCTCAGATTTTCAGCACTTAAAAATGAGAAAAATTAAGAACTAATGCAGTTCTTCAGAGTACTACAAATCATCAGCAGGAAGAATCCTCAGCAGAACAAACAGTTTTATGATAGAGTCTTTGTTTGTGAGCCTCGTATTTGAAGCCTATAACATAGCAAAATCACAGCGGTGGCCTTGAGGCTTCCATTATTTTCAGGTTGTTAGAGAACGATCATTAGAAACAGTAAACTGTAGGAGAGATGTCATGCTACAACATGGGTCAATTTTTATATCTACTTTAATTGTTGAGTCAGTAATAACTTTTTGTAGGAACCTAAACCCACATACAGTAAGAACAATTGGTAAATCGTATCTGAAACATGCTTCATTAAAACTATAGATAACATGATTTCAAGGTATTATGGATACATATCATTTTGGCAAGGATTTTGTTGTCTAGCCTTCCACTGGACTTTGAATCACAGTAGGAAATGGGCTGCAAAGACCGAAATCAGGGAGTCCTTCCCTTTGTCAATAATTTCTGTTCCAAGAAAAAAAAAAAAAGTAAGAAAATGAAGGGGAAACAAGATAAGAAAAAGGGATAGAAAAATGTTTCTTATTGTCTATGTTGTTTTTTTTTTCCTTCAAATTAACTCCAAGACAAATTCTTAACAATACTTTTAGTCCTGTGAAGAGATGGCAATGGCTGACAATTTAGAATGAGCTTCTACATAATGGGTCAACTAAATAGCTCAGCAAACTGAGGAAAAAACCCAGTTACTTCCCCGTGAAATGGAGACTCAAGTTTTGGGTTGCATGCAACTCATTAAGTCAGGAAAAGAGGTGGCCGATTTGGGGGAGGTGTGTGTTCCCCACTGCCCCCCCACTGGGCAAGTGCAGTTCTGGTTCAACTGGAAATACTCCATTTGTGCTGAATTTCTGTGCACAGCTTAGGCTAGATTTTTTTTTTCCCCCACCAAGCCAGAAAGGTCAATACTTCGTAGGAAATTTAAAAGCATTCTACATAAAAATACTTCTAAATGTAATAACCAAAAGTTCAAAAGCATCAACCCAAGATGAACTATGTAGTCTGGTTTCAAACAAAACATGTTTATTTACTTAAAGCCATTTTTTCCCAATTTTCTCTCTTATCTGAAGAATACCATGATATTATTTTTGGATAACCAAAACAAGTTTTTCTGGATTTTATTTCAACTGCCAAAGCAAAAACAAAACCTGCAAAACTCTAAATAGAGTACTATCAGCTAGTAATACTAGCCAGCGATCTACATGTGTAATAAGGCTGTTTACAGGGGAAACTGGATGCAGCTAAACAATTAGAATTAAACTAAACTCAGCTCAGGTTTTGTGTTGAAGATACTGCTAATCTGTACAGTCTGTTCACACTGATTTTTAAAAAAAAATTCCAAGTTCCATTTAAGGTCTTTTCTTATTGGTAAAAGACCAAAAAATAATATTTTCTTTTTTTCCTAAGCTGTAATCCATTCAAGAGAATGTTGCTCTCTGTTTTACTGAAATAAAGGAAACAGGCTGAAAGCATTGCTTGTAGGACTAATCCCTAAGCCAGAATAATATTATGTTCTTCGAGAAACAGATGTCCTTATAGTTACATAACAGGTCGTTAATAAAATGCAAGTTTTTAATAAAAGCCTTTAAGCAAGCATAATTTTCATAGAGACTGCAAATCTATTTGAGAATTACAAAGAGCAGAAATAAATCTCAGTCTCCCTGTTCCTCACTTTTCCAGTAGATCATATACCCCATTTTTTTCACTATAATTGTGGGTTAGAATTCTTCAACCTAGCCCCCACTTAACTGCTACTGTACCACATTAAAGGAGCCCTGCAGTCTTAGGTAGCGGTTTGTTATATGCAGATTAGTTTACATGTGGGTAATTTATCATTTAATTACTCAGTAATAATTGGAAATAGATCAAATTATTTCTCCCTTTATAAATCAGATAATTGTTATTTCTACAGTAATTTGTCAAGGCACAGTTGGAAGAATTAGACAACTGTTGAGATAAAGTGCACATAATCATTTTAGCATTAACGTACTCTCAGCAATACAACCATTTCTGCAATTACCCAGAGTTTTAAGAGTCCTTACCCCAGCCATTCACAACACCCTAGCTGGGTACGTATTTCCTAGGCTGTCCCAGTGGACGCTTGGAGGGAGAGGAGGGGTTACCAGTTTAGCAAAATACAAAATAAGGAAAACTAATCCCGTGATCATATATAACATTACATTTGAAAATTTCATCTGCAATTCTGCAAGTGCCAGAAAGCCAAGGAGAGACTGCTATTTGTGATCAGTAGATCCTGTCCTATAGGAAGTTTTTTTTTCTACCGCATATAAGGATTGATAAAAAAAAAAAAGCTTTCTGACCATGCATGTTTGTAACAAATATATTTGGCAGAAAGATAAACTTCCTCCCTTGGTTCCTTTTATCTTCCGTCTTTTTTAAACTGTATTGTCTACTTAGCAGAATAGATTTTAATAAGATTAGTGCATTTTCTCTTCTTTGCCAAAGACAAGAGTATTCAGACACCAAGAAGTTACCTTCAGGTTAAAACTAAACTTCAATGACCTGCACATTGCCTTCATTTTTCCCAATTTGATTCTTAAGGCATAAGTTCCTTTGTTTCAAAAATTGCCTTGAATGAGATTGCTAAAGGAGAGGTAAAAGAGATAATGTCAGAATCGTGAAAAATAAAGACAGAAACCAAACGCATGGTTCCGACCTACTAAATGTACGTTTAATATCTGGCTTTTCTATAGAGAGGTTCAATTAATTTTGAAACTACATCCTACAAAGCTGAAAAGCATTATTCATTTTTCTCATGTTAGATTTACAGTATTCCATGATGAACAAGGAAAAAGGCAGCATATTCAAATTAAGTTTTACAGTATTGAATTTAGAGTGCCAAACTCTGACTTGAGCTTGCAGAGGTTCCAGTGACTCCCTGCAAAAGATGAGTCTTTGCCCTGAAGCAACAGGCAAGGTATGAGCATCAGATGAATTCAAGCTCCACCTAAATATTCTATTTATTACCTTTTACTTCTGTAAGCAGTAAGATGCAGGATTCACAAAGAATTTCATCTTGGAATCGCATTTCAGTAATAAACTTCTCTTCTCCCTTTCCTTCTTGTTTATTTTCAGTCAGCTCTATTTACTAAAAAGCACGCAACAAATATGATGAAGAGGTAGGATGTGTGAGCTAGACAGTACACAAGAAAAATCTTGGAAAGACAATATATTGCTTTTTCACTTTTACAGAGACCCAGATAAATGGTTGTAATTTGAGTATTCAACTTTTAAAAAGAGAAGTTATAATAATGCAATTTTTTCCAGGTTGAAGGCACTTCTTACTGGCACAATATTAACACCAATCTGGCATCAATATTTTAAATCCATGTAAGCTCCTATACTTGTGTCCATTTATAATACTTTTAGTTTATAATACAACAGACTACTTACACTTCTAAAATGTGTAAAAAAAACCCCAAACAACAACTATCAAGCAAAAAATATCAAGCTAAAAACCAAAACCACTTACATGGTGCAATTCCTTAGGCCCTTAGACTTCGAAAACATTTTATCAAAATGACAATAATGACTATATTGCTTTCTCATGCACGTTTGCGGTGGAACTACACATCAGAGCTCGCCCGAGCACTGAATGCCAGCTGCTGCGTTCAGGGGAATCCGACGGCCCGTGGGGCCGCTGAGTGTTCCACCGGGAACAGACACAGCCACTGCAGGCACCAACGGCTCCATCCAGCTGGCGCTTGAACAAGATTAGAGGCATGCAGCCCCATTCTGATTGACTCTTAGCTAAGCAAGAGCAAATAAATACAGACTGAAAGTAAAGATTTTATTTAAAAACTGCAGTATGTACTGGAATGCCATGCTATTTAAGAAACTTAGACCACTCTCTGCCTGATAGTCAGTGAGATTCCAAAGAAACTAGATGAAAGAAGGCAGGCAGATTGTACAAGTCATTCATCTTCTAAATCAAAGATCATCATAACAATACTTTTTTTTCCTTCCTCGAGCCCCAGCTATATAAATTATTATTCAGTGTGGACTGTGGCCCATTAAAAGAAGCAAGGCTGAGGAAAAAAATAAAACAAAACTGTTTAACAGATTTGCGTTCACTCTAGAATAAAAGAGGTGAAAAGAAAAGAAAAGAAAAAACCATTAACTAGGATTTTAAATAACACCAGCCTTGGTTCTGTCTGGAAAACAGCACGGAATAGCAATACAAATCATGTCTGCAGCTGTAGTTAAGGCAGGGAAAGCAGCTGGGCCATTTTAAAACATGATGCAATCTTGAAAGCATGCAAAGCTTTAAAATAATTTTTGCAGAAAACAATAATCAAATTACGTAAGTGTTTGAACAAACTTCAATTTAACTAAACAATGTTCTGAACTAATTCAGCAAGGTAGCCAGTGTTCAAGGCAAAGCTGGTCGAAGACCAACTGAGGAGACCAGTAGTATTTAGTATTTTTGTAAGCAACTCATACAAATCCTGGCCTTCTAGTGAAGGCCATAACAAGATGAGGCTGCACTGTCAGTACCCGGGCAAATAGGAGTAATAAAACTGGATATCACTGTAGATCAAGCAGGAGAAACAGTTCAATAACACAAATCAAGAGATGATGCAACAGTCTATAATAATTTCTGATAAATTCCGGGGATGCTGACAGTTGGAAGTGAGCAGCCTCTTTTATATGAAGAAAACTGCTTAATGTGGCCATGGACAAAGCTGCCACAGTTTCATGAACAGCTGAATCAAAATAACAGTTTGTCTTAACCCAGTTCCTACTTTCCATGATCCCCATTCTTCCCTCACCAGCTCCAGGCCATACAGTCCTGCCTCTTCCCTCTCACAGGTGTCTCGGGTCCATCTGTGACTCAACTCAACACACTAGTGTAGTGGTTTGGTTTTGTTTTTTTCCTAGTAACATACCTCAGAATCACAGATCACTTGAGGCTGGACAGTAACTTCTGGAAGTCATCTGGTTTAACCCCACTTCTCAAGCAGGGCCAGCTGCCCAGGACCATGTCCAGGTGGCTTCTGAAAATCTCTAAGGATGGAGACCACACGATCTCTGTGGGCAACCTGTGCCAGTGCCTGGTCACACTCGCAGTGAAAAAGCTTTTCCTTCAGTATTTACCCCTTATCCTCAGTTAACATGTTAAAGAGTCTCACACAAACAGGAGTGTGTCTCCTTTCCAGACAACAGAAGGTAAGCAGGATAGAAGTAGGGCTTTCCTCTTTCAGCAGCAGCAAGCTAACTAAATTGTCTCATCCCACCTGCCAAAATAAAGCCTGGACATGTATTAGATGAAAAGGGGAAGTATCACTTATAAAGCATCAAATCTTCTTTTAAAATTTATGTAAAACTCTGGTTAGTTGAATTCAAGAAGGATGAACCCAAATTGGAAAGGGTGAGAAAAAACAAACAAACAAAAAAGGTAAAATGTACAATGAAATGGATAGCTGAAGTTACAAAGACTGATAAACCAAAGACTGAAGGAGACATGAACACTTACAGTGTTATTTGGATTAAATTATTAAAGCAAGATGACAACATTGTAAAATCAATGATGAGTATCTCTCATGATTAATCTTCAAATCTGAAAGATTAAAGAGTAATGGACATGAAAGGTTTTAGAAATTAATTTGATTAAAAAATTAAAAAATATAAATATAAACCCCTGTTTTTAAAAATAAATTAATTGTTAAGATGCACCTTAAAAGTATAAACTCTGTGGCTGCCAGTACTGGAATACAACGTGAACACCTCTTCAGTACTCCTGAACTTGCAGTATACTGCGCTAATAAAACAAGAAGTGTAAGGCTGTATAAAATCACAAACAGAATGCCAGCTACCTCACATATCTTTGCAGCAGACAATTTCCTGGGACCGCTATAATCTTGCAGAATATATTATGAAAGTTCCTGCTATTGAAGCACCTATTCATTCTCTGTACACAAAGATCTGAACTATCTGTTCATGACCTCAACAGTTTGAGGAGGTTTTCCCCTCCCTTTCTGCTTTTTCTTTTGGTTTTGCCCCTTCCTCTCCCTCCACTGTTACTCACCATAAAAGCGAGCATTTTGAATCTGATTACCATTCCACAGCGAAGGCTGCAGTCCTGAATGGCTGAAAAACCTCTGTGAAACATTCACTTGGATACACTGCTCTTTCTCTCCTTGCTGAACAATTCCTTCTCGCTGCACTCTGGGCAGATGAGATCAGATACCCCTTCCACAAAACTCAGCATCCAATTACCAAGAAGAACAAGGACTGGAGCTCAGGCTTCTCTCCAACATATGAATCTCCTTTCCAGAAAACAGCAGTCACAGAAAAGCAGCAAGGGGAAATATGGGGCTCTGAAGCAGTTTCTTTTCACAAAGGGAGAGCTGGAAATTCCTTCAGGTTGTGAACTCCATGGCTCAGTTTATCTTTTGTAAACGGGTATCATCTGCAGTAGAATTGCAGATTTGACATGCTGTAAAGCATCCTAAATTGTTAGATTAACAGAGCTATACAAATAAAACTTTGGCCTGTATATTGTTGGCATTTTTGGTTGAAGCCATCAGAAGATTAGGACATAGAGGCACAAAACTAAGACTTTCCAGCTCAACCTGTGTTTTCTTACATTTCTTTGATGTGCATGAAAGAAATACGTGCAGCACATAAAATCAGCCCTTGAATTTCAGGGAACAGACTAGTGCTTGTGTGGAATACCGATCACCTGTCCAGAGGCACTTAAAACTTCAAATTTGTTGGTCTAAGAAGATAACCTGATTCTGCCAGTTTTCCTTATGGTTGTGCTCCAAGTGTTTCCTATAATTTAGGTATCATCATCGTAGCAAATTTCTGAAACTATTTTTTTCCCTATTATGCCTGTTTAGTTTTGGATACACGCAGGAACTTTTTTTTCCTTCTCAAATGTGTCTGTTATTAAACCTTATGTATTACAGTTACACAACTTCTATACAGCATTATTCAGAAGAGGCTAACAGGACTGTACCTTCTAACCGAGAGAAGACAATCTTAGGTTTGCTACTCATGTTTAAGCAAAGGCTGCAAGCAAAGCAGTAGCACCAAAGTTACTCCCTTTCATCTAGATGGTAGGAGAACTTCAGCTGTCCTCAGTCCTTGCGGGGTGCAACAGGAGAGGAAGAATGCTCCTGGAACAATCCCAGTCATTAGTTAACTTACAAACTCTAAAAGAGATGCATTTACAATCTGAAATCTGGAGATATCTCTGAGATTATTTTGTTTATGATGCACAAGTTACTTGACATCGGGTGTCTAACTAAAGTCAGAGCAGTGGATAGTCCAGCCGCTGGAACAGGCTAGCTGTCTAACGTAATGAAGATAAGATGGTGTTGAGGGTCGTGGTGTGTGTTTGATGTTTTTAAACACATTTTGTAATTTTTGTTTTTAATGAGTCAGTAACTCTTCTGGGCACATCATGTTGACTCTACCAGCATGTACAATGAACTGCAGACATCAGAAATTTGAAGCAGTATTGCTTCCCAATATTGCTACAAGCAGTAGTCTTGACACAGATTATTAAAAAAAAATTCAATCAGTGTAAAGAATACAACTATTTGTACAAACATAGAAATATTGAAAATCCACCACCATCATGTCCTACAAAAGCTTAACTAGTACACATGGAAGCAACTCCATAACATTCCCTAAAATTTTCTAAAGAAAAAAAGATTTACACAGCTGATATTGAATCTAAGTTCATTTTACCTACTGCTACTGAATACAAAAAAAATTATTCCCTTTCTAAGTCAAGCCTTCAGCAATTGTTGAGAAATACTAGACAGCTTACTCACAAGTGTAAATGTAAGTAATTCTTGAAAATGTATTTAATCATTATACAATATACAGTTAATGAGGTAAGTTTTTCAAGGCAAAAAATGCAAATCACCTTTTTTTTTTTTAAAGTGGGAACCAACCAATCAAGAAGTTTAGCACTCACTTGCAAACCTCCTTTTGTGGTTCCTTTCATCATAAAAGGAGAGTGAAACCCTGGCGTTTAGATACCAACACAGTAATTCTGGTGTTGGTTAGAGACTTGCACCAAACTTCTGCAAACCCTTGAGATATTTTCATGAGCACTTTAAAGCCATTCCAAAGAGCACTCTCATCACTACATCAACTACACAATGGATTTGCAGAGGCTGGCCAAGCGGAACAGATACAGCATGTAAGCCCTACGTAGTCCTACCTCTACCAGGAGCTTAGACATTCACCAGCTAAGATTGGGAGTGGCTGATGCTGCCGTTTGGCATGGCTAGCTTTCATCTTGTGGTCTCATTCTTACCACTCAACAGGAAACACAAAGTCCTGGCACACAATAACTCCTTCAAGAACTCCTGACTCCATCCATTTGGTAACATCCTGACAGAAGTTAGGTTCAAATACTAGCAGATATGAGAATGAGAATTTGACTGCTGAAACAGAACTGACTTTGTTTTGGAAGGTGAAAGTGCACCTATCACAGAATTTATGCATGATGTGATAATCTGATCAACACAAAATGTTTATCTCGGACATCTCCTCCTCCCAACACTAAAAAAAAAAATAAAGATTACATATTATTCATTGCATATTATTCAAGTGAAACATTTCTGAAACTGTAGTAGCTTGACAGGAAATTAGCATTTCCTGTCCAACAAAGAATGGTTGATTCCATTCAGTAACTCATTCCCAGTTACTGAAAACATGCCTTTAGGGAAACATTAAATACTTCTTTGGAACTATTGAAATACCTAATCGATTTTTCTCATATCATTTTTTGGTAAGCTGTAAAATCTTATCTGTTTGTCCATGACTGAACTTGCTGAAAACGTCGTGGAATAGAATAGCTCTTGTTTTTACAGTAAGCCCTCCATATTTCATCATTCTTTTTCAAAACCTATCTTAGTAGTGACTAATGCTGTGGGACACAACATTGAACTGCAGAACACTTCATTTCTCTCAATCTGAAGCAAAACGATCACCTGGGAAGACCATTTGTGTAGCAAGTTACTTGAGGAACTTATTTTTCATTATAATAACCCATCATTAAAACAGAGATGGAATATTTCTTACAGTACTTGGTATCAAAAGTGCATTTGCAGAGCTAACCAGATACCTCCTCACCCTGCTTAAGTCAAATACCCATTTTTCTCCTTACGAAATCATAGCAACAAACTAGAAGATTGTCAAAGGTTAACCTTCTTCATACTAACTGAAGGGAAAGAATCAGAGACTTAATCGTAATAAAATATTTGCTCATTAATTTCCTCTTGTGGGATAACTTTTATTTAACTTAAAATAAAACTGTTATTGCAGATACCTTAATGATTTCATCCGCACAATACCTGCAAAGTAAAAAAATATAATCAATGTCCCTCCATTTTCTGCTCTTCCAAAAGAGAATTGTAGTTTGGGTATTTTAGGGCAAATGCTTTCCCTTAAAGTATTTTGTGAATCCTGTTTCTAGACACAGAAAAATTTCTTAGATTTATTTATTTCATAAATAAAATCAGGAAAATTACCAAGTGAGTTAAGCTTGCATACTTTCCACGTATTAATTAGTTTTTCCGCTTGGTTTGAGGATTTAAAACATGAGCATGTTCCACAGCAAAAACAGAGTGTCAAATTAGTATGTTTAAAACTTGCAGTCAGTATCAATTATAGTATAGGAGAATTAACAACATCTTTATTAACGTATTAATACACTGATTCATTAACGTATTTTGATGGAATACTATCAAAGGCCTGAACAGAACTCGTTTTCAAATGCAGCCTCAAGCTCACTTTCCAATTTGAATAAAGATCTTGCAAAGTGTTTCTGGACTGATGAATACTAAAAAAAAATAAATAAATTACAAAAGGTGGGACTTTGGTTCACAGAATGACATAACAACTGAGGTTGGAAGGGGACTCTGGAGACCATCCAGCCTCTGCTCAAAGCAGGGTCACCTAGACCACTTCACTCAGGACAATTTCCAGTCAGGCTCTGAATATCTTCAAAGTCCATGGGGACTCCATAGCCTCTATGGGCAACCTGTCCCACTGCCTGACCACCCTTGACATAAAAAAGGCTTGTTCTGATGTTTAAATTGAACATCTTGTATTTCCATTTGCAGCCAGGTTCCCAGGTCTGACTGTAATTCAATTCAGCTGCATTTTTTAAAGATTTCTGCACAAACCATTTCATAGCCTGCAGCTGATTTTCAATACAGTAAGATAGGTTTTGGTCAAAGTTACTTCTACGGTAGTTTTGAAATGAGAGTATTTTGGGATCCTATCGATTAATCTTACATACTTACTCAGCCTAAGACTGATGGCATTTATCATCAGTGAAGGCCTAGAAACTTCCATATCTTGGAAACACCAGTTAATTGGCAAGAAGATTTCAAGCTGTAATCACGAGCACTGTCAGAGCCCGTATTTCAGTGTAGCTGACAACCAAACAGAAAGGTTTTAAAACGCCTACTGACCTTATGAGCTTCCATTTTCCCCTCCTCGGTCTTAAGAACCCTAAAGGTGGAATTCTTTCACCCTTTCTTTTGCACCTTCACAGAGCAAATGGAGCAAAGAACACATGAACTTACAAACGCAGAATAAAAGTAGTACCCATCCCTACTAATGCAATCTCCATCTAAACATAGTCAATTAAAATGGCTACTCAAAGTACCTAAACATTTTCTGCCTCTCCTCCAGCTCAGTGGGTTATAGACAAAGCCAAAAATTTTAGAGAACTTATTTATGAATTATCTTTAAAGATAATAATCTCAACGTTTTGCCATACCTATTATTACCATCTGGATCAAACCCAAGTCCTTTGTCAGCTTCTAAACTGCTAAGTATTCAATGAAATCTCTTGGTTCACCATTAAACGTCCTATAAGTTTCCCCTGGGGACATCAAGTTTTGTAGTTCAGATGTAATATTGTGATAGTGACTATACAGCATAAGGAATTGAACAAGTAGCTCTAATTTTGATGAAAATTTAGACAATAACTTGGTGAATACAGCTTTCAATGCAGTAACTAATAAAGACAGCTGGAAGTCTAATTCCTAGCGTGCTTTCACTGCATATTAAAAAAGCCAATCTGTCAAACAAAAAACTACTTCTTATAAATCATACTTCCAAATATTCAGAATGCTTTATATAGCAGTGCAAACATCCCATGGTAAGACTGTATTCCAGTACCAAGCTAAGTATTTCATCAATAAAAATCACAGAACATCATCTCAAATTTCATTACACTTAAACGTCTCAACATATTGAATTTGTCTACAGAAATATTCTTCCAGTCTCCACTACTGTCCTTCAAGTGGTGACTTTCCTGCAATAAAAAGAAATTTTATTTCTCCTTTACTTCGTTTCCTTGCAGTACGTCAGGATGTGAGACAATAGTTACGCTGCTATAATTTGATTTTTATTTGATTCACAGCACACTTAGGTCAGACGTTGAAAGCTCAAAAGTAAGGACACATTAGAAGGTTGACAATCCTATTTTTAAACCTCTCCTGCTAGTTTTGTACTGCTCCCTAGACATATTGCAGTCAACATTAAAAATAAATCTATTTGGATTACAAAGGCAACAATCCAGTTGAAAACTCCTCGGTATGAGTCTTTTTTCCTGACAGGTAAATGCCTTCAAACTTTCATAAGCAAAAGAAGCAAGGGCCCTGCAAAGCCTCCCTTATTGCCCATTTATGCAGGAAGCAATTCAGCCTGTACATTTTGTTTGCTTACATGTTCTGCAAAGAGATCTATATTACAACTGAATAATAAACAGAATTTGTAACTCCTTCTGGAGAGAACTGTTTTTCTTATATAGACCCACCCTAATGGAAAGCTAAAGATATTGTATTCCAGTTGCGATTAAGAATGCTCTGGGAAAATATTATCAGGATATTATTATTTCAATAATAAATAAATAAATCCCAGTACCAAAAAAACCTCAAACCAAAACACCCAAACCTCAACAACCAAGCTACCACCACTGACAGAGAAAAACAAAAAGATGACAGTCAGTGAGAAGGTGGGATAATTATTTTCATCTGTAAGGAAGTGAACTAAACAGCTTACAATCAAAACAATTGTTATGCAGCTGTATTATGAGGCTTCCATATGGCCATACACCAACACACACCAACTATTAAAAGAATATTTTCATACCAAAGTTTGGATCATAATACATAGTTACTGTATCCACGGTCCAACGTAGTACTCAATCTCACCAGCCAAAGGGAGAGCTGCAGAGCTTTACAAACCACATCTTGACTTCAAGGAAAAGATAAACTAATCTTTTTTACAACAACAAATTAAGTAGGTTGTGGTTTGTTTTTTTAAAAGGTAGCAATTTGGTTTTAAAGACAGACTTAAGCATAAACATTCAGTATGTCTCAATTAACAAAGTAGAAACGAGACCTTTATGCAGAATAAAAAACCTAGTACAGGGATGTGTGACAATTAACCAAGCAGCTCAGAGAATCCCTTCTCCAAATTTCAGACAGAAAAGGAGCCATGTTTCAGATATCCTGACAATTGCTTTGTAGCAAATACTTTGCATTAAAGCAAAGCAGGTCAAGCATTTTGGTAACCTTTACCTCCGAACTCTCAAATGTGCTGGTTTAAAATTACAAATGAAGAAAGATAAAATATTTAAGATATTAAGAAAGGGAATAAGTTTCCTCTTCTACATTCTTTCCCACCCAGTAGATGTTAAGCATTATATGAAGGAGGAGAAGAGGAAATGAAGCAAGTAATGCAATAAAAAGGGCAAAGTCCTGTGGTAATCATCTTAGTTTTGCTGTCTAAAAGTTATTTTATTGACTCCTTCAGTACTCTGTGTTAAATGTAAAGGAAATCTCAACTCACTAAGACCATTCAGACTTTGAAAAAACAAAACCAAAACAAACAAAACCAAAAACCAACATAAGAGTGATCAAGGTGGCTGCCTGAGACCTTATACATATGATAGGCTAATAGCCAACAATGACAATTTCTCCTTGCCTGGAGGCTTTCCAGTCTAATACCTCACTTATTTCCCAGTACAACTTGCAAAATAAGGCCCCTTTGTGACAATTACTCCCTGCAGAGCAGTACTGAAACAAAACAGTGTTTGAGAGGCTTAGTTATAAAGCAACAGCAGGTGTATCAATATGGCACATTGCTAACTTTGCAAAATCAATGAACTTCACTCGTGAGAAACACTACCACCGAAGCCGTACAAAATGACACAACAAAGCCTAAAATACTATATATATCCTTATCCTTACTACACAGAGGCCAAAGAACACACACAAAGTTAAATAAAATGTAAAATACTATAGGAAGTGACCATATTTTTAAATCATTGGCACAATCATGAACATCATACGTGAGCAACTGTATTCCCATCAGCAAAAGTACTCAGAAATAGAGGTAAGGAAATAACATCCAATTATTTAAATAACCTCCATACTTAAGGGGGTTAGGATTTAATCAGGGGAACTACACAGTACCATTAGAAACCATCAGTAAAGAAGCTGAGTCTCACTGGTCAGAGGTACTTAATGAAAGTATCTGTTACCTTGACTCCCCCTTACTGGATTACATGAAAGCTGACAGCACAGCTCTTACCCTGTCCTGCACGTGCCTGGGCAGAAACTGGAGAAAAGGCCAGAAGATCAAACAGCTTCTCAATGCTACTGAGAACGTCTGTTCAGTTCTTAAGTCACAGTTATATAACTGAAGTTGAAAGAATACTGTCCTCATCACTGAGTCTTTTGCTTTGTGGGTGGGGTTTTGTTGTAGTGGTTTTTTTGTTTGTGGCTTGTTTGGGTTTTTTTTTTATTCCTCAAAGAAAGAGCTGTATTTTGCAGCAGATGAAAATGGCATTAAAATTTATGATCTTGAGTAGATACAGATTGGAAAGGAAAAAGTGAAAGAGGTTTTCGTTATGCCAACATTTCAAAGAGATACTACTCCTGCTATAAGCACATTGGCATTTTCTCTCTAATTTAAAGAATGTAATTGACTGTAGGAAAAAAAAAAAAAAAGTCAGCCATCTCAAAAAGCAATAAAAACAACCTACAGAAGCAGCAAGTTGTTTGTAAATATACTCCAGTTCAAACAGTTGGTTAATATTTCATCTAAGTAGTGTCAAGAATAACAAACGATATCTGGATCTCTGTAGGTATACCCACATTTCAGAGCTGCAGTCCTACTTTCTTCTAGAAGAGCATCTGCCCAGCTGGGACTTCTCTGTTCATCAGGGAAGCTGATTTCACATCAGAAAATAAGCACAGTTACTTTCAATTTGATGAAATTAGTAACTTCCCAGGTTTTTTCCCCCAAGTTATTAAACATATGCAAGAACCCAGACTGTTCAATATAAACTATGCATTAATTCTTCCATTTTCTTTCATCAGAATAATCATTGCAAAATTAGAAGTCAATGGCCAAACTTCCTCATTTCAGTCCTTCTCAATTAAAATAATGCAGGATTATTACTCTAAGTTTGCATTACAGTAAGCAGTCGTATGCACTAATAGTTCTTACATATAGCACACACAGGTATTAATAGCAAAACTTCCCATTAAGTTAACTTTATACCACCAACCATGCAGAGAATTACTAAATGCACTAGGAAATTGGTATCATTTGTACTCTGCAGACATGAAGAGCAGAACAAATGTCATTTTATCCCGAACTACCTTAACAGATAGGACTCAGCGGAAAGTTCAATCCAATCCAAAGTACTGACTGATAAGCAAATTCTGAAAGTACTAAGAAAAGTCAGTCTGTAATTTAAATACCATTCCAGTAATGTAGTATGAGTGGAATATTTGTTACAGAGCAGTCACAGCACTATGGCTATTCAACTTTGGTCTACCTCTGAAAAAATATGTGGGATTCTTAACATCCCTGCAGTATTCTGCAATATTGTTCAAATGCCGTATTTAAAATTTGCCCCAGTATGAACATCTGCAGTTAAAAAGTGATCAATGAATTTACTAGAGGTTGACAAAACTATTAGCTGAACAGAATACATTCTTCAAATCAAAAAAGTAAAAAAAATAAAAAAAAAAAGGTTGTCAAAAAGTAAATGACTAAATATTTACTATATACATTTTTTAAGTACAGAGCATGTTATTTCTTCAAGTCAATCAAAGCATTGATTCCTGCTGATATTTAAATCTTACTAATTACTAATGCATCTTTCATAAAGGTTTTAAAAGCTTAAGAAAAGGAGAAGCTATTTAGAAATTTTTTGTGGTCTAGGGAACCAAAAGTACTTTCCCAAGGTAGGAGGGGGAAGTGAAACAAAATCAGCTACAGTCTTATTCCCGCTTTACCTGCAAAACTTTCGAATGAATCTTTTTCTAACTGGGAAAATCATCTCTTTTTTTTTTCCCCTTTTTTTAATTTTTTTTTTTTTTATTTTGGAAGTAGGAATCTATCATTCTGAATCTCTCTGAGGAAATAATGATAAAGTTACCAAAAATACACATACATATACATTTATACATTATGAATCCCTATATATGACTCCAATCTAAACAATCACTTTGTACCCTGAAAATAAAATGCTGGCACCTTATCTTGTTAAACGTAAAAAAGCTGTTGTAGTCATTATACTTCTTGCAGCAAAGCCTGCCACATTTCATTAAACAATATAATACTGTGATGTGCTTAGTAATAAAAAAGCAATAAAATTTCATATTTGAATCTCTTCTGGGGAAGACACATGATTTATGTAGCCTTTTCTACAGAAAGTGACATCTAATGGAACACACGATTGATGTACATCAAGAATGCCAAATGGTTTAGTTTTAAGAGAGAGGAGGAGCAGCTTATTTGTGTAAGGATATACTTTTTAGAATTACAAAAGGTTAAACAGCATCTTTCTTGGGAAAATAAACGATATGACGTACCTTAAATCTAAATCTTGACATTCTTTCAAAGATTTGCTGTCAAATTTTATTAGTGGTTTAAGCTTTTGTTTTTGCAGTTATGCCCCATTTAACAACTTAATAGACAAAAAAATTGAATACACAAATATTTTGACTCTTATTTACATATGGCACACAATATAAATGCATTAAATCCATAATAATCCCTACAGACAAGCAACACCTGAATTACTTGTGTCTTTCACACTGTCTGTATAATAACTACTATGTTGTTAGCATTTTTGAAAAGCATTCCTGAAGTACTGGATTCCTAAACTATAATTCCAAATGTGGAGCTAAGTCTGACTCAACATCTCACTTAAGAAAAAACACTTTCAAAGGTCAAAGTGGACTTAAAAGCTAAGTAATTTAAAAAAGCAGAGTAATTTCAGACAGCGACTATCCTACTCTTTTTGGTTTTGTTATTACAAACATTTCTTCGTTGTTAAAAAAAAAAAAAATAGTAAAATGGGAAAACCAAACACAAAGGAAAAAAGGTAAATTAATTCCTTTTTTCCTTGTCCACTTACCATCTGTACTCCCATGGGGACCTTAACTCCCCATTATGTCCTGACAGCACAGCAGCCAGCAGGCCAGGTGAAAAGCAGGCTGTGTGATTTCTGTGCCGTACAGCCTGTGTCCTCAGAAGGGAAACCATTCCATATATAGTTCTTTTCTCAATGAAATTTCAGTCTGCCTTTCAAATTCAGCTGGACCTGACCTCTGAATTCAGTGGTTCAGGGAAGAGAAAGAGGACAGACAGCACTGCCCAAGTGTAATGTCACCCAAGTCTTGTCTCCAAAGGCCAAAGATCTGTGATCTCACCCACACCTTTCCCGATAATCTCAAAAAGTAGAAAAGCACTGTGAGTGCAAATTTACACTGAAGATCTTATTCTGCTTTCCTATGAAGTTGAAAACAATAGATGATAGAGCTTTAACATGCAGCCTTATAAAAGAAAGATTTGCTGTAATTCCAGAAATAAAAGCCTAAATTAGCACTTAGTGTTCTCCCCACACGCTTCTTAAGCGGCCTACACTCCCCCCAAGCCTTTTTGCTTTCAACTGGGACTAAAATATTTCTGAGCATTTCACTAAAAAATTGGACAATATTAGATTAAAAGCTTCTATAAGTTTCAGTTAAGTAACTTTCATGTATTTTAATCACTATTGCTGCTGTGGTCTCATCATTTGCTGTAGTTTAGTCCCACTCTGGGGACCAAGCCATGCAGTCTTTCACTCCCCCCACCCTCCAGTGGGAGAGGCAGGAGAATTGGTAAAGAAAAGAAAGCAAAACTTGTGGGTTGAGAGTAAAAAATATAAATTAAGAGAACAACAGAAGAAAAAAAAAAAAACAGAGATGGAAAACAAACAACAACATAATTACAGAAAATACTTAAGGACATAATTTATGTTATCACAGCTCACAGTGGATCCTGATCTGGCTCCCTCCCAAGTAGCAGGAGTCTCCTCACTGACCCCTGAGCTGGTGTCCCATGGGATGGAACCGCCCCAGGCCAGTCTGGGTAACCTGTCCCAGCTGGTGGCTGAGCAGTAACCTGCCCCAGCTGTGTCCCCAGCCACAGGTGCCACCAGCTCCAGCTCCTCTCCCAGCTCAGGGGAAAATTAACCCCCTCCAAGCCAGAACCATGACATAATCCACCCCTTATTCAACTCCAGGCCCAGATCCTCCACCTCTCAATTAATCTCCGCCATTTTGTTGTGTTTGCTCTGTCACCAATTGGCTCGGCCCTGGCCAGCAGCGCGTCTGCCCCGGCCGAGTCCGCTGGACAGAGGGGAAACTTCCAGCAGCTTCTCACAGTAGCTGCCACCGTAGCCCCCCTCACTGAACAAAACCAACACACCATCCTAGCCTTCTGGATAGTTCTTTGAACTGAGCACGTTAAACACCTGATTGTATGAGACACAGATGCATTTCAGGGAAGGACAGGAACAACCTTTAGAAATCTTTCTGAAAAAGAAATATTTTTTTCCCCAGTGTTCCTCTCTATTTGAGAAGAGCGAAATGTTAAAAAAATATATTGGTAAAAGAATTTTAATGGTGTGACAGACTTGCTTTATTAAGACAGATTTGGTATATCAGTCTGTATTGATTTTAGTGAAGGTCTCAGCCTTTGCTTTCAAGTGGCAGAAATATTAAAATGTGAAACACTGAGTTCAGACTATAGACTATCAACAGCAGTGCAATAATCTCCTTTAAACAT
The DNA here is from genome assembly GCA_009806455.1 of Tetrax tetrax. Taxonomy (NCBI): domain Eukaryota; kingdom Metazoa; phylum Chordata; class Aves; order Otidiformes; family Otididae; genus Tetrax; species Tetrax tetrax. The sequence goes on along the minus strand of WHYT01017473.1, from coordinate 304,968 downwards.
TTGTTAATGTGGCTAGGAAAATACTAGTAGTAAAGTATTTCCACTTGTTTGTTAAATGGCTTGTATAAAAATGTAGGTAAAAAGTACACAAGCAAAAAAGCTGATAAGCTCTTTCTACTTTTGCCATAGAAATAGTTTTTGCCAACTCCCCCCAAAAAACCCTATCATTTCTAGTGGGCAGCCGTTGATGCATCACCCAGAGTCGCTGATATGAGGAAGGTGAGAAGAGAGGGAAAAAAAAAAAAATAAATGCCATGGATCAGTAGATACAATTACAGCAGTTACTTAAGCAGCTCAGTGCACCTCTGAACCATTCACCGTACCCTTTAAATAATTTGCAAGTGTGTTATGCAGGAACAGTTAGAACTAAATCTGTTTCATCACACACGCCACGCGAGGGTATTTCTGCTTAAAAGAGTTCTAGTATCACTACATGTATACATTCATACCCACAGCACTTGTCCAGCAGCAGCCTGGGACACTGCTGTCTCACAGTCCATTTCACAGGTGAATTTTAGAAACATATACATTAGGCACAGTGTCAAGCCATGAACACGTAGCTAACAGCAATACAGGGGCTGTCACTGGCGCATCTTTATGTTGTGCAGCGAATGAAATGTCAGTGGGCAGTCTGTATGGAGGCTGGGCATCATTAACAGTAGCAACACACTGACATCAAACACATACTATCATGATATTGTATCAAAAGTCATTAAGGTATAAAAAAACCAAAACCAAACCAAAATAACAATCCTTAGTAGAGCATCTTACTAGATAGCTGTTGAGGCAACATACATTGTTAAATAATACATAACTGTTCTCTCCTAGTTTTTTTAACTCTCATTTTCAAATACCTTGTCACCGGGCTGTGAGACCTAGAAGGAGAATGAGATTCATATTACAAAGTCCAAAGAAAAATGAAAATTGAACTCAACACAATCTTAAATTGATAATATGAAAATAGCAAAAATTGAGCCTCCCAAGCTGCATGTGCCCACGACCCTCTTTCAAGTTGTAGGTATATTATGTCAGCTTTCAATAACACAACCACGTGGTCCTTCAGGGCGGACATTGCTCAATCATCAAGTGATTAATCACTATTTAATCTGCGGCCTTATGCTGAAAGGCATGTGAGTTACTACTGTTATTATTAGGTCATGGTGATAAACTCCAGTGGCACCTTACAGTGAAGATAAAATTAATTACTTCAGTTATGGGTTTGTTTTTTTTTCCTACTACAGTGCTTTTTACTGACAGCATTTAAGTCCTTCAAAATCAGTAACTAATCATCTCAGCCCAACCACCTCATGATTTTAAAACCCTGACAAGAAGAGTGAAAAGCATCTAAGTGAGGAGGCATAAGACCCAACTTCACAAAATCCTCACCATCGCAGAATATTCCAAGACAGCTGCAACTGCCACCGAGTGCTCACCCTCCGTGCACGTCATGGTCTTAAAACTGGGCATCAGCTAAACAGCGCGTATTTTGAAGCACGTCAAATAGTTTGCATTGCACAAGAACTGCCAAAAGCAAATTCCTGCAGAAAGGCCACACGTGGATAATCTTTGGTCCTAACTCTTTCCAAAAGAGAGGAATCACAAAGCTTTTAATTTCTGTCCATTCATGTGATATTGCTGTAACCAAGTATCAAAGAAGTTTGATTAGGTTGTTCTTTAACGTAACAGCCTATTATTTTCACTGTTTTTCTTAATAGCAGTACTAGATAACAAGAACGAATGTCAACACTGTAAGGTTTAATATTTGCTTGTCATACACCTATCTGGATGAAAATGAGGGATTTTCCAATGAAGTACACTGGATAGTACACATTTATCAGAATTTCGTATATACTCCTTAATGCTTCAGCAAAAACCAGAGCATAGGCTTTTGTTCTTACAAAACTTGGTCATTGTTATGTTATTTTTCAAATCCAATTTGCATTTACTATAGGCAACACACTCTATGGAAAAAAACAAATCAATGTCAAGACAAAACTATATCTACCACCATATGCGTTTGGAGCCAAGACATCCCTTCTTCAGCGCAATCCTAAGCTAAATAATGCTAAAAAAAAAAAAAAAAAAATAATAGAAATCCTTATCAAAACAGACATCAACTTCATGAGTTCTTACAGTTTTTATCTCTACTGGACACCTCCACTGGGTTTAATTTTTCCATTTGTTTGGTTTTCCTCCCAGTACACATTCTTACAAGACAGCCAGCATTTTATACTCCAGTGAACATCTCACAGTCCCGATTGCTTCCCAGTCAGTGTCATTTCACTTGACATACTATTAATAAATATTAATTTTGTTATTACAACATGTTTAAAACTATTCAGTGAGCAAGAAAAAACAAGTGTTGTCAGTTGCCAGTGTACCCTTTTGAGACCTGATATTTCATAGTGATCATTCACATATTTTGAACTGAGAATTATCTCCACGTAGAGATAGAACAGTGACAGTTGTCAGAGCTCCACAGAGACAAGTTCAGCTTTTTTTCACTCTCTAACAATTCCACACGCTACACACTCAAATCCAAGTAAATTACGGGACAAAGAAAAGCTACAGAAGACTGAAGTTATAAGTAGTCGAAGCACAAATACACTCATAAGAGAGAGGTCGCACCAATTTCAAGTTATTTCTTGCCTAAGTATGAATGCAACAAGCAAGGCAGTAACTCTGACAAGGCACTGTAGAACTATCAAATGTTGAAAAGGAAGCTTGACCCTTTCCTTAAGCACACAAAACATCAGCCCAAGAGGCAAGAGACAAACAAGCCTTCACAATTCCTGGCCATCGTGTACTGTACAAGTAAAAAAATCCCTTGAGATCGTCCTAATTAATGCCAACTTGTATACTACACAGCCCAGCTTTGCTTCACCTTTCCTCCATAAACATGTATCAGCCTTCCAGTATGCTAGAATATTACCAGTAATTTATCATTAATGCTAGAATAATATCAGTAATTTATCATTAATGCTTACTGCTGGAACAAGACAGTTTCAGGAGGACTCAGGATGCCAAATATCACCTCCAACTTCTCACCTCTCCCCCTAGAAATAGGCATCTTGACAGAAGGAATCACCTAAGAAAACACTAACAATTTTTTTAAACCAATAATAAACTCACCATTTTCCTAATAATGCAGACATATATCTAAATGGAGACAACTAAAGGGGTCAGGACCATTTCCCTGGCCTCAAGGAGTTTAAATTTGCCACTGAGATGTGCCATTCTGGATACCACCACCAAGACCCCATGCTAAGCTATTTTATGTGATGGTTCCCTTGACACACATTCCACTGCTTTATCTCAGAACAATTTGGGTCCATCGGCGTGTTTACCTGCGGACCTCCAGCACTTAAATCAGTATTAGTTTTCAAAGACACCATCATGAGTATTCAGATCACTGCTTTCTGCCTCTCCTGCGCACCCAAAACTGCTACTGAGAAGCTGTGCCATACAAGCTCATGTTTCATGAACGAAATCCTACAGAAGGCGTGCTTCATTCAAGAGCCTTCTCTCCTTTTGAAGAGCTGAAATGGCTCACCACTACTACCACCAACGGGAGAAGAGCACAGTCTGTGTGCCTCCCAGCCCATATATAAACATCACTTACGTGTTAAATAAAAAAACCACCACCATATTTTTGTGCTTCCATCAACATTGCTATACTGGCCGCCGCACGGTAGCCATCAAGAAAGCAATTGCTCCCTTGTTATGTTCCAGACTGTAACTAAACACTGCCATTAAGCGACTATCATTTAACCTAACCAGTCTGCTATAAGCCAAAAGAATGAAGAAATGATGAAAATAATTTCCAAATCACTTTCTAATCTGGCAGTGAACAGCAAACCAATGCATCTTGTGGAGATTGACATCTGATCATCATTTACTTCCAGCCAATTACTACTTAATGAAGCACAAAACCACAATGATGAAATGCACAAGGGTGACTGCGGAGTATGTTTTCAGTACCATATTATTGAATAATTAATGTTAAGATAACTTACAGCACAGCTTTCAGCATGAGGAAATAAAGGTAACTGGGACTTTCAATAACACAATGCCTGCTTGTGGTATAACAATGACGGATTGTTTTTGCTCCAGCGATCGGTGCTTAACCAGCACTCCTCATCCACCAGTAACTCATAAACACGCTTCACTGGGAAGCTGTGATTGTCAAAGGATGCACTGACGTGTGTTGACATTATTTAGCACTTCAGGGCTAGGAAATTAAAACCATACTAACACAGTAATTAACAGTATGTATGTCAAAGTCCTGTTGGAGACAGACATTTTACAGAATGGTTAACTCAGTAAAAAAAATTACAATTGTTGCTTAAACCTTTCACCAAATATTAATTGTGATTCCAATTTTCCCTTCAATTTGTAGCTCTTTTGGGTTGCCAAAGATATTTATGTCTACAGCAAGAAACAAACAGTATCTCCTGTTAATTCACAGCCATTGTTCTCCACAACCACCCCTTTGTTCTGTTAGTCAAACTTCAGACAGCATCCACATACAAAGTTCTGAAAGTGAACCCAAAAAGTGAATAAAATGTCAGGCTTGATGTATTTAAAAAAACAAAGCTGCATTTCTTTTTAAGTTAATTGACAGTAAACAGACTTGCTTGTCTTTGTCTAACTTTCTCCAGCTGGATAAACCCAATTGCTATTAAAGCTGACAAAAGACAATGATACTATTAATGAAAGCAGCTACACCACGTTAGACTTTTCATTACAGGCTCCTAGTGAGCTTCAGTTAATTGCATGGCTGCTATGCCTAAAAAGGCTGCAGACAAAAAGAAGGGTTGGGGGCAGGGGGAAGTAGGTATTTTTAACTTTTTGCTTTAAGTAAGGTGTTCGATCCATCGTTTTCCTCCTCTATTGTAAATATAATATTGCTTCAGAAAACCACTCTTGTAAATCAACTATATGTTTTCTTCTAAGCACAACCGATATAAAAGTACACATCTGTATTTGCCAACCATTTAGACACCTCATACAACAAAGGTTTATGTCCCATCTTCAATGATATTGTATTTGGTTAGCAGATTTAATTTTAAACAAAGGGGGAAGCTTTAAGCTTTAAACAAAGGAAGCTTTCCCCAGTCACCCAAAGGCATTCCGTCCACACAAACCTTCAGCCTGGCAGCTGGCAGAACCAACCTGTGCAGCTCAGGTACAATATGTCCTAGCGCTCTCGAGGAATACACTCCCTCCTGGTGGCTTTCTGACCGCTTTCTCTTCATCTGAAACACTAAGTACCTCGTTAGCAGCAGAGATGCAAATGAGAGTTCTGCTTTACTAAGCTGTTATTTATTGATAAGTCACATTTCAAGTCCTCTTTCTCAGCCAGGAAGGCATCACAGATATCTCCCTATGAGTGCTTTCCATACCCTGAGCTTTGTGCTTCCTGTAAACATCTACATCAGCAATTCATACAGATGGATAAATGGAATTCATTACTGCACTTCATTATAGAATCTTCATTACAAACTCAACTACACTTTAAAATGGCACGTGTCCTGATGTCAGCAGGAATGGAGTTAGTTTTCCTCTCAGTAGCCAGCATTTTTGGATTTCACATGTGAAGAACGTTGATAAACACCCTGATGATATGAGCAGTTGCTGAAGAGTCTGGCTTTCCAGGTCTCACTAATGTGCAGGCACAGGAAGCTGGGAGGGATACAGACAGAATAATTGACCCAAACTGGCCAAATAGAGTACTCCATGTCATAAACACCAGTTCAGTATACAAGAGGGGGTTGCCCAGAGAGCATCATCGATCTTAGGCTCCCTCTCACTCCTTTGCTGGCTGCTTGGTTTTTGTTCCTGTGATGGCTGCTCAGGATGGGCTCTATTGGTCACTGGGATATCAAGTGGTGAGAAATTGTGCATTGTTCATTGTGTATATTTTAATATCTTCATATTTTGTTATCATGGTAATCTTCTTTTGCTATTCTAGTTAACTGTCTTCATCTCAACCCACGAGTATTCCTGTCCTCCCAGTTCTCTTCCCCATCCCGCTGGGGAGGGTGAGGTTGAATGAGAACTGTGTGGTGACCAGGGCTAAACCACAACAGCTGGCCTTCCACCCTAGCTTTGAGGCTTATCAACAGATATCAAAGTGAACACACAGATTTGCCCAATACTCCTTTATAAGCAGTTCCTGACATTTAATATCTTGGTCTTTGCATCACAAATTGAGATAAAGGCTAAAGAAATTAAAGTTATTTCTTGGGTCATGGACTCCACCCCTTGTAACAAGTGCTTTAGTTACCCTATCCCATTTCTACAAACACTAAATCCAACTGTCTCTTAATTAAAGTAAAGCAGTGAAGCTTCAATAGCTTCTAGGAGCACTATTCCTTCCTCCACTTAACCTTACTTGTAAGTTTTCCTAATTCAGAAAACTTCAGTTGTATTCTGCTTTTTCTGCTAGCATCATCTCATCCCTTATGATCTTGTAATGACCTCAGACCATCTTCTATTTTGTATGACTAGATGACTTGTCCATTGGTACTACACATTTTACTGAGCCTTTCAGGCCCTGAACAATTTAATAAGAGACACAGCTTCTGTCCCAAACAACTTGTGTGAGCAAGTCATTAACCCTCGCTTTCTTTCTCTATACCTTTTAATACTCATCCCACTTTGAAGGCCTGTTATCCTTTGTACTGGTTTTCGTCATGACCATGCTGAAAAGAGGGTATTACAAGCATCTTCAAATGTAAAATTCTGTTCTGTCTTGGGTTTCCTACTTAACTCATTTACCGTTCTCTCCTTTCCATCCTTCATTTTTATGGATCCTATCTATTTTTATGGACAGGTAAGAAGCAGTAGTTCAGAGTTCTGTACGACAACTCTTTTGCTGTCATCTGCATTTATGCAGTTACATTAATTATCGTGCCCTGGGGAGTACATAGCTAAGTTCAACTCGTTTTAGTTAACCTTGCAAAAAAGCAACCATCAATTCAATATTTCAGTGGCTAATACTCAAACCGACAACTCTGTCTCCACTAGCAGTCTGCAGTCGGCTGATCCTGCATCGAGGAAGAGATCTCAGACTGAAACCTTCAAGAGTTCTTCAGAAAGTATTCCCAGAATACCTGAAAATATTTGATGTGTTAAAATGTTTAAACCATGGATGGAATCTGGAAAAAGAAAGGTCTCCGTGCGTGCTTGACAGTCAACAGTTCTCAAAATTTGATTTCACCCTCTACTTTAAGGCCCATAGGAGCACTTGCACACACAGAGATTACCTGAGCAGCTCTTAGCAAAGCAGCTGACTGCACATTCAACCAGTAAATGTCCAGAGCTGCTTATGGCTGCTCTACATGAAGCACAGCTTTCACACATGAATTCAGGGAAGTCATCTAATGGTGTCTCAGCTTCACACCTCTAAGCAAATCTCCAGCTCACAATAAATAGGGCTGTTGCAGAGGGCAAACACGAGGGCACCCACCCACGTGGTACTGAACACGTGCCATGCTCTTGGCTTTGAAGTGTAAGAGAAGAGAAATGGACTGGAATCTACTATTGGAGAAAGAAACCCATACTGGAAATGTAACAAGCAATTGTTTCAATGGGCTTTTAATATTTACTAATACTAAATACTACACTATTTTATACCTCACTATCATAAAATTTCATATTAGAGTATACTCAACACGGTGCATAAGTATAGGTAGTGACAGGTATCGGAATTTTATTTTTGTATTCACTAAGCAGTGTAATATAAAACTTCTGGTAATCTGCAGACAGTACAATTTCCAGTCTCCTCGCTGGAAGTGACTTTGATATGTCATAGCCTATTTTTAAATTTTTATATGCATTTTGTAAAGAAGGAGACTGACCAATCTGCTTTATTTTAAAACTAGCTCTTCTAGAACAGGTTGGACTGGACAATTGCTTACAGTCCTTTCTAGCTAAGTTATTCTGTGATTCAGTAACATCATCCTGGCCAGAACAGAGGCCCTTTTCATAGCAATAAACGTGTCTACTACATAAACTGGGTGAAATGGAAGATTATAAACATGGTTGTTTTCTTATAGAGGTAACCATTATTAATTTTATTGTATGCACATCTGCTCTTCTATTATTTCCTCTGTTCTTTCTTAAAACAGGCTATCTACTTAATGGACTAAAAACAACATTAAAAGCACCCTGAAACAAAATATTTCATTCTAGTAATCAAGGAAAACAAAATCTTTCCAAACAACAATTCTGCAGCTGCTACACCTTAAAATTCAAACACACATTCTATGATAAACTTGACTCTCTTCTTACCAAAGCTGTAATACATGGAATGCTTAAATAGCGTATCACATATGGCCCTCTCATTTTACTCGTTTTGGGAAATACAAATTTTAAATATTTGTATGAAGCAGTGCTAGACACCAAGGAAGGGATACATACAATCTCCTTACAGAATAACTAGAGCACTTCCAAAGAGTCTCCAAAAAAGGAATGTCCTGCACTGAACCTACACACAATGAAAGGTAAGTCCGCCTTGCTACCTTGTCCATCTTGTGCTTCAGTGAATGCAGAGCTGAGACTCCATTTTCCTCATCCACTCTTTCAGAGACCAAGATTAACAGTTACCTGCAGGCTCCTCACAGTCGCAGGACCCAGTTTCTCCAAGGGTAACACAAATAGCCAGCACAGGAATGAGAGAGAAGTCTCTTGCACCCACTACAATTAAGTATTAGCAAGATCACTACCGCTCTGGAAGTGAAAGAGGGACGATAAAACACGTACAACATTTTTGTTTGTTACTGTGTCCACCTCCGTACCAGCCCCCAAAATTCAATCATCCAAATTTGCTGGGTTTTCCCACTCAAAGGGGAGTCAGCGAGGCTCTCGTACACATACTGTTCAGCCACGCAACTTCCATTCCTTTACTCCTTGCATAATAAAAGTACTTTTGATAATAAGCTTTGTGACGAGCGAGTCTGTGTGCTCTAACTGTTCAAACTAAATACAGAAAAAACAGAAAGCTTTACCACGATGTCATCTTTTCGCGCTTCTGGATTTTATTGTACAACGTCGTCGCGAATGTTGGATGAGGACAGTCCATCTGTGCAAAAATAACATTAAAAGCTTTCAAACTGTCCAAATAGCAGAGTTAATAAATGTTAGCATAGGTCTACATTTTGATAGGTTACATTCAATTTCCTGTTAAACAAGCATTATATTACTATGAGGAAGCCATCCTTTGGATAATAAGTAGTGGAAGACACATAAATGGCCTATTAAAGGATAAAAAGAGGAAATGAAATAACTGAAGGTCTTTTAAATCGCTTGTGTGCCATTTTGATGCGTTCAGCATAGTACTTATTTTAAACTCTTTATTTCATAAAGTACACGAAGTTCATGATTTAAAACAAATTTCCCAAGAGACTGATTTGCTCGTTTTCTTCGGACCTATTTCATGATTAAAGCAGCAAAGCTGCGGGGTCATAAAAGGACACGTTATCGGAAACTTGCTACCTTTGCATACCCTTAGCATTAAATGACTTCATTAGTGACATTTCTATTCACAATCACAAATATACTTTGCTTAACAGTTTTAATGATTGCACGAGTGAATGAATGGATTTTAAAAGTCAGCAATTAATGAAAACACTAAGTGATCCCTAAGGTCTATAACATGACCGAACACAGATTTACTGAAGAAATACTAATTAAGAAATATTATATATTCTATAGGTGATTTGCTAATCTGCTTACAATTGCACACATATATAGGTGTAAGTTTGCCAAAAATCAGTCTTTTAATTTTGCTTTGTGGAGTTTCATTTTCAGAAAAGATAGCAACAAGCATATCTTTCCTGCCAATACAGCACTTCAGCTGATGATTAGTGGAAATCAAACTTATGCAAGAATACTTAAACTAATTTATTGAGTTGTAAAAGAACATTTTACTTATCTTAGATTGTGATTTAATTATTTTGGATTTAATGACATTATAATCAGAACACCACCCTTTTTAGAGGTGGCCAGAGTACTCTCTAACAATAAAACTTCTGCAATTAACCCTCTATAAAAATTTGAAATATACTTTTAAAGAAAATGCAATTATTTGACCGAGTTACTAAAGTAGTTACTTAAGAGAGACTCTAAAAAGGTGCTGAGACTTATAGGAGTCCAGTTCTAAGGGGAACTTAGAGAAGCAGTCTTTCAGCTTACTTCCCGTGTTCCAGTCACACATCTTGAAATGTGCTGGTATTGAGAGCACAACACAGCTCCACACTGGTGTCACATCACTGAACTTGTATATTCCATTCATGTGAAAACCCTCACAAAAAATAGAATATCCATAAATACCTATTTAGAGAGACAGATGCAAAAACAGCTCCAGGAAACACAGCAGGGAAAAAAATCTCAGCCTTTGACCCAAAGAATTATGATTATTTAATTCCTCAGTGGTTTCTAGGGTTTTTTAATTACTCTCCAACTTATATAAGCAGTATGAGTTGTTATGGCCAGTCTGTCACACTAACATTCCTCCATTTCCATTAGGCTTTCCTTAGTTGTTTCTGGAGTGCAAAATATCACTTATAAACAAAAAAAAAAAAAAAAAAAAAAAAAAAAAAAAAAAAAATAAAAAAAAAAAAAAAAAAAAAAAAAAAGCAAAAACATAAAACCTAAACACAACTATTATAAAAAGTATACTTTTATGCTCTCAGAATTTTCTGTGTATCTTAAATTATTACATCTTACTTTCTATAGAAAATCTGTTTTTTAAAAGAAGTATTGAACTTAAAGGTAACAAAAGAGGAGAAAATAATACTGAATCCTGAAATGCAAATTAATGTGATTCTCAGACCAACAGATTCAAGGCTACTGGCAAATCAGCGCCAATGACGACGACAGAATTCCGACTCCGACTTGCACTTACTCTCTTACAGCTAAAACCTCATCTATGGGTGTCTGCTGCCCTTGTACCATGTGCCCTTCACTGCTCTATCATAACACGATGCTTGTAAAACGTCCGATGCTGACTGGTTGCTAATAACTTCAGGTTATCAATAGCTGCACATTAGTTACACAAAGGTAAATGTATCTCATTTTCATTTTTTTTTTTTTAAATTTGAAACTCTGAAAGTGTTCCTTTAATTGAAATAAAGTACCTTCTGCCACAGTAGAAAGAATTATAATAGCTGTGACTAATACAAGCCAAATGCACAACTCCAGCATTTACTTTAATGTTAAAATTATTTTAAGTGTGTAATTGTTTATATCTCTTCATACATATATATATATAAAATCTTGAGCCTTGCATACACCAAATCCTTACTATGTAGCTGAAAATGACAGACATGGATTCAAATAAAGTTTAAACAAAAAATATACATCAAGGCAAAGATTGATTATCTTCTCAGTACCGACTGAAGTGACATTTTTCATCTCATTAATCCATAGTCTACAAAATTAAACCTCTAAGTCATGGTCACTATAAATACCTGTATTTCAACTACAGCTTTTCTCAGCTTGTATAACACTTTTTATTCTCAACTCAGACGTTTGTGTAAGGGCTAATAGGAAATAATTTCAATTTACAATTTAAAAGGAAGTAAAAAGAGCAAATATTTTAAGAGTTACTCAGCTCTAATGATACCAAACAGTGCATGCACTGAAAACTACCAAGCTTCTAAACTAAAAGTATTAATACTGACAACTGGGTAACAGGAGCAGCATGATAAAAATGCTTGCTTCTGGACATGACAGCAAATTCAGAAATTCCCCTAAAATATGGCCAAAAATGCAACTTGTATGAACCAAATTATTTCTGCCCTGCCTTACATCTCCTGCTACCCTTAGACTTGGACTCCCAATTTTGAAGGTGAAAAAATAAATTTTTGAAACCTGGGTTATGAACAAGAAAATTTTGCCAGTTATTTTATTTTTTTTTAAAAAAAAAAAAAGGGAGAGGAGAGGGAAGGGATGCTGGTAGAATTGGATCTATAGGATCAGCATATAAGCCATTTTCTTGGCATGAAAGTATTATAAATTCATCTGCCACTCTGTCAGGATTTAGAGCTGATCGATAATCAATTCAGATTCTGCCAGCCAACCTGTGTACATGGCACAGCAAAGTCTGCACCTCTGGAAGTGCAGGAGACGCAGGGCCTGCTCACAGGTTATAGCACTGTACTTCGAAATCAATGATCTCACCTGCTATAATTTGCTTTTCAGATGGAATAGCAATGAAAAGAAAAAAGGAATTGGCCTGATTGAATAAAACACAAGAAGAAAATAGAAAAATGTGATAATAGCACTTCAGAATTCAAGAGAATTCAATTCATACGTGGTCATTCCACCCAGAAAAGATGAGCTACAGAAGAGAGAATATAGTAGATATAGAAGGCATTTAAAGCAGGACAAAGATACAATTTTTAAACTGTAACTGTTTGTAGGGTAGTCTATCACCAACAACAGCACAAAGTAACACACCTAGTTTTGAAATGAGCTTTGCTATATTAGAAATTCAGCTCCTTGGTCCCACTTTTAAGGTCAGAAAAACACTGGTGATGGAGAAACAGAAAAATAAGATGCAGCTATACTACTGTAAAATAAAAAAAGAATATTTGAGCCTAGTTTCTAAAGAGAAGCTCTCCTCTATACTCCCATTTTTTTTCTTTGAGAAAGCCGTGAAATCCCCGTGGAGAATAATAACTGATGAAAATTATTTTTAACAGTAAAGTTTTACAACACAATTTACATAAAGCAGCTGTTGGAGGTGCGGGACTAGATTTGTGCAGTGATCAACAGATTTACAAGCACTGCTATTGGTACAGCAGTTGTTACTCCAACGAAAGAGCAAGCCATCTCAGCCCAGCCAAGCTTCAAGGCCAGAAAGAGCAAGGGTAGTTATAGATATCTCCTGCTGTCCACGTCTATACACGCGCACCCTTATGGCTCCTCATGGCCCACTGGGGCCGCGAGGCCAGAGGCAGCACCCCAGAGGCTGTACTGGCACCCAGGCATCACTCAGGGCTGCCTCATCCCCAGTCCACTTGGTTTTGCACGAGACAGGAGATGGAGATGCTGCTTTACACCATTGCCTATTACCTCAGAAGTTCTCAAATTTCTGGATTTTGGCTACAGATGCCAAACTCTTCCAAGATACAGGCATGAGTTTCTCCAACTATAACATTTACCATTGCCATGAAAGCATCATCATACGATATGATCTAGTGCATCACCTAGTTTCATTGCAAACATGATCATCTAGAAGCTGAACAAAAATAATTACAGACTCTCATTGATTTTCTGTCAATAGAGAACAGCCTAAATGTTCTGTACTGAGTTAGGGTCATTATGCTTTTGTCAAAAATTTCTCTGAAGAATGGTAATTTGCTCATAATTATCACACAGAGAGTTATGAAATTCAATTTTGTGTACTGGCATGCTCAATACAGGGTTGAACAGTCATCATACAACTTTTTTTTTCCTTTTTGGAAATGTTCTCTAATCAAAAAAGCCTTGACTTAAAATTAGTTGTACTAGGCGATGCTGTCAACCTCCCCACAGCAGAAACAGCCAATACATTTCACACAATCTCCAATGATACTGGTTGACATCCTGCTAGGTATTGAAAACACCAATTATGTCAACTTACCTCTCTTCCTACAAGAAGTCAGTGCTGACCTCAATCACACTGCTGAAAACCCCAGTTCACACATTTAAACAGAAGATGAGACTTGGCATATAGCAGTTATATAAACAAATAATTCTGGCATGATTTACACAGGCTGAATTTGTTACTGATATAGCACTGTACTCTGCAAAAATACAGACCCTGAGTACCCTACAGAGATGCTACAGAAGATTACTTCCAACTCCAAAATGATTGTTTTCTCTTCAGCGTACAGCGGAGCATTGCCAGACTTGACTCATCACTGGACAAAACCTTTATCACGGATGAAACTTTGTGTCCAGAGATGGCAGGGGGCCTTTCTGGACAGAAGAACATGCACACACGTGTTACACACATGTACTTCAGGCAAGAGACTGGGCATCTGACACAAGAAGTAATAGGGGAGGTACCGTGAGTGGAGACGCAGGCATTGGGCTGAGAACTGCCATACCTAAAGCTCGTCTCAGACAGGATGGCCCATTTTTCCATTTAACACTATTCTTCTCCTGTGCGGACTGTCAATCTAAAGGCATTGAAAAGATATCAAAGACAAGGTCATTTCATTTACTCAGTAATAAAATACACACCTGTCTCCTACAGCCATTAACAGCAGCACCATTATGAGCAAACTAATCGGCTTGGACAGACTAGTCCCAGGGTTTTCTCGCAACAACACAAATTAAAGGAAGGAGCGTAGTCAGTTGTTATGCAGAATTTGCCACTGGCAATCTGTGCTGCATTTTTACCAGAAGAAGTTGTCCACAAACTGCTCCAGTGTTGCTAGAGCAACATTACTAGGCTGCAGTTTACACACTCCCTAAATGCAATATCAAGAGCAACATTTAGTGGGTCTAGAAGATCTGGTATTTCAGAGCTGATTTCCACCTAAGCACATCCCTAATTTTCTCATGACCATGCTGAAGTGAGAAATATAAGCAAGTTAAAAAACAGTTACCTATAGTATCTCTTAAAAATAAGCATTCACGTCAGTAAAACTAAAAACCACACAAGATCTATCACTGCCTGATTCATGCAATACGTCAAAAATCCAATGACACAATGACTCAGGGCTTCTGCAAACCAGGTCTCACACTAGAATACCAATAGCTGAAAGATAAAATATCCAGTTGCTACATGTTGCATCTAACTCTTGCAATATTTGAACCATCTTGCCAAGAACAACAAAAAGACTACTGTAAGAGAAGTGTACTTACAGAAAACTACACAATGCTACTTTAGGACTCCAGGAGTGACACAAAAAATCTGGACAATGGCTTAACTTATACACATAAGCATGAAAGAAACAAAATAGTAATACTCCAAACTCAGCATTTCAGCAGTGCAGTTCACAGTGCCTATTGAACTGCAACTCAATAGAAAAAAAAAACAAAACAAAACAAAAAAACAAACAAAAACCCAAACCTGTCTTGACAGAAAGCTTCTATTACCTTTGTCTTTCACATCAGGCCAGAAAGCTACATTCCTTAAGCTATGTTCTTCAGACTTAGCAAAGAAAGCCACTGTTTCAAGATGACACTACATTCCTTGGAGTAATTTTGCAAGTACTCAGATTTTTTTAACTATAAAGTGAGACAAGTGTAAAATCAACTCAGCAAAAACACCATTCACTTTTATTACAAAAATAAATTCCCTAGTTGGTGTTCAGAACTTGGGCTTATCATCACCAGTGACTCAAGTTATCTCAGGTCACGTTGGAGGCACACACACATCTCACCTCACTGGTTGTCATTTCTAAAAGAGGAAGAGAAAAAAAGAAATAAAAGAGTTCAGTTTGAAATAGAGTTGTTGAAACTTCATGCATAAGGATGTGCATGGGTCTGCTTAACCCTGATGAGCAGAAGAATTTCTTAAAGTAGTTTTTCAAATATTACTTAAGTCAACCATTAAAGCACAAATATATGTTTTAACACATTTAGTAATGATCATTTTTTCAGAACTTGGCTTTAGTCTTGAAAGAATATTTGCATACAATGTCAGATTCACAAGTGCCTTTGTACCTGTAAATTTTATCACCTGAAACATGCAATTGTAAAAGCAGCCTAACATTTAGATCCAACTCATCCAAGTCTTAGATCCAAAAACAGTGACACTGAAAATTTCAATATCTGATCGATTAGATAGTCTGAACAGACATATTATTGTAAATGAAAAAAGGCTGCCTTAAAAGTCCATAGAAAACAACCATAGATGTAAATATGTACACCTCCTCCACAAAAGAAAAAAAAATCCACCCAAAAAACTTTATGGCCTTCTGAACATCAGCAGTCATAAAAAAAAAAAGTGAACGGCAAGAGGAAAGATGAAAGCTTATTCCCTCACCTCCTTGAAAAATCAAGTTTCAATCTGAGAACAAAATCAGCTTAAAGATGTTTTGTTAACCAGTCATCTCCCAGTTTCTTATTATCCTACAGCATACACCTCATTTTGCCACCTTTGTCCCCAGAGATCTTGAAATGCTTCAGATACAGAACTGGGTCTGGAGTAAGAGCAGTGACTTTTGTAGAGTTATTACCGATTAATAGGCTTATTTCTAAGGAATGTTCATGTTCTCTTCCTTTAATTGGTGTCTTTTCTGTCAGAACATTTAATCTCTGGAACTTCAGAGTCATCATACATGGCTTTATCGTCACTGTTAAGTAATTACATTCCATGCCCTTTCCACAGTTTGGATTGTTCAACACCAGAAATTTCATCTTTTATGTGACCTTAGCAGATGTGGTTTGGTCATTATTCCTTTAAGCATTTGAATGTAAAGCACACTTGGATTCATTTTCATTTTTCATCTTTGCAGCAGCTGAATTCACAGTTTGCTCTTTTAATCCCACAAAAGACCTCCTTAAAGGCTTTTATATCCAAAGTCCATGCCACTGAGCGCATAACACGAGATTCATGGAAGAAAACAGGGCTGCAGTACCCACAATACACCCCTGTCACACGTAAGGTTACTAGCCTGCTGCTCTTGTTGTCCGTGTCTGCGACGAGGAATCCCTACAGCGGTGACAGTTCTAGAAGATGTTTCATACCACGTGTCTCTTACTGTACCTTCAGTTTTAGCATAGAAATTTTTCTTCCCTGGCTCATTGCTACCAGAAGACTGTTAAATGGCTAACAGCTTGAAGAATTAGTTAGTTTCGGCTTATTTTTCTTTCCTTTCTTTTGTCCAAAACAAAATGAAGTAGTACAAATTCCCTCAAGGCAGATGAAAATAATTACATTTAGCAACTGAAAAAAAGTCATCAAGATAACTGAATTAAATTTTATTAAATAAAACACTAGTGGCATAGATACTACATTTATGTTATAGCACTATGACACATACAAAAACCATCAAATATGTCAACTAAGTTTCAGCACATACTGTTCCTGCAATTTTTACTAATTGCATAAAACTTAAAAAGATGTTCTGTAATGTGCAAGTATGGTAAGGAAAACACATCACTTTTATGAGCGAATGCACATAAATCCAAAACATATCCATTTCAACAGTTAGGAGATATAAAATGCAAACTTCAGGAAACTGTAGCTGCAGTCCCTGAAGTGTAAATTGGATTAGTTGAACATGCAAGAAATAGCAGGGTACTGAAATATGCAGAGTGTCTCACTCCTTATTTGTATGTTTATAGCTGAGATCATTCAAGGTTTGAAGAGGACATGCAAGATACAACCACCCATACTGTAAATTTTTAGCCTGCCAAAGACTTTTTAGAGTGCGGGTGGTGAGGCACTGGCCCAGGTTGCCCAGAGAGGTGGTGGATGCCCCATCCCTGGAAACATCCAAGGCCAGGTTGGCCGGGGCTCTGAGCAACCTGATCTGGTTGGAGATGTCCCTGCGCCTTGCAGGGGGGCTGAACTGGAGAGGCTCTGAAGGTCCCTTCCAGCCCAAACCATTCTATAATTTTATGAAATTTTAATAGTTCTCAATCCTAGACGTGAGACAGGAAATACATGGAAATTATTTTCCAAGTCTGAAAATTAAACTTCTATGATGTATTATCGGACTTGACTAGTATAGCAACACAATTTTTACGTAGCATACGAAATAGAAATATCTGATTTTTTTAAAAAATAACCCCAAGTGGGCCAATGTGGCACGTTCTGCCAAAAATCTAAAAAGCCAACATGACACACTCTTCATCAGAATACATCCACAGAAATATATGCACATACAGGCCAGAAACTGTTACAGTTCTTCAAGGTAAGTCACCTTCACTTGCTGATTTATAGTAAATTGTTTCCTTTCTTTTACTTTAAAGGTCTACCTCAAAAATAAAGCCTGTAAAAATACCAGCATTTGAAAAATAAAGATACAATTACTGAAATACTTCAATAAGAATATGGTACATATGAAAATAAAAGCATTTTCACAAGCAAAGGAATTTACAAAGCCAAATATCCATTTCATCACTGCCTGAAAACTGCCTCTAGTTCTTTCCAGCTTTTCTGACATTAATAAAAATTTCTTAATCACATGGACTCTATCATCAATACTCTTGCTAAGAAGGGAAATGAAGCTCTAATTCAATTGTAAAAAAAAAAAAAAATAAAAAAACCTTCCAATGGCAGCTTATTACTCCCATAAACTTATTTTCTGACCAAATAAATTTTGTCACGTGGGTATGCTGCTATCTTAGTAGAAAGGATGCAGGATGCTGCCCTCTACTGAACAGCGGTGTTACACCGGATGGGATGGGAGAGATGATGAATCCAACAGTCTGTCCACAGCCCCAATGCTAGTGCAGCAGAAGACACCAGCAGAAACTCATTAAGTTTGCTTTTAAGCAGCTGTACACTGCACTGCTTCTGCCTTTTTGTGCCTCTGACCTACCTGCCTTTGCAGAGAACTACAGCACAGAGATGCAAAGGAGAACACTCACCACATCTCTTCAGAGCAGCAGATGTCTTCAAAGACTACTTCATCCTGTCCTGTTCTGGTCCAGAAAGCTGGCTTAGATCTGTCACCTCACTGAAATTAGGAAAGATAATCCTAGTTACTGAGTATTCAGCATGGAAATATTCTTGTCCAAGATAAGATTTTGCCCGAGGTACAGTTTTCACATTAAGGTATTACTTTGCTGTCAGTGTTAGAATTACAGATAGTAACTAACCAAAAGAAAGGTCACACTGTGGAGTAGTGG
Source organism: Tetrax tetrax (assembly GCA_009806455.1). Taxonomy (NCBI): domain Eukaryota; kingdom Metazoa; phylum Chordata; class Aves; order Otidiformes; family Otididae; genus Tetrax; species Tetrax tetrax. Next base: position 286,158 of record WHYT01017473.1, on the reverse strand, counting down.
AAGATCTTTTAATCAACCTCCATTCCCAGAAAATAAGAGAAACACAGGAGCCTACACTTCATCAATAAGAAAAGTACTGTGAATTAAGTCAAGACCACAACTTTATTTTAATGCAATTAGTTGTTAATTTAATATCCCTAAAACATTATTGCTGTGGGGCTTTTGCCTGTAACTCTACTAATTCTTCTCATTTTACTGAGCTTGCAGTGTACTGAACTATACTATACCAATGGAGAAGCTGCAATTATTTTGTGCATTTCCTGCTGACTGAGTTTATTGCACCATGCAAGAAATGTCAGTGTGTTAGAACAAAAAAAAAACCTGACAATGACATGACACAAAGTAAGAAGAGACTGCAGTTCCATCATTTGTCATTGAGTTTTTTGCCTTTTGGGTAAGCAGACAGGTATAAGTTGTTAAGTGACAGCATTGCATTACAGAAAGCCTATCTTCAATTTTCAACAAGAATTAGATGATTTTTCCATTAGTGAAGTATTCCAAATTCCACTTAATTTACTTCACTATGAAATGCATACACTCAAGTTCTCTGCTGGTTTTGTGTAGCAGCTGGGGCTACAGTGGCAGCTTCTGCGAGAAGTTTCCCCTTTGTCTGATGGACCTGGTCAGGTCTAGGGTGGACACGCTGCTGGCCAGGGCCAAGCTCGTTGGCCACCTTGATAACACCGCTGTGATAACGTATTTAAGAAGGGGGGGAAAAAAAAAAAAAAAAGGAAAAAAGGAGTGAAAAAGCTGAAGCAGGGGCAGAGAGAGGGAGGCATAAGCCTTGTGGGCCCTGCAGGCCTCACCCTCTGGCCTCTCGCCAGGCGGCTGACTGGGCCCAACTCGGCCTGGCCTGGCTGCGAGAAGTGGAGAGGAGATGAGAAGTGAAGAGAACCTGAGAGGCATCTGCCTGCCTGTTGTGAAGAATTTTTCTTGTGAGAGGAACGGCTACAGATGCCAACATGTAGGGCTGGGGAAGAACAAAGTCGCTCCTGGCCGAGATTCCCCTGCAGCCTGTGGGGGCCCACAGAGGAGCAGAGATCCCCCTGCAGCCTGTGAAGGACCCCACACTGGGGCAGGGGAGGAACGTGAGGAATTCTTCTAAGCTCTAGAAAGGCAGGGCCTTTCAATGAAATTTTTTAAAAGAGTTAAAAGTGAAATAAGTTTTCATGTGTCCACTTACTAGCATATTGCAATTCATCATAATATATGACATTTTATTCAAGCCAAACGAAGCCCGGGGTAACACTGCTATGATGTAGTCATGGGACTGGATTGCTCTCTGAGAAGTCACGGGGTTAACAATGTACCGATATTCTGGCAATCCACTGCAAACTGTAATTAAACTGACTTCTATAATGCTAAGGAAGATTGCTGTGGTTTAATATTCAGTGGCCTTTATAAACATCAATACACCAAAATAACCTTATAAAAGTCAAAAGCCTCCAACTTCTAAAAGGTAAAAACCAAAAAAAAATACCACACACACACAAAAAAAAAACCCAACCAAAAACAAACCACGAAAACAAACCATAAAAACAACTCACCTCAAAACCTTAGAGATTAAAATATAAAAGGAATTCATAAGAAAGCAAAAAAATGTTTACTCATGTTGGGGGAAAAGAAGAAGAAACACTTGAAACTCTTAAAGGAATCAATAGAACAAAAAAGCAAAAGCCAAAAGATAGGTCATCAAAACACGAAAGAGTTCTAAACTGGAAAACACAGGTTTGAATTACAACCACAGTGAAGAGTCCTTAGCTGAAGTGAATTGCTGGCAGAAATGCTACCTGGTTCTATAATCATAAAGTTACAAGTAAAAGAATAGATTTTTAAAAGCAAATAGGAAAAAAGAAAAACAAACAAACAAAAAAAACAAACAAAAAACCCCATTTCCCTGGTTTTGAATTGCTCTCCACAGCAGCTCTCTTTTACCAGTTATGTTTCTTGTTGATTTTTTTTTTTTTTAAACTAGAGGAAAGTATTCTCCTGTATTCATGCATTCAGCCACATATTCAGTCACATAAAATAAGACTTGCGCTAACAAAAGAGAGGCATAAACCAGTTCCTTGAAACTTGTCATATAATTGTAAGAACCACCAACACTACAACTGGCTTATTATGAATAATCTCTGGTGCTTAAAGAGTTTAAAGATTATAAGTAGGAGAACAACTGATTTAGGACAGCATACTCCCTACTCATGCTACTGAATGACAGAACAAACTATTGTGCTTCTTAAAGCCACTGTCGCTGTTTCAAAAGCAACAGGCATCTCTCACCTGCAAGAGCAAGTCTCCCGATACAACTTGGGAGGACTTTCATTTTAATCAAATTAAATTAAGCAGGACTTACATATTAATAAGTATTATAATGTCTATATCGAACATTCTTCCCCTCCAAACAAACACCTGAATTATACAGGCAAGATACTCCTTTCAGAGAATTGGTATACATCTCCAGAAATTAAAACCTAAAGTCTATATGGCCTAAACTATCCTGTGAACAGATACTTTATCAACTGAATTTTGTAAGCTTTTCCATTTTCTCAAGTTAAGAAGTCAAGATTTCTCAACTCGTATACCTTTTGTGCCATTTAATTCACAGAAGGTCCAAAATGCCTTGAACATCCACTTTTTATAATTAAAGAGCTTTCATTTATCATCCAATCCCCTTCCACTCACCCTATTTATTACTTTCAAACACAGTAAGAAGTATAAAACACTCTGTGGGGCTTATAACAGCACGGAATGAGAACTGTCCTGACCCAGACAAGAGCACTCCCTGATCATACCTTTCACTCAGGGTAAGAACTGTCAGTGAGTCTGCTCAGCAAAAGAGCAAATCACTCAGAAAGCAGCAAGTATTTAGGACTTGCAAAAGGTTTGGAAACATGTGAATTTCACAGCAAATTAACATCTTAAGTTTGAAACTGAGTTTATTATTTTGAAATCCTTCACTCAACTGAAAGGTTCTGCTGATGGTACAGGTGGGTCACAAAATCAACGTCAACGTTGAGATGAAATTCTAAATTTGGTGATAAAACTGTACTTCTAAATTAAAAGAGTATGAAAATTACTGACAGCACCTGAAAAGAGCCTCATATAACTTCATTTCAGCAGATGTAGCACAGCTCAGAAAAGAGCTACCTTTTAGCTGGAAAACATGGCTTTCAAACTGATAAGCATCCATCAATGTATGCTCCAAAAGCATGCAAAAAAAAAAAAAATTTCTAAGACAAAAAGGAGAGCAAAGAGCAGCTCCCAGTGCAAAACTAATGCTGAGGTGCTCAGAGAGCCCACAAACCTGACCGTGTCTTAATAAGATGCTTACGCTTTTACAGCTATATATACACCAGTGCTCCTTGTTCTTCTCCGCAGAGCAGCATGGTACTGTCTCAGAACTGGTCCAGCCTCAACAAGAGAGAGGAAAGCAAATAATCATAAAGTAAGGACACGTAAATGAAACTACACAGGTTTCTTTAGTTTATGCGTTTAACTGTAACTGTTCTGCCCCAAACAGGGCAGAACCAAAAAATAAGCCCCAAACAACCAACCAAAAAGGGGTCATAGAAAAAGTCACAAAGGCGTTTTATGCAACAGAAAAATCAGCAGCAGGTAGAAACGCAAAAAGATGAGGGATTAATGTCTTCACACGTCATTCTAAATGAGACTAGAATAAATTGAAGTCATTGACACTTGTTCCATAGGAAAACTTGAGTCATCAGAAATTAAAAACCACCTTTGCAGACTACTACACAGCAAGATTCAGCTAAAAACTTCAAAATTATACACAAAGTAGAAGAGCAGAAGAATTGATATATAAGACCTTGACAACAAACAGCAAAAGTAAAAAATATAATTTTTGAAAGATGTTGTAAGACGTGCCTCTAAGCACTGTTCAAGTGTTCTCCGTATGTCCAAAACCCTAACATTCCACTACACTACACAGTTTTTTCAAAGACAACAACGATGACTGATTGGAAGTGACGTGAGTATAGACCAAGGCATGATTACAGTAATGTGGATGAATTTCAAGATCACATCAACAATTCACAGTCTATTTAATGGTAAATTAAGGACTGAAAGACTGCTTAGTTTATGACTGGTAAAGAATACTAATTTGCACTATGGTTCAAAGCAGCAATCTTCTGCAAAGATGCCTATTCCATGTGGAGGTCCAAGAAGTCTAGACCACTAAATTTCCTCAAAGTGAGAAAAAAACCCTAACAGTTCTCCCAAGTTTCTTACTCAAACTGCCTCCAGTATCACCCAGTCTTTCAATCTGCTCAGGACTAGTGCAGAATTAATTCTCATATCTGTGTTACAAACACTCCCAGCTGTATAGATGGGGGGATGGATGGAGGGCTCCTCTTCATGAGGGAGTTGTTCCTCTTAGATTTTATTTTGAAACATTTCCCTCCCACTTACTTATTTCTAATTCTTAATGTTATCTAAAAATTCTTTAATTTATATATTTTGTACAGATATGGAAAATAAGATGAGTATAAATGGGTGGTTTATCTTTACCATGCCTCTCGTGAATTTCTGTCCTTCCATCAACAGATAATGTTTAATCTAGTAAACTCTGGCATAATTTAAAGTAGCACCAGTCTCAAAAGTCTTACAGATCTCCAGCATTTGGAAAGTTATTCTTCAGGGAACTCATTAATCTTCACCAAAAAAAAAAAGTCTCAAAGGGTTGTATTACTTAACAGATCCAAGTAATCTACAAAAACTGAAATAGTGCCAAATGACTCCACACGTACTCCCAGCTCATTTAGAATGAGCACAGGACTTTCAACTTAAAAAAAAATCTTACACAAGTACAATATTTAAAAATTGTTTTAAATGCTAAGGAAATTTGCTCAGATTTATTAGCACTATATTAGCACAATAAGCCTTTCAGAGGTATGGCTCTAATATAACTGCTACTATATGATAACGTGCTCCATTGGTATGCCCTTTCCATGGATTTTGTGCTCCCACTTCCCCCTGCTTTTTATAGACCAATTTGTTCAACCTGTCCCAAAGAAAAGGATCGGCAAAGAAATGGCAAAATTGTAGAATAAAAGTTGTTTCTCCCAAGCTTGAATTTCGGTAGCTACCAGAGCCACTCCTTGCCCTCTAACAAAGCTTTCCTTTCAAGATTTGCAATACTGAGGAAGTCACAGTATTTAGGTTATTAAACAATTACAGTTATCTGGAAAACGACACTACAGAATAAACTCCAAGTTCTTTTCTGTTGTTGATCCTTCTCTCACCACAACCATTACTAATCAAAGGCCACAGTTATTTGTTTAGCTATGTCAAATTTCACAAATATACTTGAACAGGTTCCAGTTATCTTACTGGAGATTTTACCTTGATCTGACTGTATTTTTACTCATCACCAAAAATAAAGGCATGTAGTAGGCAGATAGACTTTCCAGGGTAAAAAAAGATTAAGAGGCACCTTTCTCTCATCAATCCAATCACAAAAAACATTCCTAAATTACTACAGAAACAGGCTCAACCTGACATCATGATTGATATGAAGTCTAAAGAGGATGAAGAGCTGAAGAAGTGATACTAATGTACGACAGGAATGAATCCTAAAAAGATGAGGAAGCAAACAAGGCCAGGTAGGGAATCATTTAAACATAAAAAAAAAAAAAGTTGAGAAGGATGCCCAAGGATTAGAAATTGTTTTTAAATACTTAACACTTACTGTTATATTCAGATTGCTCTTGAGATCTCTTATCAAAAGAATGCACTTAGAAAATTTCAATGACTATCCAAGTTATGTCATCACAGTCCAACCTAACTCTATTCAAACTATACCAACCACTGGATTTTCTTTTGTCTTCTCCTTTCTCTTTCTTCCCCACACACCTCTGAGTATGACTGTGCCCAACCCAGTTTCTCCTGTGTCCAAAGTTCTCAACTGCAAGGTCCCACGACTGAGTTCATTACAAAATTCAGTCATTAAACTAAGAAGTTTTTCCTTACAATCCGTCAAAGACAAAACACGTCTTCTTTTTAAGGAAAAAAAAAAAAAAAACAAACAAAACAACCAACAACAACAAACCTAATCAAAAAGAAAATAAGAAAAACTCCAGAAGACTTAGAAACCTTGTTTATCTCTGTAGTAATTCAGCCCCGAGCGGGACCAGACTACGCAGTCTCTCTCTCACTCCCCCCACCCTCCAATGGGACAGAAGGGAGAACTGGTAAACAAAAAAAAACAAAACAAAAAAAACACCAAACAGCAAAAACAGGTGAGTTGAGATTGAACAAAAAGTAAATTTAACAGTAATAACAGAAGAAAACAAAACAGTGATGGAAAACAAATACAGTATAATGGCTTACAAACCTCCACACCCGGTTTCTTCCAAGTAGCAGGAGCTTCCCCTCAGCACCCTCCTCTCTTATATACGGAGCATGATGTCAGATGGGATGGAATTTGGGTAAATTAACCCCAGCTGTCAGCTAATTAGTTAATTATCCCAGCTGGGTGCCCCAGCCATAGGGGCTACCAGCTCCCGTTCTCCACCCAGCTCAGGTGAATATTAACTCTGTCCTAGCCAGAACCAGGACCATCTCCATCATCTCGTGCTTTCAAGTTTTCTACTTCTTGGACCCCATTTTGAGTTTAAACTCTTAAAAGGAGCTATTTACAGTATCTCTTCGTCTGCGTTTGAGTGAAAAGTCTTTGAGTTGGTCCTTTCTGCAAAGACACAGTTAACTTTTCGAATGGAATCATTGGTAACTGCAGTAGTCCTGTCACAGATACTCACACGAAAAGCACATTCAGTACTCTACCATTACAGCAAGCTTAAAGTGCACAGAACAGCACCTATTGTTGAAGCGCACCGTGATATCAGGAAAGATACAGAATACTTCAAATACCTGAAACAAACTGCAATGTTTTCCCTTATACTATAATAAGATGGAGCACAAAACAGGGTTGAAGGACATGTCAGTATTAAAGGTACCAATTGTCATACAAGCAGTGTAAACCTCTCATTATACAGCTAGGGAGTTAAAATCAGTCCCCCAAAACTATTAAATCAAGCATTACTGCTTCATTTTCTGACGCACAGAGTTCCATGCATGTTTAACTGCTTGCCAGTACATCACAATAAAGCATTAAAGCAACTTGGTGTTTGGTTGTTCGTTTGTTTTTTTTTTTTTATATTTCCTGACTATTCAGAAACCCAGGGAAGTTATTTTTAGACAGAAAACTCTCCCTGATCTCAGTGGTCATCAATCTTTCTTCATTTACTGTTGTCTTGTTTGTCCTTCCCCTGCCACTGTCTATCTTCTGAGAGGTAACTGATCCATTTAAACACTGTTCACAGCACAGAAAAAGCTTCCCTGCCTCCCCAACTCCCCCTGAAGTCAGCCAGTAACACTGCAGTTAATATTGTACTTTGGAGTAATTAAAGGATGCTACAGAATGTAGTTTGAAAAACTACATGGACCTGCATCAGAAATATTTCTGACTGCGTGAAACAAGTGCTACTCATTTTCTGGCTGACGGTACCTCTGCTGTTGAAAGCAGCTATATAAATATTCATGTATTTTACCAAGACTGATATATTTATAACTAGGGGTATATTAAAATAACAGCGCTTGGGAAAGCACTATAGTATTTGGCAGCTATCAATTCCTGTAAAATTTTACCGACCACCTTAAAGATGTCTCAGAAGTTGATTTATAGTTGTTTAGACTGCAGAATTACGAGGTTTGGTTTCCCAGGACTTTCCATCCATAACTCTGAAACACATGGACAAAACAAGTACCAAACAGAAGCGTGGGGACTTGATTGATTTTAAGAAGCCAAACATATTTTAATTTTAAGAAATTAAAAAAAAAAAAAATAAAACAACCTGTAACTACTCTAAAAATGAGATCAATAAATTAATCTGAATGAGTTTATTGGAGGTGCCTACACCAGGGACGCCACACAGCTACACCAGAGAAGCAGCAGCACCTCAGACCCTACCATCTTCAGAAGCCACAAAAGCTACTCTTGTTACCTCGCATGGTCTCGAGGTTTGGTTTGCTTACCATGCATTTGGTATCAGAGTATTTCTCTAAAATATCAGGTAAAAGAGATGAGTATTCTGTTAAGGAACTAATACAGCAAACCACAAAGCGTACAAGAGCTTATTAACAATAAGGCACCACGGAACAGCAATTTAATGATATTAAAATCTAGCGATTACACAACGAGCACAAAACCACCACAAGTAATGTGCTGGCCACAGCCCACACTACACAAACACTAAGAACAAAGGAGAAAAGTCCAACTGGTAACAAAAGACCAGTTACTAACAAGAAGTTGGTGTTAGAGAATAATCAGCACTCATCTGCTGAAGAAAACTATTTACCAAGTAGAAACTGAAATACTCTTACCCATTAACCATGACTAAATTAAATAAACCAGTATTTGGGGTTTGTGGAGAGTTTTGCATTGTTTTTTCCAGGTCAGCCTTAAGACACTTTCCGTGGCTGTTGAGGGCAGTGCCAAAAAGAAGCGGTCAGTTAATTCATCTTGCATGAAAAGGGATGGAAAACCCAAGTGACTAAACAAGTACACTCTACCTCCTTTTCAGGTTCATTCTGGAATAACTGGAGCAGGTTTGGCAGGATTCTTGTTCAGCAGGGAAAAAAAAAACCACAATACTAAACTAAGGCTTATTTGTCTGCATTTCAGAAAATCTTTTAGGTGCACAGGCGTGTAACTTTCCAACTGACACTAGTGTTCAGTGAAAAATCCCTTTAAGCTGCGCAGTGGATAGCGATGAGCTTTCAAAGGCACCCCTTGGCAGGGCAGGGGAGGCTCCGGCTGCAGGCTCCATCACAGCCAGGTGAGGAGGTCCCTTGGGCACAAAAATATCGGAAAGGCTTCTGACCAATGCTTGCGTGGGGGGCTGTCGCTCTTCCTTAACTTCCACTTCCAGGATGGGGGTAACTTGTCAGGCACTTCTAAGCAACAGGGTAGTGGGTTTATTTCTTCTTTATTTTGTTGCTCTCAAAGCTCTGCCATTTCAAAGACTATTTTACAAGGAATATGTTTTTGAATATCAGCTAGGAACCCATCCAAGATATTTTCCTGCATAGCAAAGCACAAGCTTGCTCTTTTCAGTGTAATAAATTAAGGGAAAAGATTTAAAATAACCTCTGTTTCTGAATTAATTTTAAAATCAAAATCTAAAAATAAAGCAGACTAAAAACACTTGTCTGCAGATACATGGACAACTGTAAGCTACAAATTTTAAAAAGCTTGTTTTGTTTTGGACAGTCTCTGCCTAAAACATGCCATTTCTCATACAGATGGTTTATTTTTTGGGGAAAAAACAAACAAATAAATAAATATCAACAGTACCAGAAGTTCAGTCTGGAAATAGCTCTGATAAATGTAGAAACTTTCATTTCCAGTGTTGCAGTCCATTAACTTTCATGACTATGAGCACTCACAAGGAAACAAGGACGATCATAGCCTTAGACAGACATTCACCTGCTTGACATTTTTATTTTCAAATGCAAATGTCTATGTCCCAGGGACTGGAAATTGAAATCTTTCTGTTTTGATTATAAGTTAGAGTATAAGTCTAACTTGTTTTGAGGAAAAAAAAAAAAAGAAAGAGATACAAGAAAATCTGGAAAGTCCTGTTCTAGTATTTAGTATCAATTAGCATAAAATGAAAATAAAGATGTGCTTTTGTCTGGCTTGACAGAAGCAGTTTGCTACTTTCTTACCTCAGTAAACACTCTGTCCTACATTGATGACTGAAAAATCTTGACATGAATTTCATGGTGTAGTTTAAGACTGAACTAAGAACTCCACAGGTTTTCAAGTTTAAGCGGCACCTTACCTCTGGGAGGAGGTTTGCAGAATATGCTGAGCACCCTCAAGAAAATCTAGTAATTTTGTCCAAATCTCTACAGGGAAAGTGCTCTCTTCTGAAATATGGATGTTTGTTTATACACTTGCATACTAGCTGCTGAAAACTGGATCAGAATCAGAATTTGAGCAATTCAGTGATACAGGAAGTTTGTCCCTGAACCTGAGCACTTCCTCTGAAAATTTCTGCGTTAGTGCAAATATTCAAGTAGGGTTATCACTGCCATACCTCTGCTCCGTTTCATGGTTCCCAAATCCCTGTTTAGGGGTCTCTTATTCCTTAGCTGATCTACACAGAACGTAATGTAGGTAAAAAATACAAACCAACGTGATCTGATTATGATGCTCAAAAAATATTCTAGTTTTATGCCAGTTCTAATTAATTATAACAGCAGCAATTAAAGTCTATTCAGTAAATAAACCCTTAGCCATAACTCATCGCTGTCACACATCTTTCACCTGCTCCTCAGTACTTGTTTCAATACAAGGACACACCATCATCCTCACAGCTGGGAGAGAGAAAACAAAAGAACCCATTACAGGCAGCGCACAGCCTCTTAGGTTTACGGTACGCCTCTGAAAAGCAAGTTTTAAAATCTATCACTGAATTCCTGGCAGTGGTATGTTATTCCAAGCTCTGTTAACTATAGCAAGAAATATGTACATGCTTGGCCTAAAATACTGCTCTAAAAATTGGCATCAGCTACAGAAGAGAAACTAGTGAAAAGTCGTATTTTTTTTTTTTTTTAAAAAAGGCAAAATTTGATAAAGCACTCCAATTAAAAGGATTTTCTAGCATTTGATTTTCTGACCAATTGTATTTGGACATTTCATAATATAAAGCTAGAATTTCTTCAGGGAGATAGTTCTGAAAGATGAAGAATGGAAATCAGGGGCAGAGGAACAAGGAAGGAATTGTGTGGAGAACAGGCCAAGAGGTGAAACCAACTTTTAAAAGTCAGTTCCAGCATTTCAAGTCATAAGCCCGGGGGAATTTACTCTTCTCCCACAGGACTCGAACATATTTTTCAACATTTTTTAAAAACTTTTCCTTTCAAACTGAGCTCAGCTCTCACTTTCGCTATTAATCTTAGCTACTCTAATTTAAGTACTATGTTAATTGTAATCATTGAAAATCTGCTTTAAAAATACTTAGATAGTGAGAAAACAGCTGAATGTATATTTTTTTTAAACTTCAGATATTAACATGCCAGAAGAGATAACACCAGGAAGAGATTTTGCAAGCCAAAGGGATTAGGAGATAGAGTTATGCAAACAAAATCTGACATCTTTATGTATCTATGTGTTAGTGTTGTAGCTCTAAATCATCACAATCAGAAATACCCAAAATCTTCAGTGATTTTACATTCAGGTTATGAAACTGGCCTACAAATTGATGGTAGATTATTTCAGTTTCTACTACCTCAGTCAGTAAAATAGTACTGTAGGTTTCTAATCACAACGTCTTTTCCTAGCGCAGACCAAGAATAACAAAAGATCAGAAGCATTAATATATAAAATTTACAATTTCTACAAGATCGTATCAATCAAAAAGAGCGAAAAGTGCTTTATGGTCTTAACTGCAATACATTGAATGTCTTGGCCACAGAATTCCTCATTAAAGCACAGCACATGCAACTTCACACACTATTTCAGAGTAGCAGCTGCGTTTTGTACATTATGCATTATTCTTGTATTCATGTAAGTCACTTCTATCTATTTAGAATATAAACATTTTAATTTGGCATTACATTTTTATTATGCTGCACTTTTTCTCTATCACAATATAGTGATATATATATATAAATTTCTAAATAAACTTATTTTCAGAATAGCTTTCAGTTAGCACTTCATCCCATATGATGAGTGTCAAAACAATTTAATTTTAAAAATTTTTTAAATAAACTATTTGTTCAGAATAAGCACATTTCAATTTAATATCAAGTTATTAGTGCATTTGGTAATCAGAATATTTGGATCACCACAGGTTGGCTGTTTTCAGTTAAACACTTATCAGAAATTTACTAACCTCACCTATTCAACCCGGTTTTTTGTCCACAGACTATGGGGAATAAAAAGAAAATAAACCCAATTTAATAGAGCTGAGAGTTACCAGGCATCATACATTTTGGTCTATGGAGAATAAAGAAGAGTCTTAATAAAGTTAAGACAATATCTTTTTATGATTATGTTTTTGTAAACAAGTAGTTCCAGGTTTTTCTGCAAAGTGTGCTTCAAAAACTATGAAGATAACTAGTGAAAAAAAAAAAAAAAAAAACCCAAAACACTATATGCTTTCCCTCTGTGACCTTCCCTGAAAATTTTCTGTTTTTCTGATAAAGCTACTTGTTCACTAAGAGAATTACAGAGATACCCAGCTCATTTCATGTGTGCACCATAAAAGAACACAATATGACTTCAAATTATTACCGCTACGGTTTCGAGCTGCCCGTTAAAGTGATGGCCAATGCCTTCCCACAGGAGTAAGCACTTGTAGCCAGCGTTGCAGACAAAGCTAATGAGAAATAAAAAGACTTCTTAAGACAAAAGCTTATAGAAAGTAATGGGAAGGAACATCTACCCGGGGGAAAAAGTGAGTGGGGGGAAGAGGCAGATGTGGAGCTAAGAGAACCATTCACTATTCTTATTATTACCCTGTTAGGTAGAAAAAGCTGTAAATGAGGTTGAAAGGGTCATAGCCAGGAGCTGCGCATTCATACCGTCACTGCAGCAAGCCCTCACAGTGCTTATCAAAGTGCAATCCACACCGTTCTCGCTGATTACTCACGGAGAGCTCACTTTTTCTCCTTATTAAACTGCATTACAGGGAGCTAAACTACATTTGACATTTTCCTATGAGTACTTCTTCCACACAAACTGCATTAAGGCTGTTACAGAGACTCCGATAATGAGCAGACTGAAGTCCATGAAATAATCTCTCCATTACAATGTGGGCCTTAATGCAGAAAGAATTAAGAACCTAATTTCTATAGGAAACAGTGATACTCCGAAACTGAAGGTTAAAGCACTGGACTGTGACTCGGAAGACATGAATTTAATTTCTGGATCTTCCACTTAGGTAATCTTGCAGGAATTATTTCACACGAGGATAACACCGCCTCGCAGGACTGCTGGGGAGATAAGGGTGCGTGAGGTCTCAGCTAGCGGGATAGTCGGAGCCGTACAAGCATATGCCTACTCTCTCTTTACCACACGTTAGATCTAAATTAAATCTGCGCTGCCCGCTGCAGCCTGGCACTCTTCACTCCCTGACTCACCTTTCGAGTTTCCAGGCTGGCGCTCGCAGCTTCGGCTGCAGGCACCCACATTTCTGAGAGCTGCTCACGCCCAGCCTGCCTTGCACATCTCATCCCGCTGTGCCCGAGACGGCGCCAGGGCCTCTGCAGAAAGGACTTGGGGCCAGTCTGTGACGGCAGCCGCTCCTGCTTCCATGAGGACACAGCGGCGGCTGGAGGAGTAAGCCAGACAAAGCATATTCTTCCCATGCCACGCCAGGTGTTGTTAGGTGTACCCACCACACTTTGAGTCTGTAGGGTTATTTGTCACTTGTTCTCTGGCAGAAGGATAAGAACTTCATTTATTTGCACCTTGAAACTTCTCATCAAGGCCAGCGATGGGGAAAAAAAGGCATTAATGCAAGCATATATGAAAGGAAATTCCCTTTCCCTTTCACGGGAAAGATTGATATAGCAAATTTATTATTAACATTAATTTAATCCTAAAATACATCCCGACAAGTATCAAAGCTAACAGTTTAAAACACCACAAAACCAACTTTGCTGCAAGCACACAGACCAATCTGCGCAGAGTGACCCAGGCGGAGTTGCTTGTTTCTCCCTGGAAGGTGCACTGAGTGACTCCTGTTATTCTACATTTCACCGTCTCTTGCAGCAGCTCATTCAAACATATTCCAAGGTTGTTAAAATGGGGAGAGGGAAAATAAGACAGGAGAAATAGGGATTTCTTCACATATATACAAGGAGAAGGATCAAGGCAAGCTTCCACTGATACTTACTTCTACTTTTGAAAAAAGGCAGAATTTAAATATTTCAAAAGAGGCTGAATTGAGTATTTGAATATTTCAGCACACACAAAAATCCAGTCCTGCAACTGCACTGTCTACACTTACTCAGCAGACATTAAAATTAATAACACATACATCTGAAAGTATTATTAGGTATATACCTAGTTTATGTATGTTTACATATGTGTTCATGTGCATTTCTATGTATCATTCAATCACAGAATGCTTACAATTCTCCTCGTTGAAGCTGCCATAGGCCCATTTCTCCAACTTGTTGAGATCCCTCTGGACAGCAGCATGACCCTCTGATGTGTCACCCACTCCTCCCAGTCTGCTACCATCTGTGAAGTTACTGAGGGTACCCTCTGTCCCATCAGCCAGACCATTAATGAAGAGCAGGACATTAATGAAGCAGGACTGGACCGAGCACTGACCTGCTCGGGGTACACTGTCAGTTAGTGGCCTCCAACTGGACTTTGTCCAGTGGTCACCACCCTCTGGGCTCAGCCATTCAGCCAGTTTTCAATCCAACCCGCTGCCTGTAAACAAGCCATACCTAGTTAGTAGTGACTGAGTCCTTCTACACACAGGTGACACTCACTTCCTTCATTTTGAACTCAGTGTTAAATATTTGAAGTTGAAGAAATAATTAAAGCTTTGGTTTTTGAAGAACAATAACAGACAATGGATACCTGCAGTTCTAACAAAAAAAGTTAATTCCTTATTATATAAACCTTTGAAAGGTTCAATATTATAACTTATTTGCTTACAGAATTGCAAGGACGTAAGTTGGTTTTAATGGAAAGTCTAAGATCTGAAAACAAAGACCTTCTTGCCTAAAGATCTTTTTAGAAAGGTGCTCTTTTGTCTCAGCCAAATTATATAAATGTTTTGGAAGTGCTAATATGATCACAAGCTAGGATGGTTAGTCCCGGGCAAACACAAATGCTTCTGGGTTCCAGAGCTTGATAAGGAAAACAAATTCCATTTTGGAGCTCAATTTTAGGTGTCAGAGATACAGCTTTGAAATCCACACTTTAAAAACCCCCAGATTTCATTTTAACAGTCATGGACTTGAGTCTGAAGCATAGAAAGGAAATGAGAATGAGTAAGATCGAAACCAAAGTGAATAGGAAAAAAACAAAACAAAACAAAAAAAGAAAACAGGATGCTTCTGAATCACAGAAGTTGAAAAGCAGGGAATGTCATACTGCTCCCCAGCAATCCATGGAATACATGCTCCAAAAAGCTTCCAAATCTGTTATGCCGGAGCTAAATTGATCAAAATGGCTACAGCATGAGAGGTGAGGATATGCAATAGCTACTTTGTATGTCACATTCCTTTAAAACCAGGTATAATTTCCGTAGGAAAATGAAGCAGCAGCTAGTGCCACTAATGCAAATCTCCAATTCACTGTGGTTACTCATGCAAGAAATCAGCACATGATAGCACAATTAAAAAGTTTTACTGTTAATGGAAAAATGTAGTTTAATAAAAAATATCTATTCTAATGCCCTAGGGAGGCAAGATGAGGGTTTAAATAATTAATAGGGATTTTCTACCTCACTCAATTTTTCTTCTTCCACAGGAAATTTCATCTCACGAATTTTGGGCTTTGGCTTCTCTAGCTTGTGTTATACAAGGACACAGTATGATTCATATGACTGATCACCTCTTGGTAGATGGACCCTATTTTGCTTGGCATCGTTCAGGTACGGAACAAAATGACATTACTTCACCATCTCTATGACAACAGAGAGATGGAAACAAATGGGCAGGACACGGGAAAAAGGGAGACAACATTCGTCAGCATGACAGGCAGCAGCCTCAGCAAATCATCAGGAAAGCTGCTGTGAAAACTCTACAGGCAGCACAATAAAGAATATCGACGAGTGACAGGAGGCACTCTGAGAGAGTTGCTTTGAGATGTTTATACAGAGCTCTTGCCAAAGGGGAGGAGCAACAACAAAACACATATACCAAGATGTTTGCTTAAAGATAATCTGCACTTCTTCTCTTACTTTGTTGACACACAACGCAATCTTCACAGGCTGCTCTTTCCATAAGCAACTCTACGAAAACAGAAGTTTGAGAATGAAACAGAAAGCTGGGAGGTATGTCTGAAGGGGATTAAGAGTACAGCCCAGATATGAAAATCTGACCAGCAGAACAAAATGCATGGTTCTTCAGGCTACTGCCAAATCCTCTCTGCCTTATTACCTTACTATATAAATAGAAAATGTCAAACTAAATAGACAATGCAGATCACCATCACCTTTTTAGAACAAATTCAAGACTATAAGCTATTTAAAAAGAAGTTCCTTATGTCAACACTCACAAAGAATTGCCTTTCCTGCAAAGACTGTTCCACTGTGTGCCTGCGTACGTGCATCTAAGTGTACCAGTATACATGGATTTGTATGTTAGGAAGGAGAAAACATAGGAGAGGGGAACTAAAGAGGGGAAAGTCCAGGGATTTGCAATAATTTCTGTGCAGTCTTAACTCCATAACTGTGCACAAGGCACTAGAAGACTAACTTTAAATTAAATTTGTGAATAAGTCTCAAAATCACCTACACAATTTTATGCTGCAAGTCCATTTGCATGCTTCCTGAGGAGATAAGTTTTTTAAAATCTTCTCTGGAATCCACTGATAAAAAATGGGGGAAACTAGTATAATAAGATATAATGATGAATTAGTCTCTATAGAAAAGTCATCTTTTACTGAGCCCATCAGGAAAACCTAGATAATCACTAAACATTTCGTATTTGCTTCTCTTTATGATTATCTCCAGCTTCTTTTCCTGTGCCTAGGCAGAGCGTTCGTGATTCTCTATCTTTTTCTTTTACAAAACATCGAACAAGGATAAAGGATTTGGGAACATCAGGTTACATGTAAACAAGAATAATATAGGATACGTTTTCTATTTATGCAGGTGTACTTACTGGGTAAAGCGCCCAGTTGAAATATTAGGCCATGTACTGTATGACTTCAACCCACAACCAAAAGTAGCATTTTGACAGCAATTACTACACATGATAAACATCAAGTAAGCTTTAAATGGAGGACGTAACCCCTGTGTGAGAGGCATGGCAGGGAAAAAGGAGGACAAAAAAGGCAAGGTGATGGAACCTTGATTTGTCATTCTGCTCAAGTTATAAGGTATTTTTAAAAGTCATAATTAAGCTACAAATAGCCAGTATTTTCACAACGCTAATTTTCTGATCTGAGATTTAAAGAAGAGAAATAGAACTGTTTTCTAACTACAAAATGCATTAAATTATATGCTAAATATAGTATTGTACTAATCTGAAACTCTCATGCCATTACGGCTAATTTTGCAGCTGCATCTTAGATAAACATCTCTACAAAATAATACACAACATTTTCCTCTTTTCCAACACTACAGTAACCATTAGAAAGGCACCGAATAATGTTTGCACGGGCATCTTTCTTTCCCCAAGCAAAGCCAGTATAAACCATGACAGGTGTAGTACTGCATACAGTGACTGGGAAGTCATGCAAGAAGAGGAATGCCCATGTGATGATTTGAAAAGTGGAAAACATTCAGCTTAGCAGAAAACAAACACGGTTTCCCAAGAGCTTCCCCCCCACCCCCTTCCACAAATAATGAGTTTCAATGAACGCAAGGTCTACAGAACTCACCTACACCAGCTTTAAGGCATGTAAAAAATGAATTTGGATTTGCAGGTGCTCCAATTTCTAAAGAAATGTAAAGGAATCTAGTAATATACACACATGAACCAGATTCTGTTCTTTTTGATATACTGGTTCTGGTGAGAAAAACTTAAATCATAAAAAAGCAAGTTTGGTCTGCTAGGTCAACAGAGGGTTTTGTATCTATCTTACGAACTACAAGAAAAAATTAATTCTCATCTAGAGGATATTGATTTCTACCTTCTGTCTGTAAAATCAAATAGACAATCATAATTACTATAAATACATTTAGTGAAAGTTCAGAATTTCTTTCAATGGGCTTTTAAAAAATTTAATTCCCTATATAGAGAATTTAATATAAGTCATTCTTCTCTGAAAAATCTCGATTTATGCATTTAATAACCTCTTGGACTTCCAAGGAAAGACAAATTCAGGACTGAATAGCTGCTGTGCCAAACTAAAAATGATAACCCAAGCTCTGAGTGCATAGCTGTGTGCCTTCAGATTGGGTTCTATAGCATCTAATAAGGTATGAGCTCCATTTGAACCTCTTCCCCAAAAAAAAAAAAAAAAAAAAAAAAAAAAAAAAAAAAAAGAGAGAGTATTCGCAACCTCTCTCCTCTCTTGGAATTCTTAGCCACCTGCAGCCAAGAGGGTACTAGAAAGGACCCTTTCTTCAACAGAGATCTGTTTTCTTGAAACATGAGAACCTCGGTAACTCTGAATTTGTTATTCCTCTGTCAGATTTGTTTAAAATTAGGCAGAATGTTAAAAAAAAAATAAAATAAAATACTGTAGGACACGCTGCCAAAGAAAGGCCTGCCATCAGCAAACCAGGCTACAATACAGCCTTTAGCATTAACATAAGAAAAGACAGTCTTTCTTTTTTATCACTTAAAAAAGTTGATTTTAAAGAGTGGTATTCAGATATGAAAAACTCTATGTTAATTGAAATGACTATACATTTTAAACGTTGCTTTTCAGACACTCGAACCTGTGGAAACTATGATCCACCGTGTTCACAAAGATATTTAAGTGAATGAAAAGTTCAATTAAAGTGTTTACATTGTTTTTAAGAACAGAATAAAACCCTTATTTTGTTCTTTACATGCTTTTATATTTTTACATTTTTCAAATAAGCATTTCAGTTAATTTTAGAGCACTATCCCAGGCTCTCACTTTCTTTAAAGCATTATCTTTACCTGACAGTCAACACCATATTGTCAGTATATGAAATTAAATAGACATCTTGGCTGGTTTTTGTTTTTTTTTTCAGTTTAGTTGCTGTTTCTCCAAGCGAGTTCTAAAGTGTTTCCAAGGAAGTTTAAAGACATCCAATGTATTTTTATTCCAGCAAATTGCTTTCTCAAGCGGCATCGTATCCTTAAGGCGAGATATCCAGTCAGTAACTGTAGGAAACACTTAGAATTCCCCAGTACATATGAGTATCTCTTCTAGCAGTAACTAGGAGAACTGGATGTGAGGATATAGAATAATGCTTTCAGTAAGATATAAAGATGTAATTCAAGAAAGATAAGGAATACAAGAAATAGTCTTACATGAAAAATTATGGTATTTGTCTGTTATTGTTCAAGTATAGGATAACAGAAAACTTTAGGTAGACTTGTACTTTCTTGACTAGCCTATGGGCTTTTACTATTTTCAATCATATATATTATATATGTTAACATTCACAAATGGTTTGCAAAAATATTAAGAAGTCATTTACAACCCAAACCTGGCCTCCCACTACAGGTAAAGGCAAATTTTTTTACAAGGGAAATCTTAAAATGATTGGCCCCACTACAGCATGTAAATCTTGTGATGTTGTAGCCTCCAAAGGTTACGTTTTGATCATTACTCCACCTGATTCACCGAACATCACGACAAGAGTGGAAGTATCTTCCTTTTCCTCCAGACTTCTTTTTCTTGTTTGATTTATTTTGAGTTTTTTAAAGGATTTGGGTTTTGGTGGAGGTTTTGTTCAGTTTTTTTTTTTTGTTTCTTTGGGTTTTTTTAACTGCACACCATTCTTGCTCCCAGTGTTCCTCAGATAAGCCCAAGAACCCACTGATATTTTGGGTGGATTTACTACAGACTCCTCAGAATAGCAGCACAGACATCAGTTGCAACCTTTCTTTCCTGACTGGACCAATATGACTATACAGTACATGAGAAAATTATTCAAAATATTACTGTACGAATGCAGAATGGGGATTAGCCAGACAGAAAACCAGAAGTGAGCACCTGAGAGACTAAGCAGAAGCCTGCCCATCTAAGCCAAAGCAGTACAGTGGGTATTTATTACAAAATATGGGCGGCCACCTAAAGAAAGAATCTGTGACCTTTGCACTGGCATTATTGAACATGTAAATATTGTTTCCATTTTCACAGACAAGATGTACCTTACATTCAACATTAGCACATCCTGATTTGTGTCTCTGCTTTCCCTGGCTCTGACTTTGTGTAGTTTACATGGGGGTACTCTATATCCTCACAACACTGATTTTTTTTTTTTTAATTTTTTTTTTTTTTATGTCAGTCAATTGTCAAAGTCTTAATCTGCATGAGAATTACATCTCAAATTTTTGGCCTTTTAAAACAAAACTACATTAGATTATGTTTCTTGGATGCAACAAGACATTAAGCTTCTATAACTAATTGTAGGAATACAGTTCTTCAGGGAAATACTCTCAGAAGTCAGCTACTAGCAGCCTGAGTGCAGGAAGAACAGCATCAAGCTACATAAAGTTTATCTGAATTACAAAAGTATTATTACAAAAATTAATTTAAAATACCAAGAAAATGTGTCAGAATTGCCCAAACTTTCCTACTAGCTCTATCTTTTTATTTTACATTTTTATGTTTATTCTTTCTCAGGTGCAGCTAGCAAGCCCTAAATATCTTCACTTACAGGCTATTTGCACACTCAAGCTAATCTAAACGCTACTGATTTTTGACTCAAGGGAATAAACTGCAATCAAATACAAATTGCAAAAATATTCAGTGTTATAATTCAGTTTCCTGGAACTTGAATTTGTAGTCATCTCTGGTTATCTACTTTTTATATCTACTATTTTTACATCTACTAACCCACCCTTCTTACATAAAAAAATGAATCTCATCATCTGCAAACAGTTCTGCCCAGGTGTTTTACTGTATTTATGCTCCCACTAAATTTCATCACAATTTTTCCCACTTTCACATTCTTGAGAGAGAACATCCCCCTACCTGCTGCCAGTAGTTTTTCAGAAATTTACTTAAAGCAAATGCTTCTCAATGACCTGTTGAAAAATAAAACTTAGCATGTACACAACAACAAAATTAGTCTATTATTAATGGTTCCTACCAGCTCACTGCAAAGTCATGCACTTTTAAAATGTTTCTCGGTTTATACTCTCCAGATTTCAGGGGCTGAGTGTATTCTTTAGCACGCACAATATATGGGTTCACTTGAGTATCAACAGGGAACTCTGAATCCTGGAGGAAAAAAAAAAAAATATTAATTCTTAGAAATGCTGCATAAGTGCATACAATGTACTACTAATTATGTTACTATTTTGAAAACATAATTTTGTCTTATTTTTCCAATCTACTTTTCTTCTCTGTTCAATTCTCACCAATTTTTAAAATCCCTGCTGTCCTGATTTTATTAATTTGGATACATATCGTTAAAGCTGAGTGCAGGCATAAGTGGAAGACTGGGGTCTGCAGTGAACAACTGAATACTATGAGATTTACTAGTTTGTTCTTTTAAAATTATATTCCTACAAGTTAACTTCCAGACAGTTATATCAATATAGCATTGTTCTAGAAAGATCAACCCTCAGTTCTAATCATGGGACCGTTGCACGATTAAAAATTAACTTTCAGAAACCTTTCCATTTCATCAACTGACAGCCAGAAAGCTCCTTCAATTTGAAATGGAAGAGCTACCCTCCTTGTTCAAATCACTCCATTTATATTTATTTCCTTGTCTTTATTTTTTCAATTGTGCATATCCCATACTGGGGATGAAAAGAATACAGCTTACTCCTACTACTAAGCTCAGCACAACATGGTCTGTGGTAATTACAGATTTATCAGCTAAATGAAACAGTTTCCACTACAATTATAAACGGGAAAATAATATGAACAAAGAGAGGAGGGCTGATTATGCACGTATTTACAACACAAAGCAAAGGAGAGCAGCTACAAGTATGCGACTTTGACTTCATGTATTTATGTACATAAAGTCTGTGAGTAACTCCACGTAGTATTTCCCAAAAATCACCACTACGGTGATAAGGATAAGAAGATCCTTTTCTCAAATAAAGACTGAAGGACCAGCTTCACACATCATCCTGATTAAAATCTACTAACACAGTAACACTTGTAGAAGAAGGAACTGGCACTCCAGGCTGCAGTTCAGAGGAGACATTCTCCAATTCAGCTGCTGATGCTGATCAGCAGCATTGACTACACCAGCAGGCAGCTCCAGACTGGCAGCTTTTTAACAGACTCTCCAAACAGCAACCCAGGGAGGCAGCATCTGCCTTGAATCTGCCTCTGTAAAATTCAGTTACAGACCTGAAGCTAAGTCCTTTCTTCAAGGCTCACTCACTTATCACAAAAGGACAAAGACAGACCTAACATCCAGGAGGTCCCAGTCCTGGAAGTCTGCGGCTTCAAGAACAAATGGGAAAGTTAATTTTGTAATTCAGACCAAAATAATTATATATTAGACATGAATTTACAATGAACTCCGAAGATGACTTTATCGATATGGAATAGGATCTCTTAAGTGTATGCTGTACAGACTTCTCATTTGGTGGAAGTGACAACTATTATTTTCCATGAAGGTGAGCTCTACGATTTGCATCAAAAGGCAGTTATTCTATACTCTTCAAAAGACTTTTTCACAAGCATAATCCTGATGAAAAGCCAAAATACATATATATGTATAGTTAATCTTGCAGATTCATTTTCCTTCGGTGTGGGCTAAGACATTTTTTAAGGTGAGTCAGTAGATTAGGAGATTTATTACTAACTCTAATTAACCAAGCTAAATGGCTTTATTAAAAATAGATTGTCATTAAAGAATGTAAGGAGGGTAACTGTGCACAATACATTTTAAGAACTGCACTAGGCATTACAAATCCACTTACACAGACTATACAGTTTTCTCAAGACTTAGCTGATCATTCATGTTTGCAACATTTTCAGGACATCCTGCTGTGAGAGGCTTTGAAGGAAAGACTGGAATTACCATACTCTTGAAAAAGCCCATCAACCACTAAGATTAGGAATAGAATAAAAACAATGTATTTAAATCTGACAATGTAGACACACAGCAGGGATAACCACTAACTTTTTTTTTTTTTTTATTTATTTGCATTTAACTTGATGGTAGCCATTCTATTAATCTGTAAGAATGAGCACAGAGCGAATTTCAGACCTGCAGACTATCAGGATAATATCATTTTGTGTCTCATTTCTGAAGCTCTCTGCACTGCATGTTCTATAAGGATGCTATTAACCTCAGTCAAACTTTTTAAAGTATTATGAAAATAATCAAGCTAATGACTTAATTGTCAGTGCAAGCACATCTAATACTAAACCAAGACCTGAAAAATATCTTTCAGTGGACTGTGGCTACAGTCACATTCACAGCCTAACAAAAAAACATTCCAAAATCTAGGCTTTCATTAATTTATTTTTTTTGTACTTGATTATTAAAAAAATAAGACTAGGTCTGACAGAAGCCGTAGATTTTCACTGCCAAGTTTTGTTCCATCTAAACCATATTTACGTTTCCTCTTTGAAGCTAAGAAGCTACATCCAGAGTTCTGTTTGCAGAAAAGCTCCTCAATATTACTATCCTATGCAATTATTTTGTAAACTTTTAGAGACATGCAGAACTTTAGCTTCAAACTGCCTTAATGATGCTGAGAAATCATATTCCCAGAACTCCAGACTCAACACTGCATGGAATGGTAGGGACTTAGAAAGGTGACTGACAAGACATCAGTCTTATCTTTCTTCTCTGAGAAGAAAGAATCTGGGACTTATGGAGAGCAGATGATCAAAACAATCCTTTGTTGTCTTAACTCAGATATTAGCAAAATACCTGTATCTTATATTAAGGTGCTAAGCATCTACCTTTCACAAAGACTAGCCATCTGTCTAAATAGTTTTCCATGTACTTATGTGTACTTCGGGGTGTTCAAAGGAGCAAAAAGCAGCCTAGAAAGAAAATCAACCACAAATAAATATCTAAATTCTTAAAATTCTATTTGAAACATACGGAAGATAATATAATTAAAAATTCTTCTTCTCTCACAAATAAGAACAGTTTTGGAGAGAAAGATTAACTATGTGCGGAAAAAAAAACGTGAACAAAATCAGAAATGTTGAGAATTAGGAAATAAATAAGTAAAGATTAAAGTATTCTTGCATTGTTATTCTAGAAAGGAAGGATAACATGCTTGCGGCTGAAGTTACACATTCTTACAGAAATACACGTCAAGTTCTGGCTGTGTTTCAGCCATAATATTCCTGCAGATCTCTGAAGCCAGTTTCAAGAAAAATCCATATATTTTCCAATTTTGAGAGTGACTAAAATGAATCTGCGGTATTTATTATACACAGACTAAAAGGAGAGTAAAAAAGTTAACTAAAAGTGAGTATAATCCCCTGTCTTACTAAGTTTTACCTTTCAAGAACTACAGATTTGAACAACTAGAATTATATCATTAAAAAAGAATACAATCAACATGCTTTTTGCAAACTGTGTCTCACTCACTTTCTGGAAGAAAACCTATTACTAAATGTAACTGGATTTCCTCATTTCAGAATGAAACAATTCTAAGAAAGTCTTGCATTTTTCAGTAGAAGAAAACCAGATCTACTTCAGGAAATACTGTTGTAAATTATTGCTGTAAAATTCACAAATACAGTAAAAAGAAAAGGATAATATAAAAATATTAGTATTTCTATCATTCCGTACTAAATTTTTGAAATCCTAGTTTTTACCTCCTTTGCTATGATGATCCTTTAATTTACTAGAACACGAGATTCAGCCTTAGCTGTTGAGATAAGTCATACCTACAGTTCGTAGTTCAGGGTCTGACTGGCATGACCACCAGTATCACTTCTCAGGGCCAGGTGAAATGTTGATTCCAGTAGCTTCCCAGTACTCACCAGGTGAAGCCACAGTTTAAACATACAAAGTCTGTTGCTGAATTGATTTCCCACCTGAAAACGCTACCAAGGAGTTTAGAAGCAATATCAGCTTAAGGTGTTCTCTCACAGTATTTCCAAATTATATTATTACTGTATTGATCTATCAAAGCTTCATCGGAACTTCCATTTATGTGAGGCATAGCTCAGTATATAGGTTCTGAGCTCCTCAAGAGGAACACAAACAAGCTACCGCTGAAATTACAAAGGTCAATATGGATATTTATTTTTTTTTGCAGATATAAGTATTTATCACTGTGAAATAAATGTGGTATCTTTATCCTAAAAAGTTCCTACAATAAAAAGGCTCAGGAATACAAATATAAACATAGCTCTCCTCCCACAACAAATTTTGGCAACGAAGTGTCATTATTTAATTCTTACTCTATTATTTTCAACTGCTAAATCCTAAGGATAACAGAGAATCCATTACACAAATTGAGTTCTTGCGTAACAAGGCTTTGTGAAACATGTTTATGACAAACACGGATTGCAAAGACTGACACTACTGCGGCACCAGCATGGGTAACGTGCATGCCAACCCCCAAGAAACGCATGTGCTGAGGAGCCAAAGCAATATATTACGTTTTCATTGCCTCTTGAAACTACAACATACTAGACATCGTACTGTGACGAACATGAAAAGCTATTAAACTCTTCTGTGACATCAGTATAAAAGAGAAAGCAATGCATTCCCTGCCTGTGAAATTAAACATCCCATTACTTTACCATCAAAGGCAAGGAACATCACATTCAAAATAGTGTCCAAGAAAGAATCTCTGTGAACCATGTCCATTCTGAATGCATGTCCTCAGTCACTGGCAATGCTAAAAGCAAATGGTGCGTTGTATCTGCCCAAACTGTCATTTAGAAACTACGCTATCATTGTTACCTAGTTACAGGTGTAACTCACAAAAAGCTGGCCATGACCCTTCCACATAGTATTTCCTCAGCTCTCAAAAAATATTAGCAGAAGGGAATAAGCATCATTATCTTCATTTGTTTTATAGACACAGGGAAGGCATTCAAATTGTAGGTCCTTGGAAAAGGCAATAATGCAAACCCATCTACACTCCCAAGTAATGAAAGGATCTATTACCAATCGTTACAATTTACCTTGAGAGCCCTACAGAAATCAGGATGACATGAGCTCTGTGGTGGGTTCACCCTGGCCTGGACACTAGGTGCCCAACAAAGCCACTCTACCACTCCCCTCCTCAGCTGGACAGGGGAGAGAAAATAAAATGACAGGCTCCTTGTGAGTCAATATAAGGACAAGGAGAGATCACTCCCCAATTACTGCCACAGGCAAAACAGACTCAGCTTTGGAAATAAATTAAACTAATTTCCCCATCAAATCAGAGTAGGATAATGAGAAATAAACTCAAATCTTAAGAGCACCTTGCCCCACCCCTCCCTTCTTCCTGGGCTTAACTTTACTCCTGAATTCTCTACCTCCACCCCTCCAGTGGTGTAGGGGGACAAGAAACGGGGGTTGTAGTCAGTTCATCACACATAGTTTCTGCAGCTCTGTACTCCTCAGGGGGAGGACTCCTCACACTCTTCCTCTGCTCCAGCATGGGGTCCCACCCGTGGGAGACAGTCCTCCACGAACTTCTCCAACATGAGTCTCTCCCACAGGCTGCAGTTCTTCATAAGCTGCTCCAGCATGGGTCCCGTCCATGGGGTGCAGTCCTCCAGGAACAGACTGCTCCAGCATGCATCTCCCATGAGGTCACAGCTCCTGCCAGGAACCTGCTCCAGCGTGGGCTTCCCGCAGGGCCACAGCGTCCTTTGGGCCCATCCATCTGCCCCGGCATGGGGTCTTCCCCGGGCTGCAGGGGGATCTCTGCTCCTCCGTGGGCTGCAGGGGGACAACCTGCTCCACCGTGGGCTGCAGGGGAATCTATTCTTGTGCCTGGAGCACCTCTCCTCTCCCTTCTTCACTGACTCAAGTGCCTGCAGAGTTGTTCCTCTCATTCTCACTCCTCTTTCCAGCTGCAAGAGCAGTTGGTTGCCATTGCACAGGTTTTTTCCCCCCTTCTTAAATATGTTATCCCAAAGGCAGTACTAGTCACTGATGGGCTCAGCCTTGGTCAGCGGCAGGTCCATCTTGGAGCCACTGGCATTGGCTCTTATGGACACAGGGGAAGCTTCTAACAGCTTCTCAGAGAAGCCACCCCTGTAGCCCCCCAATACCAAAACCTTGCCTTGCAAACCCAATACAAACTCATAAAAGCATTCCCTGACCTAAGACCTCACAGATTCATATACAAAAAACAAACCACAAGAGAAGAGGAATAGCTTTTTTTCTTTTTTTTTTTTTTTTCAAGTTGAGAACCTGAACCATATGTGGATTTAGTGATTTAGCCATGATCGAGCTGAAATTATTTACGAGAGCTTGTAAATTAAACTCATCTTCAGAATATGACCACTACTTAATTCTCCCTAATAAGATACAAATCTTGTCTGGATGGAAATAGTTATGCAATAAATACAATTTACCCTTAAAAGCTCTTGGAAGTCTTTCTTTCCTGTCTTGAATTTTTACAGGAGCCTTTGTGCTTCTGATAGTGGGGCTCTTCAGAGCAAGTCTACAGCTTTTGCTTGCCTTGAAGAAGGCACAAGAGACTCATTTGTCAAAACATACAGAAGGCAATGAATAGGTAAGTAAAACTGATCTAAATCATCCCACAGCTGAGAAAAATATAGTATAGTTTAATACAAAACAGAAAGCATCCAAATCGGTTTATCTAAATCATAGCTCGGCCTTGTCTACATCATCATTACACACAGTTCTAAGTTTCTCCTTACTCAGATGTTAAAAATTTAAGTAAAAACAACTAGCTTCACTATCAAGCCTTGTTAATTTATTTCTAAAAAAAAAAAAAAAAAAAAAAAAAAAAAACTTACCCCTATGCAAAACATACTGCCCAGCCCTACAGAAATCAAACAACAGTAACATTTTAGCTTCTGCTAAAACTTTAAAGCTTCTGTTCTGGTTTCGCCCTGGTCACCACACAGTTTCTCCCTCACCCTCCCTCTCCCTAGCAGGAATGGGGGAGAGAATTGGGAAGAAAAGAAAACTCGTGGGTTGAGCTGAAGACAGTTTACTAGAATAGCAAAATAGGAAAATGACAACAATAACAGAATATAAGAATACTTAAATATACAAAATGAACAATGCACAATTTCTCACCACCCTACATCCCAATGACCGATACATGTCCTGAGCAGCCATTGCAGAAACTAAACCTCACAGCCATCAAAGGAGTGAGAAGGAAAAAGAGCAAGGGATGGCAGAGATGCCCCCTCATCCTGGGCAACCCCCACTTATATACTGAGCATGAGGTTCATGGCATGGAATACTCTTTGGCCAGTTTGGATCAATTATTCTGGCTATATTCCTCCCAGCTTCTGCACATTGGCAAAACCCAGCAAGTCGGACAGTGCCCTTTGTCTTATTAGCAATTACTCACATCATCAGGGTGTTTATCAACATTCTTCACCCATGAAATCCAAAACACATCCGCTACTGAGAGGAAAATTGCCTCCATCTCTGCCAAAACCAGGACAGCTTCTTGGCAAATACCTGAGTAAATCACATTTCTCAGCTTAAAGCAACATGCTTGTGGATTACGCTGTTAAGGATAAACATGCCACTCAAATGTTGGGTCTGCAATATAATTTGTACGCTAGAAACAAATGGAAACATTCACAGAAGTTTTTAAAACTGAAGTCTAGCACACAAACTGAGTAGGGACTCCACTGGCACAACAGGCATCCACGGGGTTTCAGAGTATTTTGCTTTACAAATTGATCTCTCTAAGGAAGTCAGATGGTCGCGACATTCACAAACATCAAGGATCCATATCAACGTACACGAAACCTAGCACACATAGTGACTTGGCAGCCCCATGCGTTGCCCAGTTGCTTAGAGGACAGAGCTTGGCACCTCAGGACTAAGAGCTGAGAACCACAGAATGGCTCCGTGAGCTTGCTCAAGACTGACCATACAACAATCAGTAGATTTAAGATGCTCTGCACCCACACTGAATGGAAAACAAATACTTAAACTTTCTAAAGGCCAACAGATTACTTACCCAAAGAATGAACAGTCCTCAGACTAAACTATTCATTGAAGACCTGTTTTATCTTAGGAAGAATATCTCTGTTGTGAGGAAATACTACATGCAGCTTCTTCCATCATCTCTACCATCCCAGCTACCTCACCAAATGTATTTTTAACCTCTTCTTTTGATTCATCTAGTCTGTTACAGGACGTAGCATGACCAATTACCTCTGTTGAGTCAATAGGTGAGCGAGGAGTCACAGTGAAATATTCCAGTACATGAGTGTACTAATAATTCTGAGTGCTAAATTCAGTTACAGTCTCAATAAAGCGATATCATGATCATCCAACTTTTAATTTACTACTCCTTGATGGTGGGAATTTAACTTAATACATGCAATTAAAATTAATTTCTTAATTTGAAATTATGCCATTCAGGATTACAACTCTGATGCAAAGTCTATACTGGTACTGATATGCCTGCATTTTAAATATCTACTTCTGATTGCTATTAACGGGAATTATGAATGTAAAATCATCACCGTGAAAGAATAAATTCAGTACTATTTTACTGGTAGTATCTCTGTTCGTACAGCACAGATGCACAGCACAACTACATATAGAACTTCAGCTTGCACACACAAGTGAAAACACCGTTACAAAATTCAGCTTGATCACTTGCCAAGAAGAAGTAGTAAAATAACATTAATGAAAACGTTGCAATAAGTTATGATGAGACAAGGCATGCATTTAGTTGCCTGGATTTTCATAGCAGCTTTGGAAATCACAAATAACCACGTGCTATTCCCCAAAATGTTCCCTACCCCTTCCTTTAAAAGGCCTATGCTTGAAAAAGCTACTATATTTATGAGCACGGTTAAAATAAAGAGTGGTGCAATAAAATGTAAAAACTTTTCAATTATAATTTTATTTTGTAGATTTAAATTTTGATTAGGGTGTAATTAAACAGGATTTTAAGTTACAGCAGCACGTGCTGCATATGCCATAGAATTCAGTTTGGCATGTTAAAGAGGCAATGCTGATTACATGATAGACATCAAGTTACTTCAGTTTTCTGACATATTTGAAAGTCTGTG
>WHYT01017473.1:205114-234088 GCA_009806455.1 Tetrax tetrax | reverse complement strand
AAGTAGAAGTAAAGAGGCATCATATTCCAAAGATACATATTCTTTGCTGCTTAGTACCCACTGTCACTGCAATGACACCCGCTCGCCCTGCGTGTCTGGTGGCAGCCCCACGAGACAAGCAGCTGCTCGTGCTGTACTTGTGCTGAGCCGCAGTCGCGCTCATCAGGTCACAAATGCACGTTTGCTGAGTGCTTTCCCAGCGGCAGGCAAGTCTTTGCCCTTTCCCCAGCCATCAAGTCATAATGGGAATTATAAAAAAAAAAAAATAAAAAAATATTTTTGATACTGATATTCGAAGTGGCCTGCTTTTTTAGACCAAGGCAGAAATCTTCTTCCCTAAAGTACAATTTGGGGGGGGGAATAAAACTAACAGCTAGACAGCTAAACAAATCCTCTGCTTGCCAACCAGCACCTCCCCTTTCCCAAGGAGACACTGCAACTACGTTATTCCTCAGAAAAATCTGTCCATCCTATTCCAGCAACACAAACTACACAGGTAATGTATTCCAGTGCTTCACTCCATTGTCTACCATAAACTGTTTAATACATAACCTGAATCTTTCTTATTGCACTTTTACCTTATTACTTCTTACTTTAACAGGTTGGGTTGGTTTTCTGTTTTGTGTTGGGTTTTTTTGTTGTTGGTGGTTTGGTTTGGGATTTTGTTTGTTTTAAAATATTCTTTTAGATTTTAAGGATGTATCCTGTCTCCTCTTCATGTTGTTTTCTGTGGACTATGCAATTTCACTTCTTTAACCTTTTGACAGTTCTATTTCAAAGCCTTCCAATCATTCTTATCGCCCAGTTGTAGATGCTCCGCTCGTCTCCTGAAGAGCTGTGATCAAATTGAACACCACGCTGCAGCCAAAGCTACGAGCCGAGAGAGCAGGAGGAATATTCCACATCCTCTACACAACGTTCCCCGTTCACGCTGCAATACGGTGTACCAGTATTTTGCGATACCATGTCGCTGTTGACTCATGCTAAGCTTGTTTTATACAAACTCTAGAGTCTATTTTAAGTAAAAGCTATTTGATCAGCTGTTTTCACCTTTTTGTTCTGTATTTGTACATCTAAGCATTCTTTTCAGGTAGAGCTCTGTACCTCTTTTTACACTGCATGTACTGAACTGTACGCCTGCACTCAATTGCACTTGCAGTCCCACCCCAGCAAACCCAGTTCACTTCAGCTGGAGGTTTAGTCAGCATACTTTCTGATCCATTTTCCAGATCATTAATGAAAGTGCATCCCAGCAAAAGCCTAATCAATATATTTGCATGTTTCTAACCTCTTTTCCATTAATTTAGGAAAGTTTCTGTCAGGTCAGGCCACATTTCCACAGCTGATAACAGGAATGATCTGTGAGGCAGCATCCAAAGCCTTATTAAAAACATAAGAGCTTTTCTATAAGAATAATTTAATTTAATTTAAGAATAAGAGAAAGTTACACCATCTACTGCTCCTCTTCTATCCATAAGACTCCTCCTCCTGTTATGGATGCAGTTTAGATTGCATTGAAATATTTTTTTCCCTTAGAAATCCACTGTCATGGTTAATACTTTTCCTAGTTCCTTCCAGGTATTCAGTAAAATTTCATTTATTTATTACTAATTTCTTCAGGAATTTAAGTTATACTGTGTAGTTCACAATTTTTTAGCTTTTACTTTTCACCTCATTTGAAATACAGACATCATATTTTCTTTTCCCTTCTCTAGGCTGCAGTCTTATATCTTTGTAACTGGTATTAATTTTCTTAGCTGTCTGGAGTGTTACTGTACCGGTGAAGGGCTGTACAAATAAGTATTCCCAGTATTATCTGTCAGTCATCACCGCTCTGCTGAATATCAAATCAGTGCTTTCTTAATAACCTTACTACAAACAGAAAATGATTGCCTATTTCTTTTATGACCCTTTCTACCTATTTTGGGACCTCATCTTTCCAATTCTGTCCCAATATGCTTATGCTAATTTGTATTCAAACTCAATAGTCTGATCAAGTAATCACTTGGGTTTAGCTTCCCTTCTGCTTGAGAGTACAAAACCTGTAGTTCTTCTAAATTTTGTACCCTTTCTTCTACCAAACTAAGGAGAAACTTAGTTTTCTACATGTATACATGTGATATTTCCACTCAAAGTCTTATTAATTACAAAAGCTGTTATGTGTGTATGATCATTGGATTTTACTTCTGGTTGTTTTTTTTTTTTAATATACCATTGGTATAACTTCAAAATCTGCTCCACAGAAACAGATAATACCTTAACCCAGGAATGTCCAATGCACCTTTTGATAAAGTTTTAGACAAAAATTTCAGAAAATGAAATTGCGCTGTAATACATTATATGTGGAAATAGAATTTACCACATATAAAGAAGCTGCAATCATCCCACTAATAACTAATAGAAGCAATCAAATACAGAATGTACTCTGTGAGGAACCTCAGAGAATAAAAATATATAACTAGGAAAAGTATATTTCTACAGGATAATGAAAATCACATTATCAAAGATTCTCTACAGTTTTAATGACCTGTGAGTACATTTTAATTCATTTAAGTGTTTAAAGCAGTAGTCTATGCACATACTTAATCTAAGAATATTTATGCTATTGATACTGGCTTATTAAGGGCTAGATAAGTAAACAGTTTAGCCTAATTGCCTGTTACTCTATCATTTAATTGACTCTTGTAACAAAGATTTTAAAATCAGGATAATACATTCTCTCTCAGAAAAATTCCAGTTGCTTTTTCACCGTTTCAGTGATGAATTTCATATCAAAGGGACCTTAGCTTCAAATGACGTGTCAGCTTTCAGAGGACATTACAACACCACAGTATGTGCCTGTCCTTGAGGTAAATGTCCTAGCTGAGCTATGAGTCATATTTGCATCTACTTAAAAGCAAGCATAGGCATTTGTTAGATCACTATTTAGCTACAAGACACAGGAAAGATTTTAAATCATTTTCATCACTGTAGTTCACTCCTATGTAACAGTAAATACAAACATTTATAATTTCATCTCAAGGATACAGTTTCGTGATAGTGTATTTGCTTTTCACATGATATAATCCAAATGCCTAAATTTTAAAACTGGATTAACTGTTCACTCTGAACTTTCGTGAGCTTTAAATGTTCACATACGTTTACCAAAAAGAGCTAAACAATACTTGACAGTGAATTTTTACCTAAATTTTCCATATTTTCTGTTTGGTTTTTTTCTCTATTTTGTCATAAATGCACAGTTTGAATACAGGATTTTTAATTGCATTTGTTTCTTCTATAAATTCCTCACTTCAACTCCATGGAACTGAGCAATTTCTGCTGTGACTCTTACTTCCTTTGTGGTATAAAGGGAATTTAAATGAAGCATAATCTTAACCTGAACACGTGTAAGTCAATTTTACCCCCCCAAACAAACATTTGAAGTGTTTTTTTAATTATTTAATTTATTCTACACTCTTCAATAAAGATATTGCCATGCTGAATCATCGTAAGAAAGAATTTAAGTCACATAAGGCATGATAGAATTTAAAAGACCTTTTGACATAGGTCAAAGGAGGGGAAGCAGCACACAGAAGTTGGATTCCATGTGTCACATGAAATGATCTAAGGAAGGCAAGGCGCTCACTTATACCTAATTCTTTTGACTGGAACAAATACTCCAACAACCAAACTGCTGAGTAAGAATGCACTATTTTTAAAAAATAATTTAGACTAGAACTGGAGTTCAATAAACGTGCACTACAGGACAGAGTTCTGTGAGTATCTTTGTTTTAAACAATTTTAACTCACCCCTTTGCCCTCTACAGCCTCATTCCCTCTGTCATTTATTTCTGACAGCCTAAGAAGTAAGACAATTCACATGCGGTATCTAAGAAAGTATCCTTTGTTAGGGGAAAGAAAATATTTAGAAATAGATTCGGGAAATACGAAGTGAAAAAAAGGTATTGTTCCAGTGTTGAAAAGATGTTAGTCTCATACCTCAAGTTTTAAATTATTGCTTTGCCACGGTAAAATCTAGTACATTCAAACATGCCCATATTTTCTGATGTCTTATTTCTGGCGCTACTCCAGTTTTCTAATCCATTGATTAAATAAAGACATCGGGGCCTCTGGTAGGACTCATTTGGGAAACATAGGATCTGCAGAAACACAGATGCTTGCCAGAACCAGTCAACTAACAGTGCTCATGAATTTCAAAGAACAAGAAAGAGCCAGGTAGGCAGACTACCTGTGTAGAAGTTATATATTCTAGGGGTGAAACATAACTCCACTGAAGTTTACTATAAAAATCCTGATACTTCAGTAGACAAAAAACCAACCAACCAACCAAAAAGATTTCATAAGCCAAGAAATACTGACCTGTTCACAAGTCAAAATTAAGAGATACCTATAAGAGTCCAAGATGAGAGTTTCTAACCACTGAATGAAGGACATGGAAAGTGGAGATGGACTGACTGACCAGCGCCTAATTAGGCATTAACAGGTAGCACAGAGCAGCAATACACAAAATTATTTCTAATATGTGTTGAGAAGTGTTTCAGAAAGCAACAGATTATATTGTTGTTTTATTTTTTTTTTATTTGGAGGTTGAGAAGAATGAAAAGGGATGAAAAGAACTGGTACGTTTGTCGGGAGAGGTGCACTGGCAGTGTCACACAGAAGAAACAGAAACATACAAAAAAATAAATCACCATGGACATATTCTTGTGGAAACAGGGAAAGGAAAGTCTGAAGTTGATTCTGACTACATCAATTTAAACTAAAGCTTTTTTTTTTCTTCTCAAAAAACAGTTTAAGCTCTGTAGTTATCAAACAAAAATAGGACAAGGTACCACTTTGAAGAGCTTAAAAAATTTTAGATATTGCAACGTTTACCTTGATTTGGAAAAATAAAAGGCACTGTAACACTATCACAAAAAAAAATGCAACTTAAATAAATAAACCAAGTAGAATAAAGCAAAGGAAAAAAATTCATTTAAATAATCAAAAAAAAAAAATCAATCAGAAATTAATTTTGATTTTGCACAACTTCCAATCTGAAACAGCAACACACTTTTAGTATACTCAAGTCTAGTAATTTTCATGGACTATTAAGAAATCACCAATTTATTGCCCTTAGTCTCACAGATGCTATACCTTTTAGATCCAGCTGAAACGGACAGGTTGAAATACTTGAAAAGTTTGTAAAGGCTACAGAATACATCAGGATTTGTGCAGTAACAAAAAGAAACCTAACAAAGCAAAAGCATTTCTAGCCAGTGCTCTTCCTCTGCAGAGTGATTACATCAGCAGCTTGTTAGCTTCAACTAAACAAAGTTTGTGTTATTCTCTGAAAAATCAGTTGCAATAGAAACTCATATTAAAAATAAAAAACCTGTTACCTACCTGTCCCCTTTACTTTTACTAAGCATTTATCACCACAAAACAGACTTCGTTCAGTTCTGTTGGGCATGTGTTTTCCACCACAGTTTCATACATGTTTCAAGTGTACTTTGGATCAGATACTGAGCAACGGCAAAGAATGCTGCATACCTTGGAATATCTCTTGCCTATCTTCTCTGCATCTTTGACTGGATCATACGAAGAGCTTTCAGCATCAAGGATTTTTCGCTGCCTGGCTTCCTGAAGAGCTTTCTGGGTGGGACCTTCCAACCTTTTCTTTCTTTGACATTCACGGCCGACTATAAAATAAAATCAACAAAAATATCATCAGAATGTGTTTTTCACTTACTCTTCTAGAAGATCTCTCTCTACTTAATATTAGCTAGACATGTGAAATTCTAAAAGACACACTATTTTAAATAAAAAGACATTCAGGTAACTGTGCCATCCATAGGAAGTATTCCAAGACTACATATAACGCTGCTCCACAAATGATTTTGGTGTGATCTATTTCAGCTTACCTAATGGTACCACAGATTTTGTCCCTAAAATGCAGCAATGGTTCTGAATCTTGCAGTACAGGAGAGCGCCACAGTAAAAGGGAGTCAAAAAAATGGATCAGGCAGACAAAATCTTCCTGTACACCAAACCTGAGTAAAACTGTAGCTAATTGAAAGAGCTGTACCTGGCCTAACAAGATGTTTGTATTCTCATGGCTTTAAAAGTCAAAGCTTCAGTCACAGATATCCTGAATAATAACTTTCTCCGAGGAACGGTATACCGCAAAACTGGTTTATACATCAAATGCTCTCTACTCACTCAGTAACTGCTACCCACTAGCATGTTGCTCATGGAATATTTGGTTTGTTGGTGTTTTTGAAATACACTTATTTATAAACCAGAGTTATGACAGTTGAAGGGCTTAAAAAGTCACTAACCATTAAAAAAAGAAAGAACAAATTCTGTTTGCAATTGCACTAAGATGTCAGCAGCTTGTATTTACAGATTTCCTATTGATTGAATTACAGATTTCCTATTCTGATTGAATTGTAGATGGAATGGAGACAACCACGTTTAAGTACTTAACTGGTGTATTTTAAATTTCTTTTTGCATGACCTTGTAACAGCAATTACATCAGATCAAGGAAAGGAAAAGCAATGAGTTAATTCAACCATGAGTCAAGAAACACATTGAGTTCAACTTTTTAATATAATTGGGCAATAAATAAGCAGCTGTTGTTTTTAGAAAATAAAAGAAGTGTACTGAGCAAGTAACAGTTTTATAACACGTTTTTAGAACCAGCTGTTATAGCAGCATTGACTTCGGTTCATAAGCAAGCCACAATCAACATTGCCTAATTCCTTCAGGCAAAAGTGGTCTTTTTTCAGAGTACCACTTAACACTGTATCTTGATCTGTAAGTAAGAGTGCAAGTGCTGTTAATATACACCAATAATCTAAATTAAAAAAAAAAAAGTTATTTCTCTTTGATAATTCAATCCCTCTATGCATCATCTTGCTATCACATCAGGGAGGACGAGATTTAAAACAAAAACAAAACCAGTTTTTAATGCAACTCATTTTACACAAAACATCCAATCTTTTTTAAAAATAACCTGAACTCAAAATACAACTTTTCTTTTAGAGCTGGCTTCTGAGTGTAGCAGGGACAGAGAAACAGTCTTCAAGATGATTGAGTCCTAATCCTAAGTAAGTAGTTCCTTGCCAACTATTACATGTCTTTCATATCAACTTTAAACAAGCAAGGTAAGAAAACAAGAAATAAAAACTTACATTCCTAATATTTTTAAGATACCTAAAGAAAACTTTCCCTTGAAGAATGTGTGTACAAAGCTCTGTTTGCAAACCTAAGCAGCAGTCTGGCAGCGGGACAATGAAAAACCCCAGTAAATAAATAACACGCTCTATATCACGGGTGCTATCCTTTTCAACTGTTTGAAATGGATCAGACTGAGAACTGCTACATCAAATGACTATGTACTAAGTCCAGAATAGTTGTCCTAGAATTAACATTAACTACTGTTAATTTTTTTCTACCTAGCCACCAGACACAAATTTACAATGCAAACTCGTTGTGAATACTATGAAGCTTCCCTCTGTTCTTCATTATGCACCATGAGACTCAAGAAAAAAACAAAACCAAACAAAAGCCCAACAAATCCACAACAGATAGGATGTGCAGAACCTCAGTGCCACTCTTCAAAACCTCAAACACTTCAGCAAACCCCAAACTCATTAAAAGCCACTCTCAGTGGCTCAGCCCTCCAGCCCAAGCCAGCATTCCAGGTGCTCTGAGATCAAGTCAGGTTGTGGGACAGAAGCAGCATCAGGAGCAGTGACGGGCAATCTTCTGCTGCCTACAAGAGTCACTCGTGTTCTTTCACGCTCTGCAGTGCAGTGAAAACAGCTGGCCAGAAAAGGCATCATACCTTGACAAATGATAACTTGCCAATCTGAATGTTCATTGTCTTATAATGACAATGCACTAATGCATAAAACTCAGCCCTGAAGAGATAGCAACTGAAAAAAATGCAGCTGTAGGTCTCCTTATAGCAGAGATTTGCTAGCTCAACAGCACTGGTTCCTTCCAAACTAAGAAGTTAAATTTAGAGAGAAAAATGCAGCAAATGTTTCTGCAGTATCTACACACTGCTTCCTTCTCAAAGTTTTGATTACGCGGTCTCATGAATAAGAATTCAAGAGGCAACAGAATCTGGCCATCTTTCAAGAAAGTACCTGAGTAAGAGACAATATCACCCACTGAGACAGGAGTATGACCTACAGAGGGCAATAAAAATTATGTAATATTAGAGGACAAAGCACCAGAAAGAAGTGAACTGAAATATCACTTAATTTATGATATACAGGGTATGAAGCAAATTAAGGCTTGTACAAGCACGTGGGTGGCTGATGAGCTTAACAATTTATGTTGGAGACTAAGTGATTTTTTTAATTTTTTTTTTAATATTATTATTTATAAAGTGCTCCCCTACTTGTCGCTTTTTGGTATTATAAATTGCTCTGAAGATTTCTGAAGAATAAACACGCACTGTGAACAGCCGGAGAGTGGTTTTCAGAATCACTCAAACAACAAATCAAAGTATATGAAATACAGAAAAGAGACAGATGGGGCATCTATACTGTCAAACAATAGCATGGGGGAAGAACCCACACTGTATATGCTCCAGTCTGAGCATAATGAGAAGTTGAATGCTACATGCCCTAAAGCAACATAAAACAAAAAGCCTGTTCTCTGTCTCCCAGTCTGAAGCGGGATGAAAATGAGCACTGTGCTCTGTAGTAGGGGAGAGGTTTATACTTTTAGTTGTAAGAAGATTTAAAGACTACAGCAGAGCATATTCAGTACATACAGCCACAGGAAGGTGTTTGGGGGGCCTGAAGTAAGCCTTGCTGAGGACTATGATAATAATTGGCACCAAAAAAAGGCATCAGAATACAAAACCAAAAAGATACTGTGGACTCTGAAGAGGTTTGCTGCCAGTGCTTCAGTATTCCATCATATTAACACTTCTGAAGTCTATATTTACAGAAGTTATTAGTGTAGTAGGTATTTGCTTGCATATAGGATTAAAATTATAGCTTAGTTTATACTGAGTAAGACTACAGAATTCTTCTAGGTTCTTCCAAAAATGAAAGCAGCTGTGTTCTTAACTAAACAGTAGTTTAGAAATGGAGTGGGGTGTGCTCCAAGGAACTCCTCGGCTATGTGAGCCTCCCACTGCCGCATGGAACTTCACCTGGAAGTTCTATCGGATCTGATACCTGGTCACCTATGTGGCTGAGAAATTTGGGCTTTTCTAAAGTCAAAAAACCTCCAACCTCCAATTGAAGTTCTCGTCATGAGCAAAGCAAGCGCAACCTCCCCTTTTCATGCGAATACTCTGTTGTCAAAGAGGTTAGAGCTCACTGATTGCCCTTTTCATCATCTCATCTATTCTCAGAAGTCTTCTAGAAGTCTGGTTTATTTGAGACTTATCTCACTGTCAAATGTAGCTGAAAACGGAAAATAGGTTTAAAATTATTAGTGCCAGAGATGCTCACATAGAACGCGATAGCATGAGCTTTGTTTTCTTAGGAAATCAGAGGTGCTATGTTTTTTTCTGATGCAGTTAGAAAAAACAATTTAATAATTATGCATTTATTCAAAACACCAGGGAAGGAGTGTAGTACCATCCAGATAAAGATATTATTCCAGCAGGTATTATATAACTTCTGCAACCTCCTATAAAAATGAGACATGCTAAAATAAGAGGCTGGATTTCCTAACACCAGTATTTTTCAAAATGTTTCAAGACCACCATATATATAGAGTGAGGTGCAAAAGAATGCTCGCATTTAAAAAAGAGTATTAGTGGATAAATATCACAAAATCAGACACAAAATAGATTTCTAGGATGATGTCCTTCTATAGTTACTCAGATATTCCATATTGTCATCAGCCCTGTCCTTAGTGGATACATTTTAGAACAAATATTCAAATGATAAAATTGTTGCTCTGTCACCAGGACAGTTGATTAAATGTTTATAGTGCTAATATTTTTTTTCTTTACTGTTACACCACATTTTGAAATGCATCACAAGACCAAAAACCCATAACCAGTCTGAGCTTGGTCATGGAAATATTTTACCTTTTGTCACAGGAATTTGATTAACACATCCAGACTTCAGATTTTGTAGAGTGGCTTGCAAATCTGTAACCTAATTTTAAAGAGAGAAGAGAAGGGGTAATACAAAAATATTGCTTTTGAAGTGTCTGTTGACAACACACAGCATTTATGCCTGCAAATTTAAGTAATAAATTCCATCTGTAATTATTCAATTTTCTGATTATTGTTTCTAATTTATAAATATCATCCTAATTAAAGATTTTGGAAAGGCCTAGTGAAACAATGTGGAAAAAAAAATACAAGGCATCCTGAATCTCTCAAAATACTTTTACAGCTCTATTAAAACAACGCAGACATCACATACTAGGGATTTTACTGCACCACCAACTTTTAACCACTGCTGTCACTGCACTGATCTTTAACTTAATGGCACAACAGGACATACAACTTTGTCATAACAAAATGCCACAAAACACGGTGTTATGCGTTACAAAAAAAGCCATCACTCCAGAACATATACAGTTCATTCCTGGATAGGCCTTACATATGCTCCTGAAATTTCATAGCATTGCAACAGTTATGTTTTGTACTCCTGACATATCTGTTTAGGGACAGGAACCTTTCTTTTCCTATAGGACATTTTCTTTTACTTATCAAAATTTCAAACATATAATCCTCAGTCTTTTAAAAGTAAGCTGAGAGAAACTGGATGCAGAGGAAAAGAAACGAGATGAGGACTATTAGAATAAAGTGCAAGCATGGTAACTTTCTTTCACGTTCCCCCACATCTAATTGGTGCTCCTTCTGAAACACAATGCATTTTGGGAGGGTTTTTTTTTTGTTCCGTTTTCCCATCTCTTTTTGAACAAACAACCTATTGGTTACAAGAATTTTCTGTTCTTCATCCCTCCTATCTGTGTTTACAGTACTTCCTGCTGAAGGGGCAGAATATAACGCATATCAACCTATACATCAGATAAGATTATAGAAGTAAAATACCGCTCTATTATTCCACCCACAAGACAGAAAAACTGTCTCTGGTATCTTCATGTATTTTTTTCCTAAACTAGTAAGTCATTCCTGGATATATTTAGCAAAAAAAAATAAAAAAAATAAGTAGTAATAAAGCTAAAATAAGAGATTTCTAAAGGTGCAGATGGAAGCATATGAATCTGCGGGAACATCACACCTTTCCTCAAGCTGTCGACACTGCAAGTTTAACAGGGTCTGCACATCACTGAGACACGCAGAGCAGCACAGAGTGAGTACAGACTGAGAACTACTACTTTGTGGCATTAAGTTTCACATGCTTTAATATCAACATTTCACCAAGTAACATGAAACTCACTAAACTATTCTGCTTCAAACTACTGCGTAAGTGAGTTGCTTTAATAGAAAATCATCTATGTATTTACCAAAATAAAAATCAAAAGCTTTCCTTACAGCTTTGCAATTGGTGTTCACCGTAGTTTTACCTGTCCAACCGCTCTGTCTCTCTCCAAAGTAGTTAACATTTTCTGTCTCAGTAGTGTCTTGTATTTTTCAGTCAACTGCGTCAGCTGTGGTTCATATGATGCATAATGTGCCTTCAGCCTGTGAACAAGATGATAACAAATGATCCTTCAAATATGAGTTAAATCAGAGATTTATGTCTGTGTAACTTTTTTCCTCCCCAAATGAAAGAATAAAAAGCACCCAAAAAGTCAACACAACACAGAGGATGAAAAGGTATTTAGTATGTAACCACTCAACTGGAATACCACAGGAAAAAAAACAAAAAGAGGAAGTCAGAGCTATAAGAGTTTCATACTTTATCTAGTCATAACTTTTAAAACAATCCATTCGGTTTTGACCTGTTTTTAATCCTTCACACACATAAGGCACACAAATTTTTGTTAATTTCTGGTTTCTTGCAGATGGATATTCCATCGGAAGAAGGAATTACAGCCATTACACAACTACCAATTAAGATCCTAATCTAGACAACAGAGTTGTAATTTGATTACTATTTCTTTCTTCACTGCACATTACATTTAGAATACCTAAACACTAATTCTGCAGAACAACTAAAACGGAAAGAAGCACAACAGTTAATAGAAAACTTACAGAATACCAGAATGACAAAATTACAGAATTAAATACGATAAAATAAACTGTCATAACTCAGTACCAACTGATTTGTTTGGGCTTATTTGCAACCAAAGCAACATAGCAAATTTCATGTAGGAAGTTCAAGATGTGAAAGACAGAAAATACCAGCTATGGGAATCAGGAATGCACGGGTTCTGAACTCGGTGTGACGCCAATTGCTCTTAAAATGGATGAAAGATCTAATCACAGAAATTGATACATATTTATAGAAAAATATCTGAATAAAATAAAATCTCATTTATATTTTCAACTATTAGAAATATTACGTATTTATTAATACCACATCATACCACTTGACATTGTTTAAGAGACATGAGAGAAGTGTCAGATAGAACTGCTGTATACTCGGACACTAACTAAATGCAGCTAGCTTTATTTTAGCACTTTAAAATTCCACAATATTATCTCATTACCAGGCAACAGTTGAAGACACTAAATATAATGTTACAGGTATGGTAATTAAAATAATTTTTTACCTTTTGATATCGCGAATAAGCCTGTGTTTCTCCTGGACCACTCGCTTACAATGCATTCGATGGAAGTCACGTTCTTTCTGCATGTTGAGGAAAGCCTCTTTTGCTTTGCTGTATGTAAACAGAAAATGTAAGAGAGCAATATTAGTCTCCTCCTACTAACTGCTCAGAGTATGTTGAATACACATAAAATCAATTTTCAGATATGCAGGTGCCTACTGTATCCAGGCTGGAAACATTTGGTAGTACGCCCTGTGGCGGGGAACGTGTTCTTTTGAGGTCTCTTTGCTGCCAACTGATGTACAAAACCATGGGTGGGTACTCTCCACCATTAACTTACGGCAGTTCCTTTAGACAGAATCCACAAGGACTCTGGCATTGTAAGCCTCAGATGTCAACCTTACTTGAAGAACAAGGGGTCTTGTGGAGATACACACTCAAATTACAGCTGATTAGAAAACAATACTCTTCTTGTAGGTTTAAAATCTTACATGAAAATGTACTGCACTACAGATTTTCTAACATCTACATCACATGTGGAGCCCAGCACAACAGTACATGCTAGGAAGACACAGACAGAAGGATAACTGTATCGTTGCCTCGGAAATACATGCATGTAGAGAGCTTCTGGAAAATATCGTGCCAGAGAAGTTCCAGGCTCTATCAATCACATTTGCAGCCTGTTCCCCAGTGTCCCTGTACGTGACAGCAGGAAGCAAAAGGAATCAATTTCAAAATTAACTGCAAACAGACTGATAAACTGTTATTCTCTAAGGATATTCTGCACACAGTCATGGGACACCCTGAGATATTCTGCTCTGTAAACACAAAAGCAAATACTCTGTATACATTCTGCCCATTTTCTCCTTGCCTTTACTGATGTGGGTTTGACAGGAAAGATTGGTAGGATTAACTGTTTAACTGCAAAGGAAGCTTGAAATTACCTTGCACAAAAAATTAGATATTTGCTTTTTGCAAAAATAAAGCTCATTTCCTCTCCAATCAAAATTGTAGAGTTAGGAAAACCACTACAATAGTGGAGTACACCAAAATCACAGGTCCAAGAAGGCAGCCCACAACTACCAGCACATTATACTTAATTGTACGAATAATTTATAT
This sequence comes from Tetrax tetrax, assembly GCA_009806455.1. Lineage (NCBI taxonomy): Eukaryota > Metazoa > Chordata > Aves > Otidiformes > Otididae > Tetrax > Tetrax tetrax. The sequence continues at coordinate 220,314 of WHYT01017473.1, read as the reverse complement.
TTACTATATATGCATTTGCTATATTTATTACGTATTCAAACTACTACATGCACATCTACACATGAATCGTTCCTTGCAGCACGAACAGGTAGAAAGACCTGCAGAAGAGCGCGGTGAATTAATGTCACTATACATCAGTCAAACCTGAGAAAAAGCTGGCAGAGAAATGAAACCAGGCAGGGCTGCGGCTGCAGTAACACTAAAAAGCTCAAAGGAGCTGTGGGCAGGCACATAGCTTTGTGTATGTATGTGCACAAACAGCTGAGGTTGTGAAACAGTAACTTACAGTATTGGTATTGGACACAAAGCACAGATTACGATTCTGCTCAAGCTCCTATAAACAGCAAAAGATTTGAGAGGTAAATGAATCGGTGGTCTCAGGATAGTTCTGTGAAACAACTCCATCGTGACACCACTCACAAAAATGTGACTCGTCCTAAGATTTTGGATACAAAACCTGCCCCTTCAGAGCTAAGCAGATGGCTTGTTCTAAGAGTTAAAGATGTTGCTACAGCCACAGCAAAGCCAATAATCATTTCTTTTAGTCAAGATGCATGCCCAAAACTGCAGGCCTCTCAATTTGAACTTTTTGCAAGCAAGGAGTTTGATAAAAATAGCAGAGGAGGGCAAGGTCCAAGAAAACAAGCAGGCATTTTCAAAGGTGAGTTACATGCCCTGTTCCCACCAAATTTAGGTGGGATTTTATTCCCCAACATGCTGCAACCTGCAGCCCTAAAATTTTAACCAAAATAAAGGCAGTTTTAGAAAACATACTCTCAGACTTGTACTCTATCTAGTTTATATAGCATTTAGTAGCAAGGATGCTAGATGTACCATGTAATTAAATTGAAGCATTTAATTATGGTGCACAACACAAAAACCGTGCACTTTATTTTTGTCATTGCATAAGTGGAGAAATACGTGCAGTAACAGTTCGATTTTGGCACAGAAATAGGAGATCAGCTGAGGATTTTACTGCTGGTGATAGCACTAACAGTAATAATAAACATGATTTCCAAGACTGCTTTATACTTGAGTTGTTGCAGTGGCTGTAAGGTGGGTGTATATTTATAAGCATGCTTCAAAAAAATCAGGACATAAAGATACCTCCAAATATTTAAACCTCCTGATGTTTGTGAACACAGTTACAAACCTCAGACAAAAGCTGTACACAACTTTCATTCCATCTATATAATAAATTCCTAAAAGTTTAAAGAACTTACAAGTATTACAGTTAACAGTTCCTGTGCTTAACAATCTTAAGCCTGATACACCATTATGTTGTCTACCTAGATGCTCAAACACAAAGGCAATCCAAAGGATCTGGCTGTAGGAAAACACCAAAACATATGGGATTCAAGCTATTTTAAATCATCAGATCAGAGTTTAATATTGCTGTGAAACTACAATCTATTATTCAACTCACAAGCAAATATGACTAGAATATAAAATGCTTGAATGACACACATCATCACTGAAGACAATGAATTAAACTGAAGTAGGGCTCTTGTAAGAGTTAACAATTTTCAGAGATATTGTTTCAGATTTTTCTTGCATATTGGAAAGAATATCTATGCTTCCATTCGAGAAATATTGCAGCAGATAACATCCCTTACCAATAAATCAGGGCTCAACTGTAGCCTTCAAGATGAAAGAAAGAAAGGGAATATACTTCAGGTACACTTGAAGTACTGTCACATGGCAAACTAATGTAAAATTAGTTCTTATTTCTATCACAACACAATGTTTATTTTTAGAAACAATTTAAATAAAGATTAGTAGTGTACCTGAACTTTAAGGTAGTAACAATCACTAGTTTTGGAGTAAAATAATTAAGCTGATATTAATTTTTGTAATATATGTATTCAGGGATTTTTTTAAATCTCAGGATGCCTTGAGACATTGGACAATCTATTAAAATACATACTAATTGTATACAGGAAGTGAAGCTGATTGTGATTTTCTCTTTAAATAATGAAACACCACAGTGAAATGTAACCAACAGCCTCAAATGTACTCTACTTGCCCACCTGCTTTTCATGCAGTCATGTAAATACTATATTAAAATACCCAAAATACAATTACAGTTAGCTTCTAGACACTGAATCTCTTCCACCAACTGCTAAACAACATTAAGCAGGAGGTAATTGGTTTACAGTCATCCATCCTAGGCCCCCTTACTGCTTAAGTCCCAAATAACATCTCTTTTCTGCAAGACAGGTGTCAAGAGTACCAAGCTCAGAAATACCAAATGTAATTAAAAGCTTTCTTCAAACACACTTCACAGCTCTGTATCTCACAATGAAAGTTTTCTGACTAATCCACAGAGCAAAATATCAGCTCACAAGTCCTTGGTTTCCAACCAGTGAAATCACAGTTTCTTCAGTGCTTTTAGGCATTCTGTTTTCAGCTTAAGCTGGTGAATTATCTCTCATAACACTTGAAAACTCAAATCGTCCTCCAGGTAACTTTGGCTCCTGCTGGAATATTTGCTTTATCATAGAAAGGGTACCAACTACAGTTATTGAATGTATGAACAAGAGAAAACGCTGCTAACAGTCACTACATTAAATGGATTTAGTATAGAGAATTATGATCAGGGTTTATCCAAGAGACACAAAGGAACACCGTCACTCATGATGCATTGAGCAGAAATGCTCAGTTTCACTCACTATTTCAGAAACAGTACTGTTATAATTAATAAATCACTTAAAACAAATACGTGAAATTAATTTTACAGAAGTGTTGAATTTTTAACATCGGTATCAATGAAAACTGTGAAAATTACTTGAAATAGAAAGGTTGAAAAATGACGTCACAACCATTAGCACAAATGAAGTTTCACATCTACGTATACTCTGTTCTAGTATTAGCAGAAAGAAAATAAAGCTCTCCTAAAAGTGGAGAAAGGAGGACTAATTGTAATAGCGTTTTAACAAGGTACATGCAGAATAAGTGCAGTATTTAACAGTAAATGCCAATGACTAGAACCTACCTGCTTCTTGTTTGTGTCATAATGAACTCCGTTATATCTCACTGCCTGCTCTGGAATAGCCAACAGGTGAGTAACTCATTTGTTTCCCACCAGAGCATTGCTATTTCAGGTTTCATCAGACACTAGAATGTGAAAGGCACTGTTTCAAGTCACAGGTTTATTTATTATTTTAGCACAGTTCACTTCTGAAGTGAGCGTTGGGAGTTTTATTTAACAGATAGCCTGTAACCAACAGCGGTAACCTAGCATACTGGCAATGTCTTCTCTCTCTCGTGCTTTCCTCCTGTTGCACATCATCATATTGTCTTTCTGTCTTTTCACTAAGCACCTGCTATTAAAAGTTTTCTGGCACGCCGCAGAGTATATAGACATTCTTGACCACGGTAACACGGTTTTGAGCTTTACGTTTGCAACAAGCCCAGTACAACTCCACTGGCATGGCCATAGCATGGCACTACAACGATCATCTAGTCCACCCGCCTGACCCACTCACGGTTGACCAAAGGCTAATGCACGTTATTAAGAGCATTGTCCAAATGCCTCTTAAACCCTGACAGGCGTGGGGCATCAACGACCCCTCAAGGAAGATTGTTCCAGTGTTCGACCACCCTCTCGGTAAAGAAACGCTTCCTCATGCCCACTGCCTTGGTGCAGCTTTGAGCCATTCCCATGCATCCTAGCACCGGATAATGACAGAGCACCTCCCTCTCCACTTGCCCTCCTCAGGAAGCTGTAGAGAGCAATGAAATGACATCACCTCTCAGCCTCCTTTGCTCCAAACAAGACCCAAGCCCAAAGCCCTTAGCCGCGCCTCACAGGACATTCCTTCCAGCCCTTTCACCAGCTTTGTTGCTCTTCTCTGGATGCATTCAAGGACCATCACATCTTTCTTAAATTGCGGGGCCCAGAACCGCGCACAGTATTCAAGGTGAGGCCACACCAACATGGAACATGGTGCGATGTCAAATCAAGTCATCATCTGCTTGGATTACCTTGTTAGAGCATGTTCCACTTTATACAAGGGGAAAAAATGAAAGAAAAAAAAGAGGGGAGGAGAAGAAAGGAAAGCCTGTTAAAATTACTTCTGAGAATAATAAACTTCAGCAGGACCAGATTTTGCCTTTCTTTTGCTATGCATTACATCTTCTTACTCACCCACTCAAGGGGAAGACACAATCCCTAACAATCCATTGTGCAAAGAAGCTGCAGATGAGAATACAGGAATGTTGTCTATATGGCCCATCTCCCAGTACAACAGCATATTTACATTGTACAATATTTTACTGGATTCTTAAAGCTCTTTATGTAACTATTAGACTGCAGCTAATTGATTTATCAATTTAAAATGTAATAAATCATTACCATTGGAAAATAATTCGATTACAGTTACTATCAGTAGCAATTATTATTTAAGATCTGAGTAGCTATTTTTCATATAAAGGACAATCTAAATGAAAATTAGTAGCTTGAGTAATCTTGAGGAAAATCAAATAGATGAAGTTAACTTTTTTTATAGCTCCATATTTTAAAACTAAGCACTGGCAAAAACAAAGTGAGTGCATTATCAGGTCTCAGGGTAAATTCTCAATGAACACACACATGTGCAGAGCTACCATGCTTCAGAAAAGGCTGTGTTACATGCAGTTCATTATTTTATCTCCCCATTATACAGGCTAAATATTTTACCTCTCCTATAACCCAAGTACAACTGACTTGTAAAAACCAGCTACTACAACGTACACACAAGTAGAACCAACGATGGTAATTTACAATGACATACCATTTATTGCTGGGGCCCCTAGATAGATTTTTTGTAATTTAAAAAATGAAGGATAAATATATAGTGTTTTTTCTATGTTGATGTTTTGTGGTAGCTGTAATTTATAGTACTGTATTTTAATACAAAATGCACATAACCATTTATTTTCTAGTTCTATATATTATATCCATGATTCTTTGTAGTAATTCATTGGGATTACTAGATACGGAAAATTGTTTTCTACAGTCCAGTAAATACAAGTAAAAAATTAATATTTAGGTTTCTAACAAAACTCAGAGAAAATTGAAATTTAATTATAAATGTCACCTGGAAGTAAGAATATACACAGCCAGCATAACAAACAGGAACTTATTATTTCCATTAAGTACTTGGGTTTACTTTATCTGGCCATTTATCATTGCATATAAAAGTTTCATTAAGACTAAATTACATACTTTGCAGTAAGTTCACAGTTTTCCAAATCTTTCCTCAAACGCATATTCTCAGCTTCAAGTTGCTGGTTGCGGGTAAACACAGTTGGAACCAATTCAGTATCTTTGGCTGTGAACGCACCTCTCTGTATGAGTTCATACCTAGTAGAAAATGAATGGAGAGATATTTTATTCTGTGTTTCCTTTTTCTCACTTTACCTTTTTCATTAACAATTAGCAACAGCACTATCCCACACTGTTCTTTTCTACTGCTTTTCATTCTGAAATGTATTCTTGTTCATAATAGTCAAGACATCCCTTATAACACAGTACTCAATTTAAACAATTGCTCTTTTCCTTCCACTCTTCCAAATAACATTTGTATATACTCACACTCCTTTCTATCTCATGTTCTCAAATATATGCAAGATTTTTTTTTTTTTTCCTGAGGACTCAGATGACAAAGTTGTGGATAACTTGGATGAATGATTCTATGAGCTATCTTCAATATGGAATACAGAGCTCAGCTAGGGAAACTTCTTCATTCTTTCCTGCTTACTTCTGTTACCCTCTGCTTATTTAATTCTATTCACCAATACTTACCCATATTACCAGCCCTTGAGAAAACATGATTCTGTGATGTAGGAGCCCCAAGGCTGCTTTAGTTAAATAACCATAAAGACTAACTTGCATTTTGAGAAGTAAAAGCAAATCTGGAGCAGCATACAATGCTGTGTAGCAATCTAGGAATCTCCCTAGCCCCTGGCAATAAAGTCAACTTGGTCTTCTGTCTTTTAGGACTATGCATCTTGGTAGGCTGTCAATGAAAGTTGAGAATACTCCAACAGGCACTAAAAATGACATAGGCATTGACCCTGTTATTTTTAGGCTTAATTTAAAAGCATTTAAATACAGAGCAACTTGAAGTACTAAGTATCTTCTATTAAAAAAAAAAAAAAAAAAAAAAAAAGAAAAAGAGAACAATTGCATTAGAAAGGATTCAGAAAAGCTGGATTTTATAAAAATAAAATGTGACTGTCACCACATAAAATAAATGCTTCTGCAAAATCATCCTTGTTCAAGGAATGATTATAAGCAATCAGGATTTGTCAAACTATTTCAAAAGACATCAAGATCCAAGTCTACATATACGAGTGTAAGATGCTTGTGTGCAAGCAGACATTGCAGAGGAGATGCCAGAATCCAGTACATGTATGTACAAAACATCTATTCCTTCATTTATTTCTGTAAGACAGAAGAACAAGACCTCCAGCTGGTACAAACTTCCATAGATCCACTGAAGACAATGACATTGTGCACTACTGTTGCCATGATATCAGTTCAGCACAGGTTCAGTGGAGTTACAAATAATTTATATCAGATAAAGACTACAGACCCACCAGCATCTTCCCTGCTGATCTCAACGGCAGGTGAAAGACGTTCTGGGTCAGAAGGAATACTACGAACATTGCCTTTTCGAGGGAAAAATATATTGAATCTGTGCAATTTTTTTTCAAGTAATATGGGAGTATGAAAAAAACAGCAGTAATTAGTGATAAAATTATACTAAATGCTCTTTCCTCCACTTGGACACATGTAGCTAAGTACTGTGAAAGACAATTTTAATGTAATACAATTAATAGCAATAAATTCACCATGCCTTTGTCTAAGAATGCTACTAAAAATTACGGCTTTTGTGCCTGTAGTAGAAATGGGAAAGAAAACCACACAACAAAATTGCATTGTGAAGTCTCATTATCTTTCGTCAGTCTCGTCCTGTAAAACTTCCAGAACTTCTACATACCTAGCCGACTCCCAAATAGCTATTGTTCTCCTTCTTTCCATTATTGAAGGAAACTGTGATGCAAATTAGTTAGTTCCATGCACACACGAGCATTTTGCTAAGCTTTTCAAAACAACTGAGCTGTTGTTCTTGAAACACTGTTGAAAATTAACCAAGAATCTGGAAACCTAAGGAACAGATGGTCAACTTTGATTTCACAATCAAAGTCCAGTGCAGACTGACTAAAAATTACACATTATTACCATGCACATTACATTAAATTCAAGTTTCTAAGGGTTCCAAAGGAATTAGATTGCAGAGAGGCCCTGTAATAATCTAACTGCTGTGTAGCTCAGTAAAGTTCTTTACCAAGTGGTAACTCACCTACAGATGCATTCAGCAATTACAATTTCTAGTTTTAGCTTTTACAAGAACTTCTTCCTGAAAATTATCTCCAGTTGATAATCTCTTAAACAGTTTCAACAGAAGGCTAAGGAAGAAATGAGCACAGAAAAATAAAGCATCTTTTTGCCCTACTGTACTCCTCCAATCTATTATGGCATATAAGTCGAAAATATCATGTTATGCATGCAAGAAAGTACCTATGTCCACATGGCTTTTTGCAAATCAAACTTGAGGTTACTTCACTTGTGTTCTGAGCCAGTTCTAATCCAAAAACTGAATCTGTTCAGCCGATGCTGTTCTGGAACCGATAACCCTCACTTCTTTCACGATTCACGAGCTCAGAGCACAACGTACATTAATGTAACCATATGATTTCCAGGCCAAAGAGGAGACAGAGCAGTGGAAACTTAGGCCTGTCCAAAAGAAGCGGTTTCCACTGTCTTCTGGGAGTTGTGACATGGAGGATCACAACCTACATCCATTTTCTTCATGCTGCAAAACGCGATTTTTTTTTTTTTTTTTTTTTAATAAGGCTACCTTTATGCTCAGGAAAGACAGTAGCTTTGTTGCATGTGCTCTTCTATGCACAACCCAAGCAGTCTTTGCAAGGCATACACAGAGACATGGCTTTTAACCTTGCTTGGTCACGTAAGTTTATTCATAATTTTAACCACATCAAACAGAAAAGAATTTTCAAATCATGTTTGTGTAATTAGCCTACAGCTCTCCTTTTACTCACAAGCTGAAATGCTGCCATGTCGCTAGGAACACCTAGAGATTACCAGTCCAACGAGCGTGCGAACTCATCACAGCGATAGCTCCGTGCGTCTGCGTGAACAACAAACCATCCATCTGCTCAGACTGGCAACACGCTGCCAGCAGCAGTGAGCCCTTCGGGGTACAGCCTGTCAGATGCCTGAACTTACAGCTGAACAGTCCTTGCACTTCATACTCCAAAGCTGTCAATCCAAGATCTTTAATAAGTAACAGAAGCACTATAAAGTCTTGTCTATCAAAGGAATAGAAAAACTAATGATAAATTAGATAGTCTAAAATTAATTTCAGTCTAATTTTAAGTTCCTTAAAGGGTAACTGGAAGAAAAAAAAGTATATGTGCAAAAAAACTCATAAGTAAAATACACTACAAGTGTGATAAAATTATTCATTACTTCATAGAAGAAGAGTGGGCTTGGCTTAAAATGAAACATAATGAAATCATGGTATTTTATACAGCTGGATAGGATAAGAGAATGTTTTCTCAAACTCTGACATAAACACAGATAATTTGGTCCAATTTAAGTGACCTTTAGATCTCAGACAGACAATTATTTCAAAGCAAGCCTTTTGATAAATTTTCTCTACGTTAATTAATTTCTCATTTTAAATTCCATTAGTACTTGATCATCACAGCATGAGAATGAGAGTGCCATCCCAATACATAATGAGGAACTTGAGTACACTAATCTGCTCTCACTTTCATTAATATTGTAAATTATCTATTTCAAACCAACATGAAACGTTTTGAAATAAGGTATTAATGCATAAAAAGTCTCAATACAGTAAGATTGGATCCTGACATGCTGAGCTCATTTGTAATGTTACCGAAATTAAAAATATTACTTATAGGGAAAAAAAAATATATGTAAAGCTAAGGATTTACAAGATAGGGCCTGCTAAGATCTGCTCTTGCTCTGTTAAAAAGCAATTTGAATTTTGCCATTGATATAAATTCAGACTCTAAGTGCTTCAAAGAAAGCCATAGTTTCATAAAAAGGTCGCTATTTATATCTGTCTAGTATTAATTATCTTTTTCCATAAGAACTGTTAAACTCCTTCAAGCTTAATGCTATTCATATCAGTTCTTCTGCTGAAAAAAGAATACAGAACTGTAGTGCTCCTTCTCTAAGGAATCATTTAAGTCATATTGTTACACTATCAAAAATCAGATCATTATTTATTCCAAAGGCAATGCCTGATTGGTGAGCTCTACACTAATAAGACCACAGCCTTGCAAAAACCAGCAATGATTTCCTCATTAGAGAAGATTTCTAAGAAAATTTAAAAGCTTCAAGGCTTTTATAGGAAAAAATAAGATGTTTCTAACTCTTCAAATGCAATAATTTTCAAATTGAACAATTTCAAAAGATCTTATTAACAAATCTCTGAACCTCTGATGTTTAAAGACTGACTACAAGATAACTCAGGGAGGTTTTTCCACTTCTCAGAATCTTTCCAGCGTAACTTGCAGATTCAAAGCAAGCTTGTAACTGAAAGTATTTCAATCGAACTTTATGGCAAGCACAATCCTTTACTCCAAAATAATCCAGCTCTCAAGCTTTGCAGCATTCCTAGTACACTATTAATAAGTATTTAAAAAGTATACACCCTGAAGCATTTCATATATGAAGAGATCCCTGGAGTCAGCTTTCTTGAAAGTCTGTCCTTAAAACAATAGTTTGCATCCTTATTCTCAACATTAATATATTTGATAAAATACTATGTATTTAAGAATTACTGGTACTCAGAAGAGTTTTCTGAAAATATATCCTGAAATATCAGAAATATTTGAATCCTGAGCATCTACTTCCTAATTCTCAAAGTAACAAGGTAATTGAAAATGTTTTACCATTCAGTTTGGAAGCAGTCAAGGGTTCTGGACATTCCAAATCTGACCAGGAAATTGCAGAAGAAGTCATCCATCGTTTCAGGTATTTCAGACACTGATTTCTCAGAAGTTAGAGCTGATTGCAAAGCCTGAAATTAAAATTTGATAATTGTTATTAAACCTACAAGAAAAATGGAATTATCATATCTTCTACTTCTGAAGTCATCTAAAGTCACAGACCTATAGGAGTACAGCTGAATGTTTCCCATGGCTTTACTGATCAGGAATGTAATCACTGACCCTTCTAATGTCAAGGTCTGTGAAAGGTTATAGAAAAGTAACTCAAAAATAACCTGATTTAAGCAAGTATTCTGAACCTGACAATCTGATATGAGCTGGAAACTATTTAAAACTGATGGATGGTCTTCTGTCACTAACCAGAGAGAAAATGTTAGTTCTCATAATCCTGCACCCTTCAAAACTACTGAGAAAGATCAGTACTTCATCTAATGAAAAATGCAAAAGTCCAAGGTGATAGTAAAATGGTTTAAGTTCCTTTTGTAATGATGTACGTGATGGAGAGACTCAAATAACTGCTTCCCCATCATCAGATCTCTTAGGAAGTCTCACAAAGATCAGTTCTCCCTTTCCTCCTCAACATCCGTATGCAGACACTGAACGAAGCTGCCAGACAACATTGCTACAAGTGTTAGCAGAATGCAGATGGTGCACCCAGTTTCACGTGCAGCTCCTTCAGTGCCAGCAAGATAGACAGCCGTTCATAGATCAGCTCACAGGTCAAGCACAGTTGCCAAAAGCAGAATCAAAACAAATCAGAGCTATCCTACTACAAAGGGGAAAAAAAAAAAAAAAAAAATCCCTTTTACAGATTTATGTTGCAATGCAAATTTCTTCATCCAACCCCATTCAGCCCTCTCAGTGCATAGCTTGATATTAAGCTCTCCTAGAGAGGTTTCAAGATGCAAGGAAATACCAAAAAAGTAAAATATGACTCAGACTGAGACTACTCTCCCCCAAAATACATTTTTAAATAACCAGATGAGAGACTGCCACAACTTGGCAGCCAGAGAGATAGCCTTAATTCCTTTCAGACCTCAAATTGGACTACAGCAAGGTGACCCACCTAAATGTGAAGCTCTCAGCATTTAGGAACTCCACACGGGCACAATGCTACGACGGACTTGCTCAACAATGCAGGCCACTAAGGTAAGATACGGCACATGCCTGTCCTCCTGGTGAGAGGCGCACAGAACAAACTTGGGTTTGACAACTATCACTCAGTAAGAAAGAAACTCAGATTCTATGATAATGTGAGCTAAATATTATTTAAAAAATACCACTGTAGAGAAGAAAAGGAGAAACAGCTTCCATACATGCCTAGCTTCTTTTCTTCATTTCAATACTAGCAAAACTGAAATAATTCCAGTGAGATATTAATCAAGACATGCTAAAGGCTGTGACTCCAAATTAGTTCCTCCATCCATTTAAAAAAGAATCTGTAGGCCGGGGATTTTTAATAACTCCATCCATTTACGGCTTATTTATGTCCTTAGTGAGAGCTCTATCAACATGACTCCATAAATTACCTGCAGATAAAGGCTTTTCTCTTGCTAAAATAAAAACATGTAGTATTCTCTACATTGGAAAATCTCATAGCCATTTTGTATAATACAGAAAACATTGCATTTAATCCAAGCAACTTAATACAAACAGAAAGAATTGTGCACGTACGATCAAGGCCACGTAACATTGTATTATGAATAATACAATATGCCAAGTGCAATGTAATATTTCGTGTATTTTCATTTCTAGAGATATATATAGTACAGACAGGTCTATTTTGTGGTAATACAAGAACCAAAGACAGAACATCTGCAGACTCGCAGCTGCATCCCTTTTCTCGCTCCTTTTCTTTCTTTATTCTAAGTGAGGCAAACGTCTAATACTGTTGCTTGTAGCCTCCCAAACACATCTATAAAGGCAGTCCTCAGAAGAAATGACACAGCTTGATTCCCTTAATAAATTGAAATATGATAGGAATTCATTTCGTCTGCATGGAAGAAAATTTATTAGCTAGATACTAGCACTGAGAATCATTTCAGGTACCAAAGCTCGAGCAGGGAACAAGATAGGGAAAAATGAATGCAGTCTAACAAGCACAGTATTGGAACGAGGCCTGAAGAAACCAGAATTAAATTCCTAGCTCTTCTGCAGACTTTGTGAGCAACACTAGGCTAATGACTTTCTTTAACTTAATCTCAGCCTTGGATGACTACTCACAGAATGGCAGAACATTAGGTTTTTGTATGTTTTTACCTATTTAGAAATTAAGAAAATACAATCTATCAGTGTGGTGCAAACAGATACCCTATAGAAGCTATATAGATGAAACCATCTTAAATGATTCAGATAATTAAAATACTAAACAAACCAAACATTTGCTAAATATTTATTGGTTAAATATATTTTTTTCATTAAAATCTTTAAAACATTTTGAGGGTACTGATTGCAAATATGGCCAGTGACATAAAATAACTGCTAATAACTTAACCTTAAGGACTTCCAAAATACTCACAAAAGTTTCTGTCCAATGAAGAAAGATTAACACTAAATAAATTAGTAAGTTCTCTGGAAAATAAAAGGAGATGTTCTTGCTAAAAAAAGAATTTAAAAGGAATTCAAATATTTTTAACATAATAAAACAAATTATAAATCAAACCTACATAAAATATAAGGTTAATGAAGGGCAATGTGACTTCAGAGTATCATTTGGGATATAGGAAAATAAATATCCTGGAACGCAAGTGTAATAGCTGTAACTACTGAAGAAAATATTTCATCCAGCTTTCTTTTGTGTGTGTAGTTTTCCAGAAATTCTGCATCCTTTTCCTTTTCATGAGCTGTGACTGACAAGGACAAACGATGACTAGAACAGGAACAGCAGGCAGAATCACTGCTATCCAAAGCACATGTTGCCCAGCGCAGCTGTATTTTGAATCAGCTGCCTTTTCACCACCACATTAGTGGGAAATGATATTTAGAGAGTAGAGCTTCACCACTCTAATTTCCCTGTTGAGATCCAAACAAAAATATGAACTGTAACTGTTGAGAGAGCCTCATCTAATTCCTTAAAGACCAGTAGTTTCACTGCATGCATGCAGAGATCCAGAAGGAAAGAAAACATGCCTCAATATCCCCTGTAAAAACATAGCTTTAATACCTACACACTAATATTCTTTTTAAAAAAAAAAAAAAAGGTGAATAGCATCATCTCTCATTTGCTTATGTTTGCTCTTCGTCATTCAGTAATTAGTGCTAATTACTTTGGAAGGAAGTTTGAAAATAAGCATTTTTCTTTGATTTTCCTGGTTGTACTTGACCTTTTTAACAGAGCGTAAAATAAACTGTAGTTACTCAATTTAGAAACTGTGGATATTTATAATATCTGCATTTGGCAAATCACTTAAATATTTTTGGATGCTCACTTGATCTGTGCCTTCTCTACGTAATTTCTTTATTAAAAGAAATTTACATCTAGTATTGAAATGCAATCTTTAATGTAAGATTAGGTATACAAGTTACCACGAACAGCAAATATATGCAGTGACTTACAGCTGTTTATCGCAGAGTAGCTATTTCAGGGTATGGCCATTACTCAATTTAACCTATTTTAGCCAAAATTAGAAACTAATAATTGAAAAAGTGTACCAACTATCTATCATGTGAAGATAGCCTTCTACTACGCTTCTTAGCTCAGAGTTTGGACATTGAATCAATATTAATTCATAGGAACCAGTGCTTCTAACTTGGGTCACCAAAAGCATTCACTGCAGCACTTGGTTTTTCCAGGGAATTAGCATCAAACAAACTAGTCTCCGAGCTTCACAGAAGATACAGTAAATCGTTATGAAAGCTGTCAAGGAACTAGCAAGTGTATTTTAAGAGTTTTCTATTCATGTCTTTCTGTCTAAAGGCTGAAATTATTATTTCAGTTTCAAATTTATGGAAAAAATGAAGCCTTCAAATAGTGAGTCAAGAAGCAAGAAGGTAGACGTGTATTAGCATGAGCACAGAATCAAAGAGAACCTGAATTTAAGCACCTACAGTCTTCTTCTAAGGAAACACTTTCTTCAGTTTGATTAAACGGGATAGGTATTAGCATATTGCTTCATACTACTCAAAGTTCAACCAACAAAGAGGTTAAAGATCATTTAATTACATATCAACACATCAGAAGTGTTCTTCCTTGTTTCACTTTTTATCTGAATGTAAACTCACCCAGTAAAACAGAAATAACTTTGGTTATCCCTAAAGAACATTAACAATTTCCACTACTCTGTTAGCATTAAGCATGTCCAGTCTTAAAAACTTCTGCCATCTTTCTCATAGTTCGTTTCAAAACATGTAAGACTCCAGTACTGGCAGTGTTCATTCAAAGTTTGATCTAAAATACAAAACTGATCTGTTGATATGCACTAGTGCAGAAGAAAATGCACATTTTCCCTCCATTTTGAGGTTAAGAATAATTCACATAGTCTTTGTTTTGCAAAAGCAAATGATTAATAATGAAAAGATAAAATTATGATGATAGCTTACTGATAAGGCTGTAAGATAGTGGTGATATTAGAAACACAGCGGGGAAAAGCACTTTTCCATTAGACTGTTATAAGCAAATAAATTCAGGTAAATCACACTTTGGAAAATGCAATACAACAGTCCCATTGTGTAACTCTGACCTATTACATGACTGTTTTGAAACCAAACTGTAAATGTTAGAAATGTCAAAAACTAATGGTGTGAAATGATTGATAATTTCATTAATATTTTGCTTTAACATAGTGTAACAGCCTGTTCTTTATTTTCAATATATCAAGAATCTTTTTTAGCAAAGTGTTCAAGTACAAGCTTCTGGGGGCCTTAGGCATAAGCAGTTCCCTTCCTGTGTCAGGCATCATGCTCTCATTCAATCTACTTCGATAAAGCAACAAACCCTAAAATACTGATATATTTTAATAACATTCATGGTAATTAAAATAATCTATTTTAAATAATCTCTCTATATATCTGTTGTCACATGTATTTGCAATATCAGGTTGTTTATGGAACATAACATGGACAAAAGTTAAAGGAAGAGGAAACCCAAGAAACATAAGTTGCCTTTTCCACTGTGGCATATGTTTACCCCTAGAAATGTCTGAAAA
>WHYT01017473.1:151226-192346 GCA_009806455.1 Tetrax tetrax | reverse complement strand
AAAGTAGTCTACTGCTTGTTACCCAGGTAATGCATCTTCCCATTGGAAGTTTGACTCTCATACTAATTAGCAGATGCCAGAATCATTCAGCTGGTTTCCTGACTAGTTTTTTTTTTTTTTTTTCTGGAGGGAGAAAAATATGTGTGTGCACACATTAAGACCTGACATGACCAAATTTTCTCTGTTGAAATCAGATTGAAAATATACATCAAGGGATATATCTGGCAAAACCATAAATTATTCAAAACTGTTGGGTACTTCCACAAAATTAATTTTGCTCACTGCACCCAATCCTCTCTTACCTGTATCTTAATCAGATGCAGCACAGAAGACTTCATTTTTTTTCACCCTTGTTGCACCAACAGACATTTGCCTGCTCTTTGCTGCTCTCCTCACTTGGACTCATTGCTTCCTTTCTGCTTGGGTTTTCTTTATTCTGAGCAACCTCCTCTGAAATCTGACCATTTCCGTTCATGTTTTTAGCAAGTTTCACAGTCTTTGGATATTTCATCAACATGTATCTTTTCAGAGGTACACCTAGAATATATTCTGTGTTCCTGTTCCAAGAAAACTGGTAAATTATTACCAAAAAAATTGGTCTGAGAGGTCACAGAATTTGAGGCAAGATGGGCAAGGACCAGCAGGGGATCTGTAGCCAAAAGCAATGTTTGCTACCAGAGTATTTAGCCAAGCCTCTGACTAACTGCTTAAAGACAGTTACATTGATCAAGACTAGCATGGAATTATAACTTCTGTTTTGTTTGTTCCCAGTGCAGTGTCATTTTCTCACATAGAGAATGCAAAGATATAAATAATTAGCAGTCAAGTCATCCACTTCTCTCCTAACTCAGCTGAGGGTGGCAGCATACACTAGTTTCTGTATATTAATATATAATGGAGACTGCACAGTTTTTATGTCTATCTTTTTGCTTTGTTATTACTAACAGAGATACAGGACTTCAGGCAACAATTCTGTAAAAATCCAAGATTTTGGGTAAAAGGTGATTTTTTTTTTTTTAAAGTGTTTTATATTCAAGCCTGACTGCAATTTGTGATGTGAATTAAGTATTTTATGGTTTTCATTTTCCTGTGTTCCTGCTGAAAGCAATAGTGCAATATTGACACCCTATAGTTAAATGTCAAAGCTTTGCTTTGTGGTTTTTGTAATATTCTGTTTAAATATTGAAGTGCCACAAAATTGAAGTCTGAAAATGCTATGTTTAAGTTCTTTGCTTTTACCTTCATATTGCTTATAGCGCAGCCATAACGTTTGCTAGCAAGCCATTTGCTCATTTTGGGATATAATAGAATGAGCAAATATTGGTAATTCAGCTTCTCTTAAACAAAGCTACTTTTTGGGCACCCTGCACTGGGTTTGAAGATGCCCAAACTGGTTTAAAACACACTAGGCACTTAACTTTATATTAACTTTTAGTATAATTCATGCCACTTTATACTTGTTCCCACTAATTTAGAGCCAAATCCCTAAACTGAAAATCTAGAGAGGCCTAAAGGGTTCCAGGTGCCTGAAACTAAGAGGAAAATCATCAAGGTTTTCACTGACTGTGAATCCTTAGCATTGTCCCCTTTCTGAAAAGAGCGGTTGCAGGGCCAGTGTCCAAAGGAGGATTGCTGTATATGGGTCCCCACTCTTCCAGTCCGCTCCCTGAAGTCAGGGCTGGGGTACCCAAGCCATCAAGAAGGATGTCATTTCACATACCTCTCTTTCCAGGGCTGCGCTTTGACCAGAGGAGACAGTTCCTTGCTCTGTGCGTTGATTACTGTATGACCATCCCGAGGCAGCTAGCTGTCCAAAACACACATTTACCAGGCAGTCTGAGGGCTGCCAATTCCTCTCCACTGCTCAGGAATGGAGAGAAATGGAGCCTTACTTTTAGTTGTTTATTCCAGTGGAAGTTAAGATGATACAGCTATTTAAGGACTACAGAATTTATCTGTTTAGATTAACCAGACTTTTTAACAAATACCTCCCTGTAAAGGCATTTCTGACCCTTCAAAATATATGGCTGGTTCAGAAGAGAAGAATCAGAATTCCCTCACCTAAATTCACCTCTAATAACTTCTGAACACATATTTGTACCTTACTGGGCTGTAATACAAGTGTCTTCGTAGGCCAGCATGACCACTCGTCTAGCCATCTCCCTTACAGAAGATTCACAGCTCACCTTGTTGCGCTTTGTAGAGTTATCACTCTTGAAAGGGTTCTGTTCAGAAGTGACTGTTCAATGCCAGCTCAGCAGCGTGCAGTTCCATAGCTACTGCCCCTTCCCAGGCTCTCAAACCCCACATGAGAGCATAGCTCCTTATAGTCCATTCCATGTGATAGTGGGAAATCTGAAACAAAGTATGGAAAGAAAAGGGAAGTAGGCAGAGTAGCTCATCCATATCCATTTTGACAGTTCCACCACAGATATGCAAATTTCACTTTCTACACTTTTTATTAAGTTTTTTAAAGGAGAAGGAAACATGACAGTCTTCACAAGCTAGGGACTACAAATCAGTATTTTTGAACATGTGACAAGTGACTACAGTTGTAATTCCCACTCCTGCAGAAGCCAAGATCTCTTGCTTTAAAAAACCCACAACTTTATGGACAAAACCATCTTGACACATGAAGTTGGGTTCTGAGTGAGCTGGAGCTGTTGCAACAGTACACACCTGTCCAGACCCAGACTCCTCCTCTCTCGCAGTTCAGGAGGGAACATGCATGTATGGCACAACGCAAAGTACATTCTTGTCTTCACCTCTCCTGGTAGACTTCACGTGATGCCAGACCCCTGGTGTCCCATCACGTCTAAACCTGGACAGCCTTTCTTTTGCACTCCAGTTGGCGAGGCCCAACATCTTGCCAACTCTTCACCCCTTGTAGTCCATGCCAGGTGATTTTGCAGTGAGCCAGCAATTACTCAGACTGTGGTCAGGTCATATGTCAAAGACATTTGTCTCATTTACAAGCAAAAGATTCCCCAATTAATAATTCAGACAGAAATAATCACCTCCATGGTCTGTTTTTCCAACCCAAGGCTCTGTCTCTTAACAAGCACCCACTGAACCTGGTGAGACATGTTGACTACAGAATTAACAATTTAAAAATCAGGCATAGACAATGATTTTACTTCACTGCTAAGGCCAAAAAGCAACATATTGCCCCAACCTCAGTGAAATCAGATGAGGTTTTCCTATCAACTTAAGATGGAGCTGGGCTGGATCTAATGAACTGAACCCATGATGCCCATCATTCACAGTCTCTCATCATCACAAGTTAAGTCACCAGCTACTTATTATTTCCTTTTCAACAGCCACGGGGCACATTGATTTACACAAAGCTTACAAAAATAGCAATAGCTACAATATGGTATTGCCCAGCAAATCCAAGCCTAAGGAATGTAGAGTTGATGTCAGCAATGTTTTCTTCATCCCTCCATTTTTAAAATGAGATTTGCCATACTTCAAACACACATGACTAAGTCTGCTTTCTTCTAATTTGTGCATGAATCTCTATTATAAATATATTAAGACAGTGCAGATAATTTATTTCTTACATCTGTATAATATCCCACGGGTGACCTTACTTTGTGCAAATGAAACAGCTGAAATTTTGCCAATTAGATTACACAAGAAAAAGGTAATTTGCATTAAAGGTAATTTGTATTAAATAGCAACCCTGATGAAGTGTAAAAACATAACCTTTTTCCCCCCAGTCTTTTTTCATGCTGAGAATGGCCAGCAAGATCAGTGTAATTGTGATGTCTAGCTCAAATCCTCTTATATCTGAAGGAGGACAGGTAGGACCAAACACAAGTCCATTTTTTCCTAACTACATCAGCTAGCCCAACTCAAAAATATTATCATTACTCCTCCCTGACTGGGTCTAAAGAGCAGCAGTTTTAAGTGCAGGAGGAATGCAAAAACAGCCTCTAAACTTTGCACATTAAATTATGTAACAGGCGAAGTAACCCTATAGATTTTGGCTTTAAGGCAAATGGCACAACAGAGGACTGGTTTTCTATACAACTCTCAGCTGTTTAACTGAACATTTTCAGACTTGACATCTCACTTGCCTCAGTTTCCAGACTCCACCACAAGACTCCCTGTATGAAACTGGGCTTATAGCACAACAGCACCTGAACTGCATGAAAACTGCAGGCATCTGAAGATACAACCCTGCCAGTGCTCTCATTCTCCACCCATGAAATGGAGGTGAATGCCCTATAGCCAACTTTGATCAATACCCTCAAGCAAAAAGTGCAGTCCGTGTACAAAAAGTATTGCGACCATTAAAAGCTGTTTCATCATCACATAGAACACAATTGTCTTAATTAGCCTTCGATTAGCACTACCGTTAGTGTAAATTAATATTAACAAGTAACAATGATTCTCAAAATTGAGTAAAAGTTGATGAAATTAGTCCCCGTGTCTGGGTATGACAGCAGTACCGACGCACACAGATGAAAAGCTTCAATCTAAACTGGCACTGAAAGCTGGGAACCAGCTTTGGGGCCAGGTTTCACACATAGACTTTGTGAAGTCAGCCAAAGCCTCCATGCCTGAGTATTTATTCTTGCACACATGTGTAAATCCAGATCTCAGCTTTGCAGCTTAGCTCGCCTTGGAGTTACCAACCAGGATGACATTTCATCGCAAGTGTAGGTTGTTAGGATGCAGCTTTGCTCGCCACAGTTAACCATACCATCTCAATTTATCATGCCCCCACTGTACCATAAATCTGTTAATTGAAGACAGACTCATCTACTACGGTATTTTTATAACAGCCATCTTCCCAGGCACGTATTCAGTTATCTTTCTTTCACTGTACTGTATCAGCTTTATGTTTCCACTGGTCACAGCTAATTAGGACTAAGTGAGCTATGCTATTGTAGATCTAAAACGCTGTGTTACAAGCAGCTCATACCCACCTCCTGCCATGTCCCAAATGCAGGAGGGCGAGAGGAGCCTCCTGAAGAAGCAGGACTCTCTATAGCAGCCTCCCTGCTCCCCTGACCATAGCCACTGGTTTCTGCATCCTCCTTAAAGCTGCCCAGGAGGAAGGACTGAGCAAGTTGGACCAGGCTCAGCTGGTTTCAATACTTTGGTATCGTACACAGTGAAGAGCAGCCCGTGTCCGGTGGATCGGATATGAAAAACTGGTAGCACAGAGGGCCACCACATCGGAATGCTCACAAAAGGGACCATCTGACTTGGTCCCCGTTAAACCATGTACCATTATCAGTGCTGAAAGCCTGTATAAGGGCTATCAGCTTTGCCCATAAAAGTTCCCTGCTTTTTCTGTAATTATATCCGTGAAAATGAGGGCCATTAATGGGGATATTTATAATCTTTGTCTGAACCGTCCTCTTTACTCCTTAGCCATTAGTGTGTAAAGATTTTTACTTCTGCACAGGGAATTTATATTCTAACTGTGTCAATTCCTCTAATAGTGTATTGGCTGCTCCTTTATTAGAGGGAAAATTCAAGATCTGTTAAAAGAAAGGAAAAAATCCTGTGGAGGTAAATGATCTTTGGGCTAGGTCCCCACAGAAGCTTTTTTCCTCCTGACAAAGCATTATTGAGGCAACCCATTAATAGCAAAAATCAAACATTTGTAATTTTCTTCCCTTCTCATCTTCTCAGGTTTTGTCACATGAGCTTGTCTCCTGTGTCAGTGATAAACCATGGCCACTGAGGACACGCATATATCGTCCACAGCTGAAGAAAAGACAGTGAATCTCTAACCAAACGGTTATTTCCCCCAAAGCAGGTAAGCGGCGCACGTATTAAAGATGTACACGGTAGTTAATTTGTGCATTAAGGCACGTGGTACCCCTGCCTCCCTGTGGCACTTTATCCTCTACGGAAAAACCATCACTGGTGGAGCCAGGATCCCTGCCAGGCAGAACCACACAGCCCAAGCGCCGCTTTTACCCAGGTTTGTGATCTGTCCCAGGGAGCTGTCAGGGTGATTACCATAGGACTACACCAAGCACTATTTACTAGTGCCTTATCAATATAGGTAAAGGGTCTTGAAACGCCTTTCCTGAACAGCCCACCAGTCCTCATCCTCCAGTTACCTTCTCCAAGCACAGGCAGACCTAAAAATCCCTTGTCCTTACCTCAGCTTTCAGTGCGCTGGGTCACGTAGTAACATCTTTCCAAAACTTCTCCAGACATCACGGATTGCCCTTTCATTTTACAAGAAAATTATTTTTTAACATTTAAACCAAGCAAGGCACTTTGAAATTATCAGATATTTGACTCTTAAGTGGTAGGCCATCTTGTAGCTCACGCCTTGAATTCATTCTGGTATTTCCCCAAGGATGCAGTGCTCCCCAGTTTCTCTCCCAACTAGTAACTTTACAGATTGACAAATTCTAAGAAGGGCTTCTGCTACAGAATGAAGAATCAATAGCTGTCTACTTGGACGGCCTCAAAAAGTGCTTAACTTTTAATTGAACACTGAGAAAGAAATTGCAAAGTGCAAGAGCTCAAACCAGCATGAAGCCTGCATAATTATCTTCCTCCTTGCAGTTCCTTATGCAGACTGGAGACTAATTAAACACATGTGCAGGTTAGGAAATGATTTGCAAAGATACATCTTTTGTCAGTTTGCAAGGGGACCTAACTAGAAGAAAAGTGCTAGGAAGGAACTGGAGCCCTTGCCAGCTTCCTTGTGCTGTCATTTTCACTGGTACCACAGCTTTTCCTTTCACCCATCCCAGAGCAAAGACAAATTAGATTTTGCATCTGCTTTGCAATGAGATGAACAAAGTTCAGGACAATAGTGAACTCAGGCCCCAGGCTTAAAAAGTGATATGAACACATATACAGAAGTTTTCAAGTATTTCACTGCTGTCTTTGTGCACTATATAAATATATTTTTCATTATAAAAGTACCTAACATGACCAATTTATAACATAGAAGCAAATGAAACCAAGCATTTTTCTTTCTTCTGTGGCAGAAAAGCTAAACCAAATAAATCTTAAAATCTATTCTTTATTATGCTAACAAAAAAGGCCTAAAGCTTCTATCAAAAAATATATTTAGTAAAGCATTTCTCCAACATAGAATCACTACCTACCTTTTCTCCCTCCTTTCTAAAAGAAAAAACCATTTCAGCCTGCCTGCCAGGGCCTTATATCATGTCTCTTTTCACGTCCAAAGTGAAAGCACCTGCTCAGGCTGGCTCTTGGCTCAGGATTAAATTAGAGCCCAGCAACCATTGCCCTAATAGGAGGCAATATTATTAACTTTAATTCATTCACATCAGCATTGATCAGAAGCAGTTACTGAGTATCAGGAAGACATGGGGATGTCAGTACATGGCGTTCAAGGCCGGAGTAATTACCACAGAAACGAAGGATGCTGTGATCGGTCTGAACAATAGTGTGCAATTGTAATGGAAAATTCTGATCTGCTGTGGTTTTCATCCTGCACCCGCTGTCTGAAGACTCATGCCATTCAAATGGCTGTGGTTTCTGTGAGACTGGAGTCCAAAAAAAAGTGTCAGCTGCTCCAACAACTGTAGCTGCCAAGTATGTTTTTAAGGTGATGCTGACAGTCTTCAGATGAAATTTCCCACCACTGAAGCACTGTAGGGCGAGAGAAAGGAGCCTACACTGCTCATAAACAGTGCTGCTCCAGGCTTTCAAACCCCTGTGCAAATGAAAATGAAATTTTAAGTACGTTACGGCACTGCATGGCTCTGGCAGAATGGTTCAATGCTACTTTAGCATTACAAGAGGGCTGGTGGAGCAAGACTCTGGATGTGTCAGTCTCTCCAATAAAGCGTTAGTTTTAGATATCCAAAAGGGATATGCCCCCAAGAGGGATGCCTTCCTGGAATGATACTTGCTGCAAGAGGGGCTGTGATAGAAGTTAGGAGGGGAGAAATCTTCCAAGATGAACAATCCTTTCTCACGTTTACCACTGATTGTGTTCCATCATCACGTTAAAAACTCCCCTGTAAATAAATGTACTGCTATGTCCTGTCTCCAGCTCTCCTCCATTTCCCTGGCTCTTCTCCTCCTGCCAGACATCCCCTTTTTCCCTCCGTACCTGGGGAAGCACAGGAAAGGTTGGGGGATGCAGCATTGGCAGATGACTGCTCTCTTTTGCTCTCATTCCAGTCCCCTCCAGTTGAAGTCCTTTTCATTAGCATCACTTCCCCCAACGGGAAGTTTCTGTCCCCAAAC
This sequence comes from Tetrax tetrax, assembly GCA_009806455.1. Taxonomy (NCBI): domain Eukaryota; kingdom Metazoa; phylum Chordata; class Aves; order Otidiformes; family Otididae; genus Tetrax; species Tetrax tetrax. The sequence continues at coordinate 184,135 of WHYT01017473.1, read as the reverse complement.
TCCATCCATTCTCCAAGCTGGGGCCACGGACCTGGGGGGACATTTTATGCGCTGATTTTCAGAGATTTGAGAATAGGCACAATCAGCCTCCTGCAAGGCGGGGGAGTTGATGGGATTTTATGGGAAAGCCATCCCCGGCTGGTAAAAGGGACGCAGAGTGCTCGGGATGCGGGCCTTGGTGATGGAGAGTGGGGAGATGAGAGGCCATGCACCCTTCTCTGACCCTGCATGGACAAATGAAGAAATAATTTTTTATCTGCTCTTTCTCACAGTTGTGTGATGTGAAAAATTGTTGAAAGAAACCTTAAAAGATGATCTGGCAGAGCATTAAGTGATGGGAAAAGACTTGGCGCTGTCATTTTTATCCATCTTAAGATATTAGCTAACATGAATATTTTAAAAAAGCCCAGAACTGTGCAGAATAGCTAAAATAAATGCTCTTGCCTATTAGTGTAATATTTTCCCTGGGTGACATTTTCAGGGATTTCTTCTCCGCTGAAACAACCCCCGCAGCCGTTTGGCACATGGCAATGCTGACATCTACTGTCACAAGCCCCGCATCACCCCGCACGGCTCCCACACGCCTTGTGACACCACAGGTCCCCAGCAGCTGGAATGTGGCTGAGGCCAGGATGGCATAGCCCCAGGGAGTGGGAGATCCCGCGGAGGGGGTTATGGCACTGAGCTCATCTTTGTCCCGGGCTGAGGGACCTTCAAAACAAACACGGTGCTTTCTTTAGGAGGCTCACAGGACTTCTATGGATTATTTTTCCCTCCCTTCTAGATTTTTTTTCTCTATTAAGTTTTACGCTTTTCCTTTCAGCCAATTAGTACTAAAATCTTTTTTTTTTCATCACGGTGCAGATAGGAAACATGTTTTATTTCCTGCAGCAAGAAGGAATAAACTGCTAAAAAAAAAAAAAGGCCTACAGCTTACAAATGAAGCTTATAACACTGCTTGTTCCTCTGCTGCAGTATTTGGACGTCACCGTTCAGTGACATTCGGGAGCCCCTCGTTGTGTACACGATAGGAACCGTCAACGAGGGGAGGAATAAATCTTGAGGCTGCAGACCAAGTGCAATACCGAGTGACACTGGCAATTAGCAGACACCGAGAAATTGTGTGTGGCTGTGCATACGTGAGGGAGAAAAGCAGAATCCACCCTTTCCATGCATGGCAAAGCAGGCAAAGGGACTTTCAGTTGTGCATCAAAAAGTTGCAAAAGTTTACTTATGCGTTATTCCTAGTTACATTTTTTAAGAGTGCCCTTATTGGAGCATTCCCAATCACAAGCAATTAATTTATTTATAAACTGGAACTACAGCCATTCCTGCTAGCATCTCCTCAACACAGTGGGCACAACAAGCAGCTGTTGGTGCAAAGTGTAAGAGATTCATGAAATGATCCTGCAATTTCTGATGTATCTCACCAAAAGTCACTTGAAAATAACAGAAACTTGGGCCTTGCCTTTCCCCTCCCATCTTTACTGATATCCAGAGCCAGTATGCATTAAGCCCAGCTGTGGTGCATTGGCTTGAAACTATGTGAGATGGACACCTGATGAGCATTGTGACTTTAACACAAGGTGTATTTAAGCAGGGGTGATGGGTTTGGTGAAACTCTGTAGAGGAAGTCAGTAGTTGGGCTGGTCTGAGCAGAAGTGGTGTGGTGAAGGACTTTCTCAAGAGGAGGAACTCATCAGACAGGTTGGTAATGGGGGGGCTCTCTGGTATGCTGGGGAGCTTGAGCCAAGCCCTTCTGTTGCTCAGCTTCAGCTTGAAGCTTCCTTTGGTGTTAGTTAATCTGGAGGAGTGATGCTTTTTTTTAACTTACTTCAGCAGAAGTGCATTCTTAGTCAGAAAGGGGGGAAACCTTAAAAAAAGCTGCTCTTCTATGAGGTAAAAAAATGATATCTCACTGAGTTGTTCTCTACTCTAGTATTAGTATTGCAACACCGTCTGTCTCTCCTAATGTGTTTGCTGTACATGTGTACCACAAAGACCTGTTTGCTTGGTGGATGGATGTAGGAAGAGCTGTGAGGTCATGGAGTGGTCTCTAGCCCAGCTGTCTTTTCATAGTTAGCTCTTGTTTTCCCCTTGCAGGGGGTTGGCATGTTCCTCCTGCACAAGAGTGCAGTGTCTCCTGTGATGATGTTTATTTGTCTTAGAGAAACTCTTGCAGACTCTCACCGGGGTGGAGGACTTCATGCTCTGGGCAGTGAGCACAGGAGAGCTCCCAAGTAAGCAGTAGGGAGAGGAGGGATTGTGTGAGCAAGGAAGGGCTGCATGACCAGCAAGGTGGAGGCTGGTAATGAGTGGGATCTGAGTGCCACCATTCTGTGTTGGGGACCTGAGCTAACACACTGTCTGTGTGAACTGAAGGCTGAAACCCCTTAGGGAAAGGGAAAGGAGAGGTTTGGACAGTTTCAGGAACCTGTAGCATGTGGTGTTCCACCTGCAACCCCTAAACTGGGGGAGATGATGGCCTATGTGGAAAAGCTGCTTTAAGAGAAATGCAGTGTTTTCCAACACAAAAAAAAAAAAAATTAAAACCCAGCTGTCTCTACATGGGAAGAGGAAGAAAGCTTTGAGGTGAATGCTCCTCTAGCCTGGTTTGGAGCATTCAGCCCTGCCTGCATGCCAGGATGCTGGCAACAGTGGGGCACCAGTAGAGCAGAGACAGCGTGGTGCTGGACCAGAGCTGGCTGCTCTAAGGCAGGCATCTCCATGGGTTTGGGGATGCCTACAACCAGCACCTTCCAACTTGACTAATGCTTAGGGAGATGTGGGGGAAAGTATTTTGAAGCAATGATACAATCCAATTTTTTTTTCAGTGTATGAGGTAATGAACATCTTTCGTGCTTAAAGGTGCTGTGAGAAGCTGCAGGGTATGTGTGAATGCCAATGTTTTATGAAAGGGGTGGTTTTACTGCCAGCAGACTTGAGGAAAAAAAAATCCCTGCAGTTTATATTAATAAGACTGGATGTTATTGCATGTCAGGAGTTATTGTGATTTATAAAGTACTTCTTACTTGGTGTGTAATGAAAACACTTGGCGCTCAGTCCCAGTTACTAATGGGAGATGATAGTAGCTTTATCTGTAATAGCCAACTTGACCTGGCACCCTCTATCATTTTTAATGGTATTTTAGTGCTGCCTTTTGCTTTCACCTGAGCTTAGGGTAGCCTCAACTTCCCTAATGTGAATAAATAATAGAATCCTTTTTATAAAAAGAAAGAATTTAAGAAGTGAGACAACTGCACTGCTTGGTATCAATGCCCCAAACAGCTCTGCTCGATGAGTTCAGATTCTCATTGTGCAATGCTGCAGAGTTGGTCCTTTAATAACACGCTCTGCTTGCTGTTTCCAAGCCTCTCATTCAGGGCCATTATTCTTCTATTGAGAATTTGACATGTTAAAGATGCCAAAAATATATTGGGGAAAGGGGTGGAGATGGGTATAAGTGGATAGATGGGCCCAGAGCTAAATAACTGTTCCCAAGTGTGCTTCTTTGAAAAGCCACCCTGTATTTAACATCAAAATTGTGTTACTGCAAAATAGCTATGAGTGGGGGGAAAAAAGGACACTTTCAGAAGGTGATTCCTCAGGACCATGCTGGATTATTCTTTGCCCCAAAAGCAAATAAATACATTATAAAAAGCAACAGAACTGACATGCACATGGGTACCTTTGCTACTACCCTGATCAGCTGTTGTTTAAATGGTTGGGTAAGGTGTGGGTGTAGCCTGGTGACTGGGGTCCTGCAAAGGTAGGGCTGGCTTCTGAGATAATGCCTTTCAGTCTCCTGTTGTGAGAATACAACCCAGTATAAAATCTTTACCTCCACATGATCAATGCAGCATCAGCTGTTTAACACGGTTCTGATGCATCCCTAGGGTTAGAGCAAGTGGGAATTACTGGGAAGGCAAAGCAAACTCCCTGTGTGGAGTGTCAAAAATAGTTCCAGCCTGTGCAGAGTCCCAGTGCACACTCACACTGCGCTGGCTCCATCTAGCTGCAGGGAAAGTTGTTTTTTTTTTAAAAAAAAAATAGAAGCAGCTAATCCATCCTGCTGGTCTAAAGGCAACAAGACTTCTGTCCTCCTTTTGGGGCAACAGGGAAACTGGGCACACTGCCCTCCTCCTCCAGAGCTGTATTTCCTGGGTGCATATGGATGCAGGGTTGTGGGTACTGGGGAAGCCCTGCCCTTGCTGGGCCTGCTGTGCCTGTGGTGGCCCATGAGAAGCCTGGCCCAGCTGGCAGGGAGCCAGCAAAAAGCATCACCCTTCAGCTGCTTGTAAGCTGGCTGCTGGAAAAAAGTGCAACAGAACTTTTTTCCAGGGGTAGGGAAAACAGCTTCCCACCTGAAGGGATGAAAAAAATATCATAAATACCTGAAATTTAGTCACTTTTGGCAGCAAAGGTGGGTGATGTCATCCAATCTGCTTTGGACCCCTTGTCCCTGAGCAAGGCTGGCCCCATCCAGCCCAACTCAGCATGGGAAAAGCTCCCATCAGCCTCTCACAGAGTTTCTATGCTTGTAAAACCCCATGAGCTATTCCACTGGCAGCTGGGACATGGGGTAGGGCCAAATCAAGAAGCTGGAAAAACCTGGGTGAGAGGAACTGCTATGAGATATGTTGTCATTGTACTTGGCAGTCCAGGCTTTTATGTCATGGTTAAGTTACAGCTGAATGCAAGACTGGGTCTGAGGCAGAAATACAATGTAAAAGGAGAATAAAGATAAAATGTATTTAACTTCAGGCAGTGAATGCCATCCTTGTTTCAGACAGGAGGATGCATCAGGAAAATGGCAAGGAATAGTCTTGTACAGAATTACCCTAGCAGCTGTGAGAGCCAAGTCCAAGGGACAGTACTGTTACCTTAGAGAATGGCAAATATTTTACAGGCAGCCTTCCTCTGAACTGTGTGGGGAGAATGACCACAGATGCTTTCAGGGGACTTAATTGTCCTTGCCAGCAAGGCTCATTATCCATACATAAACATATGTGCTGCTGCTTAACAGCAAAGTGAGTTATTTTTTCAAGAGAACATTTTAAATCTGGACTGCTTCGGTGTCAAATTAGTTGAGTCTGGCTTTGTTTCAATTACACCAGCCATTGGGTTGTGCAGGAGGGTGAGGGATGTGCTGCTGGTGTAGGCAGAAGAAGACAGGGTTGCAAAATCACTACCTGTAAAATGTTGCTCCATCATTCGGCCTGGCCACAGGAGCAGTGTCGGAGGTCAGTAAAGAGTTTTAACGCCTGTTTCAGTGCGGTTTTGCTCAGGGCCTCAGCCAGGGTTACCTTCTTCAGAGGTTTCTGCCCCTTGTTGATTGAAACTGTGTAAAGTGAGAGCTGGACCTTGGGTCTGTTGCCCATGCCTCCTGCAGTCCCTTGTACTGGAGCAGGCAGGTGGAAACCACAGCCAGGCTAGACTAATAATTTTTAAAATCCTTGTTCTGTGTTTGTGTAAGGCATTGGCAAGCCAGACCCCAGGGAGGCAGGCAATTTCCTGCAAGTGTTTAACAAGGTGTGGCAGGAAAATGGGGAGAGGGCAAGTGGCTCTGGGTGTAGAATTGCTAACTAAGGGTTTTTTCTCAAGTTCCATTTCTAACCACCTTGATGGTGACGGAGATGAGGCCTGGGTACTTTAAAGCATGTATAATGGTGGGAGGGGGCTCAAAAAGCAGCCTTTGAAATGTGAGTTGAAGAACAGTGGGTTGGACATGGGAGGAGAGGGGTGAGCATCCCACTACTGCAGCTCTAGGGAGTTGGGACACTGCTGACACAACCTCTGCTGATTCCCTGCAGCCTGGGCATGGCATTTCTAAAGCACAATTTATGATTTTGGTTTATTTTTTTAATCCTAAGACTGAAAAAGATGCCCAGGACAGTGTGGATCCTGTCAGTGTGAGATGCATCCTTGCATCAGTTTCCCATGTGAGCAGGATGGCAGATTTAACAAGTGTGGTGTTGGAGTGTCTTACTTTTTCTAATAGCCAACTTGTTACATTTGAATGTTGATTTTTGGGGGATGATAAAAGCCTAAGTTATAATGCTGAAAGCCTTCACAAAATCATCTGTCCTTCCACTGTAAACTTTGCAGGAAAAGCTCTGAGTGTGCAGGAATGGAAATCCAGTGCCTGCAGCAAGTCTGAGTTTGAGAATGAAGGTTAATAATGTTTGAAACCCTTAAAACTCAGAGTTCAGTCTACCATCCTTAGGCAAAAAACAAACTTGAAAAATTATTTCAGGATTTTCTTTGTCAGAGCAAGGCTGTGGACTGAGGCTCTGTAGCCTCCTGACTGCTGCTTCCAAAATCCACTTCGTACCCCTCATCGAATCAGGAGGGGGAAATACATGAGTGAGGGCTGTTCCTTCTAAATTAGTACTGAAGTGGGGAGTCCTGCCTGCTTGTACTAAATAAAACATCTGGTTGGTAGGGCTGCTAGTTGCTGAGCAGTTCAGGCTATAGTCTGTGTCAGACTCCATGCACAGCAGGAAAATAAGTAGTGCATGTTGTCCCATCTCTTAGCAAGAAGAGTAAACAAACACGTACAATCAAGCCTGGGCACTAATAAAAAAAAAAAACGAAACAAACCTGCAACAAAGCCAAAGTATAACTTTGGCAGGAGATTAAAAACCAGAAAAGGGAATTACAGTCCATCATAATCCCCATTTCTCCTCTTGCCAGTCTTGGTGTTTGGTGCTTGCAGTCTTGCTTTTGCCAGCTGAACGTGCTCAGCTTTCACTTTTTCTACCTCCCTTGCTACTGTGAGCTTTTACTCACCAAAAAAAAAGATTTCTAACTCTAACGGGACATCTAGGTGATGTCCCAAGACTGAAGTCACAAGCACAAGTGATGCTAACACATTGAATGGAACAGGGGCAAAACAAAACAGACAATTACAAGAACACCCAACATATTTATATTTCTCTCTTCATTAGTAAGACCAAAAAAAAAAGGCATGAACCCACAAAAGAAAATCCTCTAGTGAATCTGGGGCATGAACAGCAAGTGAGCCCCACCAGCTATTCCTGCTCTTGCAGAGGGGTTGGTAACTGCAGCCCCACAGCATGGCTGTAGCTCGAAGGGGCTTGGTGGGGACAAGATGGGACACAGGACTGGGGAAGCACCTGAAGACAAGGGATGCTACCAACATCTTGCCCTTGTTTCCATTCCAAAAGCCCCAGTATTTAGCTTTTCCCCTGTATTCAAAAAATGATGAGCCAAATCCTGCGGAAACTGTCAGTGGTTTTAAAGACAAGCAGCCCAAACCAGGATTTCATGGATCTGTCTTTGTTTCTTTCTGGGGTTTTGAGCCCATTAAGTGTTGCTGAACCAGGGTTTTCCATAACCATGAGCGCTACAAACTTGCCTCTAAAAAACTATGAAATCACTTGGGGTACTGACAAAAAGCCTGGCAATGGAGTGGCTTTGGGATCTGGCTGCAGCTGAAGGCAGTTGCATTAACAGCTTTCCATTACCATCAGCTACAACTTGAGGTCTGGCGCGTGTTAAGGGAGGAGTATTTTTGGTTGGAGAGCCCCCTGCAACCCACTCAGGAGTGCCATGAGTGAAGGTGAGAGAGAAGTGGGAGCTGTTGGCCATGTGTGGCTGTGAAGCTGCTGGGTGAGTCCTGTTGCATTTATCCTTTGGGGACTTTGGAGGTCTGTTCTCCAGCTGCCCCGCTGTGCCTGAGATGGTTTTGCAAGCCTGGTCCTGGGTGTAGCTGGTGCCTGCAGCACGTGGAGCCTGTCTCTTACAGTGTGGCTTGAGCCCTGACGTGGTCCTCTAGGAGCGAGCAGAGTACAAATAAGGATGGTAATATTCCTTGTTTGTGCTAGTTTGGCTTTTTCTCTTGCTTGCTTGTCAAGAGGCAACTTGCCCCACGTGCCCAGCTTTCTGCAGAGCCCAGTTTGGGTAGAAAAGCCTTGCTTGTGCTAACAAGGGCATAGATCTTCTCCAGTCCCATGCTGGGCTGATTGCCCTTCCAAGGAGTTTGCTAGGAGCCTCTGAAATCACTTGAGTCTCCCACGGTGTGTAGATCAAAGGGGTCAGCTCTCTGGGACAAAGGCAGGAGCTTTTGGGACATAAACAAACAAACTGGATTTTTGGCCACATTGTCAGAGCTTGGGATGGAATGCAGAGTGGGTGACAGCCAGGCACTACTGTTGTTGTTATTATGGGAAATACCATGTCTGAGATGATACCCCCCTGACCGTGTCCTCCCAGGTGCTATGCACACAGAGTCTCTGCCTTGAAGACCTTACTGCTTAAGCAGGGTTACGTGGGGAGGGAGGGAATTACTTCAGGTTATGTGACAGCTCAGAGCAGCGCTAAGGACAGACGTGGGCTTTGCCAGTTGTTGTCCTAGCAGAGCTTGCATGTAGTTCCTGCAACAGGAGCAGGATGTCAGCTCCTGTATCGCCATGTGCGGGAGGGACATCTTGGAAAAATTACCAACACTTTCTCTTTTCTTCAGTTCTTGCTCCTTTTCCTATTTCCCAGGGGATTTCTCCTGAAAATACCAATGCTGTAGTGTTTGCACACGTGGGGCAGGCTTCCTCCAACATTTGGCCTCATCCCATGCAACAAATCTTGCGTGTCGGCTGCTTCCCCTGTGCTGCTCCTGCAGCCCGTTCCCAGGGGGAGCGTGGGCTGCAGCCCTCTCCAGGTGTGCTGCCTGAAAGGGCTTTGCCCATGTTTCATGTACAGATGTGCTGCCATCAAGGTTTTCTTTGTTTTTCCCTTAGCTGAATTATTGTGAAAATTTTAAATTTAGTAAGAGAAGAGCCTCAAAAGCATTGGCTTCTGTGCTCAGGGAGAGAGATTGCTGCTCCTTTTTTTAAGATTGTCCTAAAAAGTTGCAGAAGGAGAGTGCGTGCAACCAAGGCCAGCAGCTGGCAAAGCAGCTGCCTGCTTGGCTCCTCTCTGCTGGTTTTTGGGATGCTCAGGTGCTGTTTCAGGGCACACCAGTGAGCTCTCCATTGTCAGCAAGCCTGCGAGGAAAGGCTGCTCTGCGTGGGTGACTATTTTATTTTCTTTCCTTTTTTTTTCTTTCCCCCGCCCCAGCCAGAGCCTTGGCACAACTTCTGCATCTCCTACGTTGCCATCTGACTGCAGCGCGTGCCTCGCGCGGCGCCTGGCACCTGCAGAAGGGTGTCTCAGGCACGGCTCTCGGCGAGGCACCACGATGTCCCTGCCCCGTGTTAGGGATGTGGCACAGCAGCGTGCGGCCAGCCCCGGGTTCACGTGTGTGATATCCCTCCTGGGGCTTTTGGTCCCAGTGCCCTAATGGGGAGCTCCTCTCTGCAAAGGAAAGCTGAAATTCAGGTTTCTGTGATATGCTGTGTGTTAGCTAGCTTGCTTTCAGTGACTTAGTGGGGATAGCGGCATCGTTTTACCTCTTGCTTATTTTTGAGAGCAGGCAGAACTCCGTCCTTACTTGTCACTGCAATTGCGTAACACGCATCACTTCCCTCCCTCTCTTAAAAAAGGTTGCTTTAAAAATCAGCAGTGTTTTCTTTCAACTAATGGTAAAAGACGGCTCTTCAGTTACTGAAACATGCTCGTTGGGTAATTGTGTGCGTGTGTATTTCTGCATTTGTTCGGAGGGCTGTCATAATCTCAAAATCTGCTGCAAAAGGCAGTCTGGCCTCCTCATCCTCTCTCCTGTGAGCAGCTTGTGGCAGCCTGAAGTTTAAATGGGAGGTGAGGATGGCTGGGGGCTCTGAGGGATGTGCTGTCAGGACACTTAAATGTTTCTGCTAAATGCTAGGAAAGGCTTCAGTAGGAAAAAAAAGGATGTTTAATTAACTGACCAAGATAATTACTACATGCCCAGCTTCAGGCATGCAGGGAGGGTACGGGAGTCAATGGGAAGTGCAGTGCGAGGTCTGGCAGACATTAACCCTGTGCTTTGCCTGCTGAATTGGCACAGGGATGAGGATGCACGTGGGGTGTAAAGCCCTGGTGAAGGGATTTTGCAAGCCTGGGGGAGGCTGATTTGGTTTAATGCCTAGATGTCCCTGGCCTCTGGACCCTGCTGTTAAATAGCAGTGGTAAAGCTATCCTCTGCTCCATCGCTGAGGCTAGAAGTGTAGCGGATTAATTTTTTTACAGCTAAAACATTAGGAAGAAACCATCCCAACTCTTTTAGAGCATCAGGGTTTAGGGGGTTTTCTGCTCCTGGCCAGAAGAGGCTTCCTGCACAGGGCAGAGCCCATTCCTGCCCGACCACCGCATTCCTGGGGCGGTGGGTGGATGGGGATGCTGAGCTTCTCCAGGTGCCTTTGGGGAAAACGGTGCCAGGCTCAGGATCTGCCAAGCCTTCCCTGTGGGTAGACTGGAGGTGAAAAACAAGCGGGTTTGTTCCACGCTGAACATGCCCACGTCTTGTCACACAAATGTGCAGCACGGATGAAAACAAAAAACAAGCTACAGATGGACACTGGCAACCTGTCGCTAAGCACAAGTCTCTAAATTGAAAATAAACATAATGCAGCAGCTAGCGTCTTCTGAATGGGATCTGCTGAATTTCCATTGCAGATTTTGTAATGTCCTGATCGTTGGTTGCAACTGAGACTTAATTTCAACTCAAATTTCATCAGTGTGTAAAGTGAGTTCCTGAATGGGTCATAAATTGGCATAACCAGTCGGTTACTGGTGCTGCAGGGCAGTGACTGAGTCCCAGTGAGGTATAAAGCCCTGGGAAATTGCAGCAGACTTGGCCGGGAGAGGCTCCTGAAGACGACTGGGTCTGTCCTGAGACCTGCAGGTGCTGGTTAGGTCATTCCTGAGAAGTTGCTCCAATCTTAGTAAACACCAATGACAAAGACACCACAACCTCCATGGGCAATTCATCTATTCCCATCCCTGTGTCCCCCTGCCACCAAGGAGTTTTTCCTTGATGGCTCTCCTGCACTGCTGGTGGCACCTCCTGCTTGCCCTGGACAAGCCCAGGAGAGGAGGCAGCTCTCCCCAGGAGGTCTGGCAGGCTGCATGCAATAGAAACAGCCAAAGGAAACCATGCCAACATTGTTCTTGACTTATTTAAAACTGTCCTGGCTAAAGGAGGTTGTTTCTGGAGGGCAGGACCCGAGGGCAGCCCAGGGAGGTGGCACAGGCGATTCTCTAGAGCTGCAGCTCCTCTGGGCTGGCTCCCACACAAAACTCTTTCTGGAGGAACTTAAGAGGCTTTGATTTAAGCTGTTTGCTGGTGCCAAGGCTTTCTTCTCCTACCCAAGGAGATAAGAGCAGCTGCGCTTGGCCAGACCCGAGCTCCCTCTTGCCTGGTATTTTGTCTTTGGCTGAGATCAGAGGTGGCTGTGAGGAGGGCAAGGCAGGCAGACACTTTCCCTCATCTGATCTCTTCGTCAGCCGCACACTGCGTGGCTGTGGCTCCTGGAGCACCAAAAAAGCCCTGTGCCCACCTCTCCCTGGAAGGGGCTCCCAAACAGGCATGAGGAATTTGAGGGCCAAACTGGGGAGAAAGGGTTTTGTTGGCTGTGGTGGAGACCCTGTGAAGTTCACTGAGCTCCAAGCAATTAATTGCAGAGCACATGTATTTGTGTGTGTGCCCAGCGTAATTAACTGAAGTGAAACACATGGATCTCCAGTCTTACACACTGTGATTAAGACAGAAATTAAGATGACCATCAAATTGAATTATTTCTTTATTAGCAAGGCTCAGGGTCATTTCTGCAGCTATGTAATTAATTTTAATTGTGTGTATGACTGACTCCTATCAGGGTTTTGAGTGAAATACTGCATCTGTATCCCATGAGAAAGTCTATAACTATTAGTGTATAGGAAGGTATATGGAGAGTGGAGTTTTGGTGACCTATTTTGCTTTCACATTTGAAAATTTTCTAGCTGATGAAAATAGAGAAGCTCCTCTTGAGAATGTCCCTCTTCACGGACAGATTGAAGAAGGGATCTCTGCACATCAGTATACAGCTTAACATTTTGGATTTGGATTTACACAGAAAGAGACTGGAAAGAGAATTAATGCTCTGGTCCTGAAGTGTTTTCTCAAATGCCACCACTGGCACCAGCTGTTCCATGGTGAACATCTATGAGGTCCTCACATCTCACCTTGCTTTGATTAGTTGGGATTTGTTACCCAGTATCTGCCCCTTTAGGTGCTGCTGTGCAGCTGCCAGGTATGTCAAGGAGTCTTTTGAGCACACAGAGAGCAAGTCACAGCATAGGGAGGATTTCTGTAGCCGTAGAAGGACTTGGTTTTGTTCTTCTCTCTGCCAGTAAGTTGCTGAAAAACCCAGACAAAGATGGCAGTAGCTGGACAGCTTTCCCCACTGCTAGAAAGCACATTTTTTTCTGGGGCTCATGGTACCATGTAGGGATCCTCCAAGACTTTTGTTGGATGGAAGTTATTCATGGAGGAGAAGCATGCAGGAGTGCAACTCACTAGAGATGGGAAACGGGCAGAGCAAGGCAAGTCCTGTGGTAATCTCCCCATGTCGTGAAGCAGGTATAACCCTTCTGTATGACACACAACTTCTAGTCATCTGTGTAGTAATTTAACAAAATATTTTTCGAAGGGCTAAGTGTTAAAGCACAAAGCGGAGTTACAAAGTATAACCTTTATCATTACAGTTGTGGGGAAAATATTTACACTGTCTCGGCTTTCGTGTGCTGATGAAATACCATCTACTGGCATCAGGGGAAAAAAAAAACCTCAAACTATGCTAGGTTTTAATTGCAGCCTGGCTTTTGATCAGATGTGTATTTTTGGGGGGGGGGGGATAAAGAGGAGGAGAGAGAGAAATGTGGTTTTGTGTGTATTCTGTGTTACATTATTATTTAGTAAGCCCAAAACCACAAAAGCTCCTGCGGGAAGATTCATTAAGCACCAGATAGGGAGGGGATGCCTTGCTGGCAGTTGCAGACGATATGTTGCTGTTCTACTTTGTTTGGGTTGGCCCCCCCCCTCCCCTTTGGGGGTCATGTGCTGTAGAGAAACAGTTTAAGACACAGTTGTATGGAAAGAAAGAAAAGAAAAAAAAAAGGCAGAAAGAGGCAAGTGACCGCAGTGTGAAGCGCTGTTTTGGTAGGCTGGAGGTTTCTAACGGCTCCCCTCTGACTTCAAACGCCTCCCCAGCCTGCAGTGAGCCCTCCCGTGCAACTTTGCAGCCTGATAAGCATCGCTGGTGAGAGATGTCGTGGTACCCAGCATCCCACCACGGTACCTGGCGTCGCCCCACTGTAGCATCTCCTCGTCCTTCTGAGGAGCCAGGCTCTCCAGCCATGCACTGGGGAATCTCCACCCTCTCTGCTTCTCAGTGATGCTGGTTTTTCTCCCCTGATGTCTTCTCCTGCCCTCTGAAAGCTTTTCTTGCTTTCCCTAGGGAGCTGGGTGATGGGGAAGATGATGGCCCAGCTCTATCGGGGAAAGGACTTTCTGGAAATAACCAAAAATATTTGCAGAGCACCCAGTTCTCCTTGTTGCGAGTCACGGGGAAAGAAAAGTGTTTTCCTCCTCAAATCGTTGATTTATGGTGGCTTATCTTGTGGGTGACTGATCTGAGCCAGCAGTAGGGGGGGGAAAAAAAGAGCCAATATTTTGGAAAACTCTCAACACCTGTCTTCTGACAGGAGGCAGATTTCAGGTGTGTTGTATGGGATGCTCGCTAATAAATAGCCTGGCAATTGGGTTCTTTTTTTTTTTTTTTTCAGGGGTGGGGGAGTGTTTGCAATATACTCAGAGATGATACTTTCAAAAGTTAATTATATTTATTATACTATTATTTTTCTCTAGTATATATAAAGATAGATATTTATATAAATATTCTGCTTGGAAAACTAAAAATCCATGCAACAGAGGCCCTGCCTGGATTGTTCTTTTGGTTACAAACCCCCAGTTCTCCCTGTGAGGGAATTCCGCAGTTTCAAGACTGACTGCTTCCCTAATTTGTGTCTTTAAAAAAAAAAGAAACAAAAAAAAAACCAAAAAAAAATCAAAACCAAACCAACTGTAAGATACATCACTTGCGTGTTACATTTTATTGATGTTACTGTAAAATACATATTTGCTTGCATTCCTAATTGGGGAAGCACAGATGGCAGTGGCTTCTGCTAGAGCGATATGCTCTTTAAAATATCTGGTAGTGTTACAACAAAGTATCGTCATTAAAATGAGTGTCTGCTGTGCCGCAGGAGTTTCACTCTGGGGAGCGAGGTGCTCTCCTGTTTTGAGGAGGGAGGGCTTGGTTTAACCCTTCTCTGGACTGGTACAGTGGGATAAATCTAGTCTTGTTCACCTGAGCGCAGTGCTGCTGAAACCTGTTGCTCGAAGGCAAATTTATCTGCTCTGCGTGGAGGTGTTGGTAAGGGGATGGTGTGCCCACAGGCTCTGGAGCTGGCCGAAGTCGTAGATAAATGCATTTTGGTGGTGTGTTCCCTGCACGCAGTGTGCACAATAAAAGGGGAGCTAAGGAGCAGCGAGTGAAAAAGCACTGATGCTTACGATGTCTTAAGGACTTAAAACTGCTTTGAAAGAAAAAATAAGCAAAAAAAAAAAGAATAAAAGTTAGCATTGGATGCATGTCATTCATCTTCAGAAGACTGTTTTAATTCTTTCTTCTCACCCAAATCAAGCTGTCACGAGCAACCACAGAGCAAGTGAGCAGCATTTTGCAGAGCGCTTGCAACGTGTTGGCAGCAAGCAGCAAGCGTGCTGGGCGGGCGGAAGCTCTTTCAGTCATTTCATTTTAGAAGCAGTTTGGTGAGGAAGCTGCTGCTGAGTATCCTATGCTCTTTTGATACCCCCCTCTCCCCCACTGCAGCTCTCTGCCCCGGAAAGCGTGCTGCGACCAGGGCATTTTACCACTGACACCACCGCTTCGCCAGTCTGGGGACAACGCTGCGTATGTCGGTGCCTTTACGCCTTCCTTTGTGTTAGGGGAGTTAAAACTCTAACAGCTCCTCAGGAGCTGGGGTTTCATTAAGTTTGTTTTAAGAGGCTCCACTCCAGCCATGTGTTTGCGTGCGTACCTGGTGGTGTTGGTTTTGTGGTCTCTGGTGAGAAGGATCGTGTGCCTGGCTGCTTACTTGCAGAGGCTCCATCCCCACTGGCCAGGGTGATTTTGGGCACCTTCCCAAGCCGCGGGAGAGCTGTGCGGGCTGGGGGGGACAGCAGAGCTCCCTCCCACAGCCAGGCTGCCAGCAGGCATTCTGAGGCATTGGGAGCCATCACCTCCTTTGCTTTTAATTAGAAGCCTTAACTTACCCAGCTGACGGAGCCGTGCAGTTACAAGGCCCTCTGCATCAGAGTTTGATGTGGAAATTAAGGTTGGCTGATAAAAATCCAGGCCTTTGGCACAAGGAGGAGTGTGGAGTGTGATGGTAAGGTATGGAAAGCATATGTCCCTTCCCTGTGTGCTCTGCTCCCCTTGGCTAGAGTGGAAAAGGTTGCTGTAGGATGCTATACAGTGGCTATAGAGTCATGATAGAATCACAAATGGTGATTACAGCATCACACCTTCACGTGTGCCTTTTGGAGAGGGGCATGTTTCCAACACCTGGGACTGGGGAAGATGGGCCAGCTGCCCCACTGTAAGCTTCACATGAGCTGTCGATGCGCTGCTAAGAAAGAAGCAGCCGGGGAAGGAGATGCCTCTGGCTGCCCGCTCTCCGGACAGCATCCCCCGCGGGGCACTGGCACCTTGCTGGAAGGACAGGGCACTCTGGGGGAGCGCTCCAGCTGTGGCTAAGCACGTGTTTCATGTGGAGCAGGTAAGCAGCCATAGTCGCACACACAGCGCTGGCTTTGTCTAAGGTATCGATACGCCTCCAGCCAGGTGGGTGCGGGGGGAGGGGGGTGAGGTACCAGCTGCGTTATTAACCCTGATCCCAAACCCTTTGAAGTCAAGAGAAAAATTATCCTTGACTCTGATACTCTTTGGATTGGCCCTTTTAAGTCATGTGAAAGACAGTGGTGTTATTAAAACAGCAGCAGCAGAACACTGTTGGTTACATTTGCTTTTATTTTTTAATGGCAATGGTAGGTTTAGCCTTGGGCACTATCTGAGGCTCATAAATAACCCATGTCAAGTGTAACACACCTACTGAACAGCCACAGCAGACAGAGGACTCGGCTGTTTATCTCCCTGCATTTTTCAGTAACGAGCCACTCGTACATTAGGAGGGGTAGATGTCCTCTGGCATTCATTAATAAAGCATCCTTAAACAGCCAGGCTTCTCCTTGATCATGCAGGGCTAATGCGATAAATATCATCTTTCCACACTCTCCTGACAACTGAAAGACAGGAATGCAGTCTAACTTACAGTGGCAGTTGTGCAAGAATATTACAGGACTTATTTCTTGTACGTGTCTGTCACGGCTAGGCACAGCACCCGCTCACTGCCGGGATAATGAAGCGGAGCAGGGAGGCTTTCTGAAAAAGCATTCCCAGTACAGCACTGGAGTCACCCCCCCCAGTTATGGGATAGGGTGAAATCCCATGGGAAATGCAGGGATCACATCTAAACATCATTCCGTAGGTGCCCACAGGGACGTGCTTGCACAAGCCCCAGCCTGCTTAGTCAGCGAGGTGCAGCTGATGAAGGTCAGATGCCACTATCAAAATACCTTAGGGGCCACCAGTTACTATCAAGAGTCAAGGCAGGCCTGAGCCATCGGAATCTTCATCATGCGTTTCCTCCAGTGTTGGGGTTTCTATTTCCCAGTGGTTCATTCCAGCAGAAAGATGTTATGTGAATATATATCACTGTCCACATGGCTAATGTATAGGTACCAGCCACGCAGCCGCTGACCTGCGGCACCGGCATGTCCCACAGCAGCCGTGGAGAAGCCTCTGTTTAATTCAGGCAGCGCAGAATCGCAGCAGAGATTCCATTTAGACCATCATGTCACTTGGAGCACACCAGTCCTTGAAAACCCTCCCTGTGTGTGAGCTTGCATTTGGGGTTTTTGCTTAACTAATGTGTTTTATTGACACGCATCTGTTTCTGAGCGTGCGGGCATCTCGTCTGAGCCCCTCTTTTTTTTCTGTTGATTTAACAGTGAGGCAGAGCCAGGGGTTCCTGTTTAGGACACTTAAGATATATGGTGGGGAACAGGTCTGCAATGAACTGGTTTCGCAGTTAAAATAGGAGGATTACTGGAGATGTCTGGTCTAGAGCAGCCTGAAATGCTGACCCATGGAGGGTTTGGTTTGTTTTTAAGCTGTTTAACCCCATAAAAAAAAAAATGAGGTCAACCATGAAAGAGAATTTAATAAATGCAGCTCATACATAAATATTTGCTTCTGCTCCCAAGTGCCTGATTCCTCTAGTTTCTCTTGTCAAAGAGGAATACCCATGGGACGCTCAAGTTTTAAAATGTTGCTGTTTCCAAAGCTTTTTAAGGACTTTATGTCCTCACAGTCTGAATTGCTCTGGGGCAGGGAGAGGGGCCAGAGGGGCCCTGCACATGCAGAAGCAGCTCTTTGGCAGATCCCCTCCTCCCTAGGTAGGGGTGCAGAGCAGACCCCCCTCCCTTCAAAAAATTGTTACCTGTTTTCTTCCCCTCCCTGCACCCTGACCTGGCAGCAAGTTGAGGTCTGTAAGGCTTTCCCCCAACTTCGGGAGCAGCCAGACCCCATCCTCAGGGCAGCAAAATTCACGGAGGAGCGCAGTGAAATAGCGACTTTGGACCTGTGAGCGTGTTTCCAGGCTGCCCTGCTGCAGAAAGGGCGAGCCGAAGGACAGAGCTGTGGCTACAGCTCCTTGCGTGCGTATGAACTGAGCCCAAGCAGGATGGAGCAGGCAGGGCTTCGGGCAGGAGGCGGCTTTAGGGGAGTGTGAATTAATCCCCCTCCTTAACCCCTCTTTAAATGGTCACCGGCTGGAGAGTATTTTAAAAGAAACTAAAAGACAGGCACTTCACTGCCTTATCCCTATGGCTTTGGATTTTCAAAGGCATTAGAGTATCCGGGAGGATTTTTACTGCAAGGAGGCAGTGTGTTCTCAGTGGTCTCCTTTTCTCACACCATCTTTTCATCTCCCTGATCCTTTTCTCCCCGTTGCTGAGGTACATCTGTCTTTCCTGAAAGCAAAGCCTCCATTTAAAAAAGGACAGTTCAGAGCATTCAGCTTGTGTTTTCCTCACGGAGACTCGGATGTGCAATGACAGTCCTTTTTCAGCAGAAACCTTAGAGAAAAAGCGTTCGAGTCATTGCTGAAGGTTTGGGGTTTGGTTTTGCTAACCACAAATGCAAGTGGAAACAGCCTGGTAGGATACAGTTGTGCTGAAAGCTGGCAGGTGTTAAATAGCATGCCCAGGGCTTCAGCGTCCTCCGGCTCGGCAGCTTTGTGGTGGTTTCTGACTAATAGGCCCCAACTTCATTTTTACCTTTGAGGAGCCTTGGCAGATACTCGCTGAACCCCCACTTCTCCCCGGGGCTTGAGCCATGCTAAGTTGAAACCTTAGTTAAACCCTCAGAGGAATCGTCTGTCCCACAAACCAATGTATCAAACAGGGCTGCTCCAACAGCGTCTTAAAAGCAGCTTTCCACTCATACATGTGGGCAGAAGCCCCAAATTTTAATGCCATCTATATGAAACTGCCTCTTTCATGTCGAGCAGTTTCCAACCAAGACGCTGAACTGAAATTTTATTTTTGACATATGAAATGTACCTGAGGTTAGTTTCTTATAGAGCAAGAGATGGTTGCTTCCAGCCATTGAGAAGCAACTGTGAGATGGTTGCTTCTACTTTCAGAGAACAGATCTTACTCAAAGACCATTTAAACATCTCCCCCCAACCTCCTCTTTCCACCCCCGATCTTTTTCACAGGTAAGAAGAAAAGTTTGTTTGCTGACACGGTGTATTTCTAGCACCCAGTGCCCCAGCGGGACAACTGCAGGTGTGCCAGTTGGGAGAGCCAAAGCCTGGACCTGCTTTGGTTCTACAGAGCACTGCTGTTGGCTCTAGCACACACGTGATCCTGTGCCTAGACTGGATGTGTTTACGGTCCTGTGTGCACAACAGAGGTTTTGTAGTACACAAAGTTGTTTGTTGGGCCTTTCAAGATCAGGAATGCTCTACGTTTCCATTTTAACTTCTAAAACAAAAGGGACAGCCAGGATGCTCCTGATTTTCCCAAGTCTCACAGCATTTCTGCTTGTATGAGGATGGTTTTAAATGAGAGGTTTTTTCCAGTCAAAAGACCAAGTGTGGGACCTGTGTGGGTGCTGGAAGCCCAAACCGGAGTAGGTAGTAAGGAGAACAGGACCACAAACTGAAGACTCATTTTTGGGTGAGTGAAGGGAGAACCAGCTCTCCCCAGCCCTGGCAATTCAGAGCATGGCTAGTCCAACTGCAATCAAACCAACATTAAATGTAGGACAACTATGTTGGGTAGAGGTCACCTCAACCCCCCCATCACGTTGCAGAGAAGACATGGCTGAGGCTCTCCAAGCAAAGGCGATGTCAGCATGCAGGTGCTGGGAGTGAGGAAGGGGCTGTGTGCTCCTTCTGCCTGTCTCACATATGAAAATGGCTCCTTAAAACCCAGCTTTTCCCATCCAGTGCCTCATTGTGCCCTGTATCTCTCATCTCCTCACCCTTCACCTTTCACACCTGCCTCTTTGGTTGGTGGGCTTCCTTCCTCTCCCTGTGGGAAGATGCCCATGTGCCGTGCTGAGGCCAGGGGACATCCTAACTGCTCACTGTCTCCCTTTCCCTCTCTCCACCAGCCCCCTGGGTGCCCCCAGCAGCACTTTGCCATGTTTGACAGAGGGGCAACTGCTGTCAGAACAAGCAGTGCCCTCAGTTTTTATGACTGGGAGCAGGTGGGGAGAGGGAAGGCACCCAGCTGAGTGCCTGCTCTCCACCAGCACATCTGGAGCCCACAGCTGGCAATCAGGGCCACAGCTTGCCCTGCCCTCAAATGGAGGTGGCTCTTCCATGCAGAGAGAACTTTTCTGGGGGCAAAGAGTGAGAAATGAAGGAAGCACATGACATACAAGGTGTGCTGTAGCTGGAGCAGGGCAGCTGGGAAAGCCACCGCCTCCTGTTTCTTTTCAACCCCTTGCAGTCAGGCTGGTTGTCCCCAAGCTCAGGTGTTCCTGGTAGCTCACCTAGCCCTGTGCTTTTGAAAAACCCTTTCAGACCAGTCCAACATGCTCCTCTGAGACCAGTCTTGGGCAGACCTTCTGTAGGCTTCTGGACAACAGGTTCCCCCACAGAAACCTTTCCCAAACCCCAACTGCGTCATTCCTGCCTTCTCCTTGGCTTCCCTTGCTTGTGCCCCTCCAAAGCCTCAGGGCTTGAACCCCACCTCAGAGCCCAAACCTCAGGGCTTGAACCCCACCTCAGAGCCCAAACCTCAGGGCTCGAACCCCACCTCAGAGCCCAAACCCCCAGGCATTTTGGGCCGTGCATCATCCCATGTTCCCGGACTGCGGGAACGTGGGATACCTCTCAGGACTGCCTGTATCTGAGTCCCACAGTTGGTGATTAAGCATTTGTGTTGGTAACATTTTCCTTTTTTTTTTATTTTTTTTTTTTTTTATATAAAGCTCAAAACTGAGGACTGGATTTTATCAAAATGTTCCATCTTGCACACCTGGCAAGGAAAGAGATTTCTTTTTCTTTTCTTTTTTTTTTTTTTCTTTTTACCTGCAGAATGTAAAGGAATTAAAACATCTCTGCAGATCTTAAAATCCTTATTACTCCTGCACTTGCTCAGAAGCCAAAGATGAGCAGAGTTTAATTTTAAAGCCCTCGTTCTGTGCCTTTGAAACAAACACTCTTTTCCTTCTGATAAATGATAAAAATACAGGCAATTTATTTTTTAAAGGAAAAGATCACAGGCATTTCTGAGCTGCGCACCCCGGCTCAGGTATAAATTTGTCCTTGCTGAGGTGATACCCCTGTACTTTATCCATTGGATGCTTCGCAGCCTCGTAACTCAGGGAACAAAAAGGGATTGCTCCAAAATAATATATGCAGTGAAAAAGAAATTGTGCCTTTAGTAAAGCTTTCCTTATACCCTTGAAATACCACTTTCCAGTGGTGGCTTTGCCACACTGAACCCAGTAACAGTGAATTTGGCTTTTCAGGTGGGTTTTTTTTTTGGTGTGTGTGTTTTGGCTTCTAAAAAAGTTATTACAACCGATGTTATGGACCAACTTGAAGGTGTAAGGTTTTATTCTTCCTCTGCCAGCGCTGATAATGAAATTTTATCAACTCCCTTTTATTATAGTAATCTGCAACTGTATCCTGTAATAGGGTCATAAACGTTTAATGAAACTCAATGCTGTATGAATTAAAAAAAAAAAAAGAGGGTTTAGGGTGGACAAGCGGCGAACGAAAGGGAATCCGAGCCGCTCGGGTGGCTCTAGTCCAGAGCCTTGGCAAACGCTGCTCCTCCCTCCTCACCTCCTGCCAGCGTGTAGCCCGGGCACTCTTGCTTAACTCCCATCGCTGGGATTTTGCCCCGGGTTTAAACTTTACCATGCCCCAAGTGAGGTGCTGAAACGCAGCCCTGAGCTTTATAATTTATTTATATTTTTTTTCTCTACCGTTTAAACCCTTTCTAGTATGTTCTGCGGGGGCTTTTAATGTATTGTTTCATCACAAACTTAAAACGAAGGGGATGTTAATTACATGAAAAACAGAAATCCTGCCTAACTGACGTTCACCGGTGCGTTTCAAAGAGCAGCTGTATATTACTGTAGCGCGGCAGTTACATTAACGCTGTGCAATGACAATAGGAAAAACTGATAATAAACATCAAAATCTTCTGTCTTTTACCACAGAAAAAAAGAAAGTTCAAGTGTAGTGGAAAGTTTTGGGGGTTGTTTTGTAAATTACTCCTCACTTTCCTGCTCTAAAACCTTTTGCTGGGGAAAGTTGTCAGGCTGGAGAAGACAGTAAGCAGCCCACGCGCTCCCTAATTCTGGTTTTGTGAGCGGCGCTTGTGACCCTGCTTTCCTCTTGCACGGGAATTTTATCAGGATACACTCGTCAGAATGGTGGAGAGTTTGGAAGGACAGGAATGAGGGATGTATAATGCCTTAGACGGATGGATCTGGAGAGCACTCCGAGCTCTGCTAGTGGAAGGATCCGGAGCGTGTCTTGCTCTGGGAGGGACATTCCAAGAGATTCCCTGCAAACGCGTGTAACTGCAGAGGCAACTGCTGCGGTGCAATATTTTATCATCTGCTCTCAACCCTTCTAAAACGCATGCTTAAAAATATCTGTCATTAATTTTGGTAGCCAGCCTACTGCAAATGATAGGTATAGTCCCTTGCTGAGAAGCAGCTGATATTAGACAAAATACAATAACCTGACTTGTTATCCAAATGTGACAACATGGCCTTTGCCATGCCAAAATTGGCTTATAGCACTCTGAAACAAGCAGGTGTATGTAGGGGTAGGAGATTATCGATCCCTTTAGATTTCTTACTGGCAAACATAAAAATGGCCAGAAACGTTACCGTTCTTTTGTGTAAAGGCCGGTTGACGGGAACCAGTCAGGCTCAGCGACATGAACCTCGGTTTGCTCAGCGGGTAAAATCCACAGAGGCAAAAATGATTTGGAATGCCCTGGTATTTGTGACTGTGGCCTTGGTTCCATTTGCTAAATATGGTGGCAAGAAATTATAACTCTGAACAAGGAACTTGATCAGAATAAAGCAAATTATTTCATTCCTTAGTTGTTCTCTATGTGTTTTTTCTCTCACAAAGGCTTTGCTGGGGAATTCTTGTTTCTGTCCTCTCTTCAGTCTGTTGCCTTCTCTGCAACTATGGACTAAAAGTGAGAATAAAGATTAAAACTAGCTGAAATTTTTTTTTAATGGAAAATTTGCATTTTAACTAAAGAAAATTGACAGTGAAATAATTTCCATTCACCGTGCTGGTTTTTTCCTCAAGAAAACTGAAGACCCCAAATCCAGAAATATGTTTCCCAAAGTAGAAAACTTAAGTTTGAGGTGGACATTTCTCAAGTTTGACTGGCAAGAAAGAAAATGGAGGAAAAAACCCAACAGTTTGGGGTTGTGATGGAAAATATTCCACCAAATTGCACATTTTTCTATCTGTTGAGGTAAATTGTAAAGGATGGGTCTTCAGGTACAATGAAGTTGTATAGCTTTTTTTTTTTCCTGTTTCTCCTATTCTGAACTAATGATTGTGACAAATTTATCGTAATTTGGACTAAATTCTATCTTTTCTCTATTTTTTTTTAATCTTACTATGTATGGTATAGGTTGTGGCCCAAAAGTACTAATGTAATATGGAGAGAAATATGATAGAAATTTTATTCTTCATCTGTATAGGTTTCCCTTTAGGTATATCACAGGTGGGCTTTTTTTCCTCCTGTTGTTTTACTGATGATGGGGAACATGGTATAAAAAGGGAAGCTTTAAAAAGAATGTGTGATCTGTAATTGTGAGGAAATAAATTATCAGAGCCAGCTCTCCAAATATGTGTTTGCAAGTGTTACAATCGTTTCCAAAAGTAAACTGTAGTAGTTGTAAGATAAATGGCTCCCCAGAGGAAAGCCACACGCTTAGTAGTCCTTGCCTGTGTATTTCCATTATTTATGAAAAGGTAGAAAGCAAGCTACAATTACAGAAAACCCTCTGATCGGTGTATTTTGTTTTCAAATACTTTTAAAAATAATATTAAAAAACCCAGAACAGAAGAGTCATTGAAAGACTGGATTTTAAATATGCATGAAGGGCAAAAAATTGGGATGAATACACAATTTCCCTTGAAACCTCTACCTAGTATCCATGATACTGAAAAAAAATTATATTGGACCACTGGAAACCAACTCCTTTTCTGCACCTGATGTTGCCCTTTCTTTCTCTGTTCTTGTTTCTTGTGTACGTGGATTATAACGTCTTTGAGCCTTTTTGTTCTGTGATGGCCATGGGAGACTCTTACAGAAAATATTAAGTACTGTTACTGTTAGTGGGGGGTAGTGTAATTTAGGCTGGAAGGGACACCTCTGGAACTCATCTAATTCAACCTCCTCCTCCTGATTAGTCTTTACTTGGCAGCACAAACTTGCTGGGTACCATTTCCATCTGTGTGTGATCCCAGTGAAATATGTTCACAGATGACTTTGAATAGTCTCCACATTGCCTCTCTCTGAGGGATTTCCCGACATCCAAACGTTCAAACATGAATGTATCAGTTTGCAAAGGACTTCTGCGTGCATTTCGGAAATGTCCTTGAATCATTTGTTGCTGTAGGGAAGACTATAGTTTTGTTGCTGCAGGTGTATGGCTCGGTATTAATATGAGAAGACAAATGCAGGCAGTAAGATACTAAACTCAGTTTATGGCACAGTGAAGAGGTCTCACTAGGGTGCAGCAGAGTGGATGCGATGTCTAGTTTTAAGGAGTCAAACATTAATAAGAGCAGGGTTGTACATCCACTCCATGCACTCACTATGGACTTGGGAATTTGCAAAGCATAGACATCCCGCTATCACTCACATCCAAGCAGGTCTGGGCTTTCAGAACGATGACCTGAGAGCATGGGGGAGCGCAGGGAGTCGGTGTTCAAACGTGTCCACAAAACATGACCCAAATGGCTCCTGTGCCTCTGCAGATAGAGTCTCTTCTCTACGCTGAGAGCTGGTGTGAATTATCCCTCTTTGCAGACCTTGAATAAGCAAATACTCAGGCGGGTGATGGGGTGGGTCCTTTTTCAGAAATTGCTTTGAAAAATGAAATTTGAAAGCTAAACAATGCGAAGTTCATCTATATAAACAACTCTCTCCCCCGAGAATCCCACTATATAGAGACAAATGTAGTCTGAAAAAGGAAAAGAATAGTCAAATGGAAGCCAGCAGAGAAAGCATGTCGTTTGTGGGAGCGTGAATCGAGGTGGGGACTTAACTGTATCTTCACAACCCCACTGTTAGCTAAGGTGTAGCCTGGAAGTCCCAGGACTCTATTGAACATTATTTTTCCCCTCCTTTTTTAACATAAAAAGCAATTTACTGACAAGTCATTCTGATGTAATGGATTTTTGCATGCCTGAAATCATGGCTAAGCTTTAAACAAGGAAAATCAATAAACGATGTGTAGCCCTCAGCCATGTATACGGCAGCTTAGCATTATTTTAATCATGTTCTCACTGCAGAGGAAAGCAGGGGAGAAGCACCTGCTGCTTCACTCCAGCGCTGAGCGTGAACCTGTCTCTGCAGAGGGTGCTCAGGGAGCCCAGTCCCCTGCAGAGCATCCCCTTGTCCTACCAGCGGCCACTGCCTCTGGGGAACGGTGACATCTGGGGATGAATGGGTTCCATATTCTCCAGGTAACCACCTCCTCCTCTGGCCATGAGGCTGCACGTTGTATTTTGGGAGAAACTGTAATTCAGGCAAGACTGGAAACCAAAGTGAGATGCAATAAAGAATATTTGTACTGCAGCAGGCCAGTGCCTGGGTGGCGCTTTCCATAATAACTCTGCTGAAGCTCTTGACCCTTCCTGGTATGTCTGCATTTGGATGGGACCTTCCCTCCAGCTCCTTCCCTGCTGCTCCTAAATGCTTGGGCAAACAGGGCATCTCTGCACGCCCACAAACAGTAAGGTACAGCCGTGGGCTAAGTGGTTTTGTCTTGTTAACCCAGACCCACAACTTGTCCCTCATGTGCCCCCGTGAAAGGCTAATGCTTCAGAGCTGAAGCTGGACAAAGAACTGACCTAAGTCAAAGCAGCTGCACCCTGGACTTGGGAAGTCAAGGTGGAATCTTCCTCTTTGTAATATTGACGCTGGGTATGTGGCAATGACTGGCCCTAAAATATTTGGCCGGTTCCCCCCGAGGGCGCTGACAAAGGTTTTTGTGCTGGTGCCCCCTAAGGACACCCCTGGCCTCAGTGCAGCCTGTCCTGAAGTCAGACTGCGAGTGAGAGGAATTTGTTGAGGCTGAAGTGGATATAAATAGCATTAGGGAAATACAGAGCAACACTGTGGCCTCTATTCATCTTAGAGAGGCTGCTGTCACATGTTGCCTTCAACATACTAATTAACCAGCTATAAATATCGTCAGATAATCTTGTAACTTCATCAAGTTCCTCTAAAGCAATGCACGGTGATGCTTTGCTCACCTGGAGAAGTTAAAAGAACTGTAAAATGAAGTCAGAGTATTCATTTCTGAGAGGTCTCAATAAATAGTTATTTAAAATATTAGAGTAGCTTGTCTATTCTTGAAAACCCTTGTGAGATGACCTGAATGTATGAGCGTTCAGAAAGGGAGAGCACAGTTTACCCTGGTTTCCTTTTTTCCCTCGAGGCTGAGCCAGCTCAGGCGGCGGCACAGGCAGGGAGAGCGTGCGTGGATGAAGCTGCTCAGCGTTCAAAAAACGTTCTTCCCTGTTTAACGACGTCAGTCACTCTACGCTGCCTGGAAACTGTGATAAGAAACAGGACAGCGCTTTAGAGATACCATGCTTTAAATTTTGAATAATGTGCTACCGGGACGTTGAAAATAGTGAAAGTGCAAACTGAATAAAAGGGCACTCTGGTTACATAAAATATAATGATGTACCCTTCAGCAAAGTGACGTGTTCCATGTAGAATACAATTTACTGTATGAAATCTGTAACATACAAGAGAGTGGAGGAGAGTTTCAAAGACCAGATGGGAGCAAGGAATAATAGCAGAGAGTAGCACACGATGATATGTGACATGTGGGGGAAATAAGAGAATTAGATTGAATCTCGGGGAAGATTGAAGTTCTCCATAAGGAGATAAATACAATCTGAAACAAAGATATTTGGTAGGAAGGAGCTACTTACAAGGCAATCATGTTGGAAGTGCCTAAGTGGATAGCAAATCAGATACGAGCATGCAATGTGACTGAAAAATAAATGTATAAATGCCAACATAATTCTGGCCTGTGCTGTGGCAGGGAGGCAAAGGGACACTTCTTCATACAACACACAGGCAATAGCACTTGGTAGGAAACATTGTCTTTGGGAGCCTTGATAATGAAGCCGTAGTGATCGGAGGTGACAGCGTGATGAGAAATTGGGGCCACAGAAGAGATGGACCTCGGCTGGAGCAGAATTGAGTAAGTCTGGCTGAGTGGCCACCAGCGCATGGATGGCTGCCTGCAAATAGCTGCCGCAGGCAAGTGTGGTGGACCGTGGGCACAGCAAGCCCAAGACTGATCGAATAAAATGTCATCCTGAATTTCAGAGAAAAAATGGTCAGTAAAGCTGGTCCATCTTCCTACAGAAAGGGATAGGAGCCATCATTTGTCATGTAAAAGGAGTTTATACGACTGATTCCCTAAGGAGATAAAGAGAGCCTGGGCATTATTGCATTGTCCCACTTCATGGCAATGGGTTTTGGGGCTACCACCGCTGAGGCTGAGGTTGTGCACTGTAAGGAAGAAGGGCTGCGAGGAGCTAGAAGGTTGTTCCACCTCTCCTTTCTCCTGCTCTGCCCCGGAGCAAGGATTGCTCAATAGCTCAAAATGTTTCAAGTACTGGGGGTGGCCAGTGGGTGTCAGTTTTGCTCTATGAAGCAGCTGATGGAGCTTCCCTTATCTAAAGTGAGAAACTACCTCTTAAAGGAGGCAGTGGAAAAAAACATTCCCATGGAGAAATGCGAGGTCAGCCCCACAGTTTGGCATTTGTGTTTTTTCATAGCTCTGTCTTCTTCAAGAGCGGCCACACATAATAATTTTTAGAGAAATCATCATCTTTTTCTTTTTTCAGTACCTCTGACTTTAGGGCGAGGACAACTAAGAGAGGATTTTCAACAGAGCTCTTTTGTCTTACGAAAGAAGGCGGCACTACCTACAGACGTGCGAACACTTTATTTCAAAGGGTCGTACGTGCAAACGTGCAAAAGCCTTGCACGTGCCGTCTGGGATAACCTCGTGGGAGAGTCATCATTTTGTTGTCAGCCAATTAAGATAAATCAATACAGTGTGGAAATCACTTCAGGATTGAGTCAATGCTAAAGACCTGTAGCTACTTCGGATACAATTTCCATGGAAAACATCTTCAGATTTTAAGGATCGTTCTCAATAGCTACTTTTAACCAAACTTCAGAGCCAAATGTAAAATTATACCCTTGTTGAATTAATAACCGTCCCAACAAACCCGAACCAGTAGCAAGCCACTACGAAAAGGATTTGCCTTTCCAATGCAATGAGTAAGCTGAGACCTGGTACTTCTGCCCTGAAAACACTCTGTGTTTTGTGTAAGGAAAGTTCTGTTATGAGAAGAACACTGTTCAGCAGTGTACGGATGCAATAAACCAGCAAAAGCAATTCAGAGAATTTTTAAGACAAAGATGATGATAATATGTGCAAAGGTTTTTGTATTTATGTCCTCATTCGTAATGCTGAAAAATTTGAATCTTTATTTTTTACTTTTGTTAGATTTTAGATGGGGTCTTTTCAGCTGAAGTCAGTAGGAGAATTTCTGTTGGTATTGGTGGTATAAGCTCAGGCCTGCGCAGTGAAGAAAAGATACCTGATAAGATTACATCCTCTTCAGCCATTGTTCCACCATCCAAAATTCTTCTAATTGGACGAATCCCTCATATTGCTAATAAACATAAAGTTAACATTTGTTCTTCCAGATCTCAGAAAAAAATGACAGTGTATTGGCAGAAGCTGGTAGTAAAAAAGATTGTCTTTTTAATATGGGGACTGAATGATGTCTGCATTGATTTAAATCCCCAAAGTAGAACGAAAAAAATGGAAACACCTCCCTCCTAAAGACAAACAAATAAACAGGAAAAAGGAGGCATTTTCAAACCACAAGAACGAAGTTATGTCGTCTTTGCTTGCACAGTTATGTGTGGGTAATGTCTGGATGTAGAGAAATGTTATTCCTTTCCTGGAGTAAAATAAGAATAATAAATAAAACTTTGAAAAATGTTTCAAATGTTTTACTCAAAATCCTCTACCACTGAAAAAAAGGCTGTGGAGCATTCCCATCAGCTCTGCTTGCTGGAGTGAGACAGCGGAATGCTCTGCAATAAAAATTAACATGTAGCCTTAAAAGGCTGTGGTCAAGCGTTGCTTCATGTAACACCGAGAGGAGCGTAAAAAGATGCTAATGTTTTATTTTTATGATCTAAATTGTTGCTTGTGGTTAATCAAAGTTAACCTGGCTCCACTTTAAAACTGGTTATGTGGCCAGTTAATTTAAGGTGGCTGTATTTTCACAATCAAACCCCAGGACATCTCTGTGATGACACTTAGCTCAAGGGCACAAAAGAGGCATACAGAACCCCTGTTTTTCAGATGTCTCTCTCTCGCACCCTCGCACGGCCTCCATCGCAGCCGTATCCGAGTCCCTGCCCCTCTTGCTGAGGTGTTCCTGATTCTCAACACAGCTGACAGAGGAGAAGAAACTCTATCAGCTTTATTTTCTAGGTGGAGAACAGAAGTATGAACAGGGATATTCACCCACTGTAAGTAAGTGGCTTAGCCAGCTGGTCTCTCCAGCCTCCCTGTGTAGTCACCAGAGAAATAAATGCTCCTCTGGAGAGTGACTACAAGCAGGAACCTCATTTTGGTGCTTGGAGTTGCAATCCGGACACGGTGGTCTTTTCCACAGACTTCAGAGGCAGAAGAGGAATAGGAGGCCAAACAAGGTGCCTAGAGCAGCGTACCCCTTGTAAATGGAGGGGGGAATGAACATCCTCCTCCAAAGCAAGGCATTGAAGGTGAGCCATCCTCCATCCAGACTTCGGCTTAGTCCCCTGGCTGTCCTTCACCTCTGAGATGAGAGAGTGTCAGCCTTTGGCTCAGCTGTGCCACTTCTGGAGGTGGAGGGCTGGGCGTTTTTGTTTTCTCAGACAATTTTACGTTCTGACTTCATTACTCAGGAGACTCTGACGACACACTATTTCTGCAACGATCAAAAGCCTCGTTTGGACGGCAGCTTTTCACACCCGCGCTCGTTGCAGAGGCGGTCCTTCACGCTGACTCAGGGTGCATGCTCCCCTGGCCTGCAAGAGGCTTTAGCTGTTTAGTCCCTGACCACCACAGCAACCAGTTTTCGACCCAGCACGGCTGCCTCTCCCCAGCTCCCTACAAGCACCAGCATGATGCTGGTAAAGCGGTGAACGAATAGGGACAAGGACTAAGGAGGGTAAAGCACACACCAGTAAACGTAGCTATGCGTGCTGAACAGGGGTGGTGGTGGTTTTGGAAATGTGGCACGTGAAGAGTGAAGTGAATAAACAGGACATCCTTCAGGGGTTTTGAATACAGGCCCTGGGACCTTGCAGAAAATCATGCAACCACCCAGGTAGAATGAAGGAAAACAGCCTGTTTAACTTCTCTGGAGACCTGCAAGGGACCCTGAAGGCACTGACAGACCTTAATGACCCTGATCAACCTCAGCTGGGGCCTCCACCCACACTCCTGCCATTGGGCCAGGAGCCCATTTAAGCTCAGCCCCATGCCTTACTCTTTGTTTGGGCCATGTCTGGGGAGCACTGGTCTCCTGCTTGGCTATAGTTGTGCTCCTGCCTAGTCATGGACCTTGCTGGTCCTGATCTGCAGATTGACTTCCTGGCTTGACCTCAGACCCGCCTCATCACTGCAGGCTTGTCTGGAGATGAGAGCTCTTGGTTAGAGCTGGCCATCATCTCTGGCCTGCCCAGCTCCCTTGCTGGGGGTTGTGGGATGGACCCTGGTTGGTGAGGTTCCTGCTGTGCTGGCCTGGGGCACCTCTGTGGCAGTTGGCCCCCAGGGAGAAACTGGCTCATGTTGTGCGCTTACAGGTAGGTTGGATTTAAAAAGAAAATATCCTTAGTCCTCAATTCTTTGCTAAGCTTTAAAAAGCTGTAGTGGAAACTCTTTTCAGGCTCAGAAATGTGTGCACAGGGTGGCCTTGTCTATTCTATACTTCACCCAAGATGAGAACTATGAGTATCGCTGTAGTATATCAGGTTGAACCCAGAAGGTAAGTGTCAGAAACCTTATAAGATGTGCTCTCGTGATGTTTGCAGCCTAATTTGGTAGAAGTCTCCTGCATTGTAGAAGCCCCTTCAAACCCAAATGGTAACTTTGGACCTTTTGAGATTCAACCTTCATGTTAATCCTGTCCTAAAGAAATGGAAGAACTTAATTCCCACCAAATTTTCAGATGTTGCAAAGCCAGGAGCCTGGTCGTTTGTCACTGAATGTTCCCTTGTACTCTGCAATACTCAACATAATTGACACCTATAATTTTGCCAAATTTCAGCTCAAGTAACAACGGTTTCTCTGCCTAAATGCCTCCAGCAGCCCCAGGAATATAAATAGATCCAGCACACTTTTATCAGCTGCTTCATGAACTTCGTAATTCCATGTTGTTCACTGTTCAGGGTTGGATGTGTGTAATCCTGTTAGTACTGAGGTTTGCAGCCATAAGCAAAGCAAGTGTTAATTCTTATTTTTGTTGAAGTACTAAGTGGGAAGCTAGGTCATGCATAAATCCTCATTGTGCTAGGTGCTGTACAAGCAAAGAATAAAAATGATCCTAGGCTCAAGGCTTCTCTGTTAGTAGCTTGTGTCGTAATTAAATTTTGTTAGGACACTTTAGAATTGCCCTTCCTCATAAATGATATATCCATATACATTTATATCTCTATAATAAAAGAAAAAACCCATACACTTTTATTATTGATAATAAAGCAGAAAATATAATACTATTTTCCCAGTAACTTGGATATAGCAATTGGCATACAAGGGGGTGAGGGCAAGGATCTTTGTTTCTTGTGTACTTCTGGGTTATATACACCTAAAGCTGTCCACTTTATAGAAGCAGGAAGAACTGTTTGGTGTGAAAATCGTCTCACATGGAGCACACTCAATTCAGGTGGCAAGTACAGAGCTGGTGCCCTGTTAAGAATCAAATATTGTATCTTCCGGAGTAAAGCTCTAAGAGTAAATATAAGGGAAGAAAATAGAGCAACCATGTGATATATTAGCAGAATGTTTTACAAAGTCCCCCACAAAGCATCCGCTGCTCTTGAAAAGCCTAACCAGCCCGAGTGAGAAACTATTCACAAATTTAGTATTCAGATTACATACTCTGCCTTTTCAACTGCTCTCTGTACAATGAATGCCTGTACAACTACAGTAACAGACACAGATCTACAGTTTCTGTGGCCTTTGAGCTGTTATGAGTATTGTGCCTCTCCATAAATTACATCTGCATGTCCTGAAAATACCAACTGTTTTAATAGGAATTAATCTATAGGCTTTTATCTTGGTGAAATACAAGGGGTACAGTATGCTGTGTCCCTTATAAAATTAATAGGGTGTGCTCGGAAGATATTCAAGGATGTTCATTATTTTCTTTATAGGCCTCTTTATTTGATGCATGTAAGCATAAAACAGTGCTTTATTGTAGTAAAGAGGAGGAGATAGAATAATGAATAGATTAGTGCTTATATGGTTTTTAGATTGCCCAACGCACAGTGAAGTAAAGAAAGGTCTACGTTTGTCCCCTTCAAAGTATGTTGGGATTTCGTCCAGTTTGTCTTCAAAGTGCCCCTTCTGTGGGTAGAGAAGAGAGGGTTCAGTCTAAAGCAAGAAAGATGATGCAGGGGTCTGCCGCTCTGTGGTGTTTGTAGCTGTCCAAGGCAATAGTGTGTTAGATGTGTCTCTTTAAATTCACTAAATATAAATAATTCCAGAGATTATGGTGTGATGAGCTACTGTTTATGTGAATACCTAATAGAAGCTTTTTGGGAGTGAACTCCTAGAATACCTTGACCTTATACAGGCATATAAAAAAGGTGACTTGGATAATTTAAACCAAAATTTACATTAAAAACATTATGGGTGTTCTGGCTAATAATTCTCACACACATGTATATGCACATATATATAGGGGTTAAATGTTTATATATTTAAATGAAAACAGGCTGAGCCCATCACTGACCTGTC
>WHYT01017473.1:107006-119521 GCA_009806455.1 Tetrax tetrax | reverse complement strand
CTCCATCTCTCTCCCTTCCTCTCTTTTTAAATCTTCTTTTTTTTTTTTTTTTTTAACTTTCCCCATCTCGCTGTGTCTTCAGCCCGAGCAAAACTCTCTGTCTCCGTTCGTTGTGGAGAGGGAGCCTTAGTAGCTGGGATTTGCCATCACCAGCCTAAAAATGGTGACCAAACTTTTTCTTTCCCCCCTCCTCTTCCCCCTCCTACCCTTCCCTTGAAGAAATAAAAAATAAAAACCAAACCGTGTTTTAATTTCGGTTGTGAATGTTTCTGTGTTTCTTTTTTGTCTTCCTTTCTCTTCCTCCTCCCTTCCTCCCCTTTCTTTCCTTCCACTTCATTGGCTGGGATGATCTTTCCCTGTTGCTTCTGATGTTTCTTTCTTTTTCTCAGTGTGTGCCTGCCTACCTGGACTAGGGGGAAGAGAAGGTAATTTTGAAGGGCTTGAGGAAGCGGCTTACCTATTTTCAAAACTTTTTTCCTTTTTTTTTTTTGAGATTTCTTTTTAAGAGTCATGTGAAAATCAGTAATTGAAGAGAGTTTGGTAGCAGCTGGGCAGGTTGAAATTTAAGTGTTATGTGCTGAATGCCTTGGGAATTTGATCTGCTTTATACCAAAGAAGAGCACAGAGAAAAGTATTTATTTATTGGGGGAAAGGCGCTGGGGGGTCAGCGGGGGAGGGAGGAAAGCGGGTTAAGGGAGGGGGAGGGAAGTGGTTTTGGAGACAAGAAGTGAAGCTGCCTGTTTTCCAGTAAGTAATGGAGAAATTCCAGGAGCCAGGGCTAAATATACTTGGCGATCAATACAGAAATGGCTCATTGTGAATAATTTAGCTGCCTGGTGCAGTGAGAGTTTTGAAACTAAAGGCAAAAAAAGAGGCCGTAGAGGGAGAGAGGAAATAAAATTCTCCTCTGGTCATGTCAGATTCTTAACTTTTCCACTTAAAAGAACATAGTTATGATTATTGATCTCTCTCTCTCTTTTTTTTTTTTTTTTTTTTTTTTTTTTTTTTAAGGGAGAGGTGGAGGTGGGAGGGTGGGAGAGTAAGGAGGAACAGCTGTTTGAAATATTTTGTGTGAATTTGGTAGCTCCTGATGGATTGATCCATCATCCATCGCGGTAAGCAGAGGAAGCGGCTGCGTTGTACTTTAGTAGGGTTTGATTTCTAGTGGAGTCACTGGAGACTTGATCGGCTGTTGGCCCAGGGCACGTCATTCTGGCTGGGTAGAGTTTGCTAACGGAGGAGGTGGTGCATAAGGTGGTATATGGATCAGCCCCCAAATATTTAACTCCCGGTTTTGTTGCCGGTGATCCCCAGAAGGTGGATGGCCCTGTTTAGCTGTGCGCTCAGGATGTGCACCTGCAGGGTAGAGATCTAAGTTGTGACCTTTGTTCTTGCGTTCCGTTGAATCGTTTTGAACCACAGCTCTTAATTTAGCCTTAATTTGTGTCTGGCTCAAACAGAGACAAACTAAGAAGCAAATTTCTTGGATCTGTACCGAAGCGACTGAGTAGTGCTCTCCCAGCAACAGTAAAATTATGTGCTAGGTAAAGAGTTTGCTAAGTTCATTAGCCCCTGGCAATCTGTCTAAGTAGGAGTTCTGACTGGGCTACTGATGTTTTCAGGTTCTGTTCCAAAGGGTTTCGGGTGAAATATTTTGGCTTGTGTTGGAGCATTGTCTACTGCATCCTTTAACCTATTATCGTTTTCAAGTATCTAGACGGTATGTATAGGTTATGGATGGGGCTGACACTCAATTTTCCTTGTGAATGAGATGATCCTGAAAGATAAATCACAGTAAATCGCCTGTCATAGCTAACTAATGATCTTACATACACCTTACGGTGTGTGTCTGCCTTTTAGCAGAATACTGTATGTATGGTTGGCAGATGCTCCGTTCTAAAATACTCTATTGTAGTTTTGTGTAAGCAAAGATTTAAAATACGCGTAAACAGTCAGAATAGTTTGATAGATTATGTCACTTCCCTCTACAGCAAAAGACAAATTAGCACAATTCCTGCTGAGTACAAACGATATGTTTACATAGCCCCAGATCTGGAAGTCCAGATTTTCTTCTGATCTTCCATAGGAAAGCTCTTCCAAAGGCTGACACCCAGAGCTGGGCGTCAAAGGCCCGCTCAGTTAGCTTCATGTTGGTACTAGAGACCTCCCTGCGTGGCCGTGAGCCCTCCTGTAGACCCCACCGAGTTCAAGGCAGTCTGTCGTCTTGCCTTCAGTGAATGCTGAACTGGGCTGGAAATGATCAGGAACCTCTGAATGGGAACTGGTGTGCTAATTAAAGACTGATGGGGCATCCTTATAAAAGAGGCTTTAAATAGAAGTAATTCCCAGTCACCTCCTTATAATCCCATGCTGAGTTCTTACTGCAGTTATTAGAGAGAGAGAGATATTAATTTTTTTTTCTCTGTCAGTTAAAATGGGCTTAGAAAGCCCCTTTTAGAAACTGCGGAGGCATAGCTGTTGGGTTAGTTGACTTGATGACCGCTTCGTATAGGATGGAGGATACTTCTCTAAGACTACTTGCTTGGTATCATATGCAAAATAATACCAGTAGCTATTAGCATCTGACAGTCAGTGACAGAAGAAATTTTGTCCTAAATTAGAGACTTTACAGTCAATGTCCTAGATAACTTTCTTATCTCTGCTTTCATAGACAAAAGGAGCCCTTAAACAAAACAAAGTCAGAGCAATCATCAATATCAAACCCAACATCTGATGAGTGAAATTGATTAAAATGGTGGTGTGCTTTCAAGATGTGTTTATAGTAGCTTAAAGTGTTACTAAGTTATGGGAAATAATTTATTAAAAAAATAAGCACTGCTGACTGACAGCTGTTGCTGAAAATCGAGGCGATTGCATTTTCTCTGTGGTGGGGAACGATCGTGCTATCTGACGAGATAGCTACTGGGACAAGAGTGTTGAATGTGAGTGATTTCAGCAGCAATATTTAAAGACAACTTGGACAAGGTCTTATTATAACGTAGCCAATACTGTATTCCCAGTGATTGTGGTAGACTGGGATGGACTATCAGTTGCACTCTTTTTTAACTTCAAAGCCCCAAATTTTTCTGATTGCTTTCAGTTTTCAACTCTGAATTGTCATGCAAGCCCTGTTTTGTCACAGTTGTGTTGCCCCAAGCAGAAAGTTTCATGAACTGGAGCTGTATCAATACCACATTTGTATGGAGAAAGAAATGTAACCGTGGAGTCTGCTTTTTGGAATGAAACTGTAAAATTAGAGGTTGCTTCATCCCTCAGCTACGCGGCAAATGAGCCTCGCCATCACCAGAGTCTACTGCCCAGGCACGTGAGGCTGGACCTTGCACTGGGATTCTTTTTGGCTCCGTCTGTGGTTTTTTTCAGTAAGATGAGGTGGCGGAGGCTGAGCCTCTGCAGGAGGATTTCTTTAGGGAGGATGGTTGGAGCTGGCTGCGCTGGGCTGCACGGGGGGAACTGAATTAGTGCTTTGAGGCAGTCACTCCCCTGACACATGCACTGGGGCATGAATAATTCTGGCAGCCGCAGTGGGGATTCAGGTCTCCAGTTCTTCCAGATACCTTGGAAAGTATGAAACACCGCATATGGTGTGAAAAACTTCTCCTGGACAGCCTCGAGATGCTGAGGAATCTCTTTCCTTATCAGCCTTTGAGGAGTAGGGTAGGCAATGTCCGTTGGTCCAGGTATCTTTGATCCTGTCTCGATGCAGGGAGGTGGGTTTGTGACAGTCACTTGAGATGTCTTCCAGTCCTTTGTGTTTGACTTTCCAGCCTTGATAGTTCGATGTTTTAGAGAGCTCGGCTACGGAATTTTGCAATGATGCCCGATACAGACATACCTGTGGTTGTACGAGTTGAAGGGCGGTGAAGGTGCACCATGCCAAGGTGAGCTTAGACGTAAGGGATGAGCTCAATGAAGTGTGGCAGGGAACTGGTAGAAGTGAGCTACTTTGACACTTACAGAAGTAATGACTTTGCTTTGGTCTTTTAACCTCAAACTCCCCAAGAATTGCCAGGGGGATAATACTTAAGAAAGTTTTAGCCAATGGGTTTGGCTTTCTTGAAGTTTAAGGAGAAAAAAAAAAAAAAGAACAGGTGCTGATCAGGCTTTAAACAGAAATCTTTTGTCCACATGTATGAAACCAAAGGTCTGTAGTAGTGTTAAACTGCTTGTTTTTTTTTTTTTTTTTTTTTTTTTCCTCTTAAAAAAAAAAAGTTACCTGCAAATGAAATACCTGCTGGGATGCACCTTGGATTGTTGTACCTTCATACACATCAGCTTAGATTTTTCACACTAGTACGGTTAGAATCATGAAATAGTTCCTCTGATACAAACTCTGTGCGCAGATGAAAACGAAGTAGCTGCTGAAACTACTGGGTGTTTAAGTGACTACTGTCTGTAGCTCCCACTCCAGCAGCGGGGGGTTCCTCTGTGTATTTTTCATACCTTCTGTCACGGTCTCTCTGGCATTCCCTATGGAATCAGATACTCGGCCGCAAAAACATTCCTCTCTCTCGGTGAGTGTTATAACGAGGGTGGAGTGAAATGATCAGTTAATCTCATTAAATAGGCTTTTATTCATTCTGATGGAAGTCTCTCGAGAGGTCATCTGCCAGGGCTTTGTTGGAGCACACACCTTTCTTAGGGAGCTTCTGTTATTCTCTTGGACTGTCAGGTTCGGTTAACTTTCCTGGGTACACACCCTGTTACAACACTCTTGCTGGCTTTGTAGTCAGCAAGTTTTCAACGTTTGCTTCTGGAATTTCAGTTCCTTTTCAGACATGCCAACAAAAAGCACAATCCTCATCCTGCTTGCAGTGCAGTACTTGGATAGCAGACGGATGACGAGATACCCGTTAGAGACCGTTCTGCCTTTCCCATCCCTGAAGCCGGGGGAAGGTGCCTCTCCTGTTGAAATCAATGAGTACCTTCTCCTGGGAAACTGGAGCGAAGGCTTGTTTCCCCTTTGCTTCTAGCTAAATGCCAGTTTGCAGGACTGGGTTTTACAGGTGAAAATGCAGCCACCTGTGTCATCGTTGTGTGTTACTGAGGGTGAGCAGTGCTCATTCTCCTTCCCGTGCCAAGAGGGCTCCTTGGAGGAGCGATGCTATTCTAGGCAGGACGAAAAGCGTGGCCCTCTTCTGCTTTTTCTGCAGCTATTCCAGTGATTGAAACTCCTTGGGGGATCCACCTTGAAGAAGTTATGAGGTTTGACAGGTATGGCTCTGGACGAGGTGACCAGAGGCCCAGTTTTTCTCCCGACTCTTGTCATCCTAGGGAAGTCCCTTCATGTTTCTGTGCTGCATTTTCCCCCACCTCTTGCCTTTTTATTCTGAATCACAGAGGCCGTAGATCACTGGGGATGGAGGTTTGGATGGTACATGTTCGGCCCTGTCAAAAGTAGTTTTATTATGATAGCTGCTTAGCTTAGGAGGTGTTGTACATTTAATTTTTGCAGCCCTGTAATGAGCTGTGTTCAGAGGTACCTTAATACCAGTGTAGCTTATTTCCTGTCCCGCGCAGGAATAACTGTGGTAGTCCTGAAGCACCCTGTTCTGGTGTGATGACATTAGAGCAGCCACAGCGCTGTAACCCTTCCCATACCGCTGAGCCTTACCAGGTCTCTGTGCAGACAATCCCCTCTTCACACTGAATGCGCCCTTGATCCGGAGCCAGGTCTACGTTACCGGCTTCTGCTGGCACCGCTGTGTCAGCCTGCGGCTTTGAAGAGCTGTAATCCCTCCCAGACAGAGCGAGGCCGGCAGGAGCTCCTGCAGCGAGCGCAGCCCCGGCTGGCAGCGTCACCGGCAAGCAGTGTTACAGGTGTTGCGTTGGAGCCTGCTGTGAAACTGGAGGCACTCTCCCTGGAAAAGCATGGGGTTGATTTATCCCCCTAATTTCTGTGCTGTTAGGTCATTTACACTTCTGTGAATTGGAAATTTTAGAAACTTAGAAACTCTTTAATTTTTTTTTTTTTAAACTGACTTTTGCTTTCTCCACACCTCTTATTTTTAACCCTGCTTTCCAGTTTCGGGGTTTATTCCTGAAATGCCGTACGGCCAAGGCACAGCACCATGGAGGTGGTGGGTTCCATGCGCATCGTACCTGCTCTTTCAGCTCATGGTTGCTCTGTGTTTGGCCTGACCAGAGAGGTCACAGGGCTCTTGCTCTCCCCTCTGGCAAAGCCAAGATTGCTGGTCAAATCCCTGTGCCTCTTCAGGAACGGGGGAACACCTGTAGGTGGTTGGAGATCAGTCCCAGGGCCAGTCTGCTCTCAGCCCTAGCGTGGAGGGACTGAATATCTGCAGCTACCAGCCAGCAGTGAATGAAAAAGACTGGAGTTCAAAGAGCGTTACCTCCCTAAATAGGTAGGAGCCCCTCTTCTTAGTAGGCTGTGGGTTTTATGCAAGGAATGAACCAAGAACTGACTCACTCCAGAGCTACCTCCATTCTCCCCACCATGGCTTCATGTTACCAGGAGAAGCTGCATAGACAGGTTTGTTTCACCCTGTCTTTCTGCTGAGGCACTGGTACCACCTGCGAGGCTTTTCTGGGCACAGGTGTAGTCACTGCAGTAGGGGAGAGAGAAAAGGAAGACTGGGGGAAAATGCAAGCCCTTTCCCTGGAGGAAAAGGCTGGAGAAGGCTTTTTGAGGACTGAGCTCTACCATCCGCTGTGAAGCTTTGCATGGTAGGAATAGAAGACCTAGCCTTGTCTTGGTGCTGCTGCTGTTGGGTCCTTTGTCTGGGGAGTAGAAGACTGACGCAGTTCTCAGAGAAGCTAGGATGTACTGAACCGCAGAAAGTCAATTTGCCTTATTTGCTCATCCCGTCTATCACCTTTTTTCTCATGAAGTTTCCTCTTGTGTGAGCAGGTAAGACAGTCTGTGTTTCATCTCCACCTAACGGAAGGTCTGGGCAGGGTTTACAACAGAGGTGCTCCATCTGCAGTTAACCCACATATGTGACATAGCTTGAGTTTTCATTGAGGGATATTTTCTTGTTTGATTCCTTTGTTCCTCCGCTTGAAAAAAACAGTAGTGTTGTCCTAAATCTATGCTGTGACCTTCAACAGTAGGCTGGAGTCTCCTCAGCTCCTTATTGGTCATGTTTCCCTTGCATTCTCCTCAGCATCCAAAAACTCCCAATTCCATCAGAAGAAATTGATGTTGTCCCGTTTTTTTTTCTCGAGGGACATGTATTCCCTCAGTCCATGAAAGTGATGATGGTGAGGGGTGCAGAAAGCTGGCTGGAGAAACCTGTGATATGTTACTTTTCCTTATAATTACTCTTGAACTAGGAATGTGTGTGTATGCAGTCATACGAGAATTCACACCTACTCTTTCCTAGTCCCCAGCTCAGCCTTCCGACATTTTATGATTCCCTTTGCAAGCGTGCTCTCTGAGGTAAGATGTAGCCACAAAACACAAACTGAGAGAACTCTTGGTAACTGTATCTGGGTATCCTTTAAACTCCAGCAGCGTGAATTAAACACTCGCTTCTGTCCAACGAGCAGCAAACAGGATGGTGTGAATTCCCTTCTCTTGAAAATGAAAGAAGTTGCCTCTTTCTGTATGAAAACAGCAAGTCTTTTTACACAGAAGAGGTATGAGGTCTATTCATTTGGGGAAGAGGAGCTATTCTCTTTAAGTCATGGATGGTTTAAAAGTTTCCAGGAAAGAGTCGCAGCAGATTGAAGACCTTTCTTTCTGGTTAGCAACCAGGTGTGTGGTCAGGGGAGAAGGCTCAGGTGAAAGAAGAAAACAGGGTTTGGTTTTGGTGGTTTTCCATCTTATTTCTGGGGAAATTGATATCCTGCAGTGTTTGTTTTGCCCTGTCTAGGCAATGGCCCCTGAAGGGGAACAAATCTTATCAATTAGCAGTTTTGCATACTGCTTTTAATTGTCTTTTCCTAGGCATGGCCTTTGTATTGCATGTGCAGTGTGGTGGTGAGGGACCTCTCTCCTTGTGTCTCTGGGAGAATCTGTGATGAGCAGGCACCTCTGCAGAGTTTGCTGCACAGAAACATTTTAGAATACACCTTTGGGCCTTAAATGCATACCGTGGCTTAGTCCTCACCACCTTTCAGATGTCGGCATGTCCTAGACATCGATGTGTGTAATAGTTTTACAGTTTAATCTTCCCAAATTGGGTCAACTTTACCAGTTGTTTTGACCTTGTTACCAGCACAGGGTAAGTCTGATGTATCTCCAGGCACCTGTGTGGAACAATTAGGGGTATCGG
Source organism: Tetrax tetrax (assembly GCA_009806455.1). Taxonomy (NCBI): domain Eukaryota; kingdom Metazoa; phylum Chordata; class Aves; order Otidiformes; family Otididae; genus Tetrax; species Tetrax tetrax. The sequence goes on along the minus strand of WHYT01017473.1, from coordinate 111,263 downwards.
CTTTACTTGAAACCCCCTGTTTGAAATTTTTTCCTCCTGCTTAAATACACAGGCCCCTTTCTCCATCACTGTTAGGTGTTATCCTTTGGATAATCTATTCTTCTGGAGTGTAATGTAATAATATCTCCTCGTTATATCATGCTTTTTCAACAATAAATCTTTAAGAGCTTCACAAAGGATGCCAGTTGAAGAGATACAAATGGGTGAATAAAATTATAGGCTGAAGAGGTGGAGAAAATGTAGAGAAATTAGTATTAGTATGAATTCAGCTCCTCTAGGTGGGAGGCAGTCAGCTTCATCATTTGTGTGTGTGACTTCAAAACGTCAAATTATAGGTAGCTCTGAAGAGTTCGGAAGAATGATGTGCTAGTTGTGTATTTAAGGGTCAAGTAGTATATGACGTTAGCAGACTATGAGAGCTTTGTGAGTTTGTTCTTGCCTTCTCTTAAATTTGTATTCAGTTAGTTGCACAATTTATTTATTTCTCCAAAATCCCGTGCACTTAGATGTGAATCCCAAACCAGAGTGTTCTCAGAGTATAAATGCCATCGCCAGTCAGCTGCCCCCAAGTTAGCTAATACCGAGTAGAGAAGGTTGACAGCTGGAGGGGAAAAAAACAAAAATGTGTCCAGCCCTGGCTTATGACAAGCCTGTACATGACCAGTGTGTGTAAATACAAATTGAAGGCACTTCTAGTTTCGGTCACATATGATAGGGATAGACAGGCTTGAAAAATGTTGGAATCGTGCAAGCCTCGTGAACTTCGGAAGCCAGAAGGAGGAGAGGTATGTGAATTGTGCCTCTGCTGCAGGAAAAGCGATTAAGCGCCACCCTTTTCAAATGTCAAACGCATGGGAAAAAGTTGTTGGAAGCCAGTCTCTGCTAAGTCTGCTGCTTGCAGAACCTACTTTTTGGTAGATGTTTGTGCAAAATCACCTCGCTGGTCAGACTGAGACCAGATGTGAGTCAGGCTATCAGCACGTGATGTGGTTTCAGGTTGCTGTCTTACTGCTCTTGCCTTAAAATGCCGTAAAGAGACATTTGCTTTTTCCTCACACTTTTTAAGTGCTTCGTTTATTTAATGTCATTAGTGCTATTGTTGCTTAAATTTAGCTTCTGACTGGTAACCATTAAATATTTATAGAAAAATCGATAGCAGTGAGATTTTTGCTATAGTAAATATATATCACATATGTTTTCAAAACCAAAGCAAGCTGCAGTGCATTCCAGGAAATAATCTATAACGATGCTCTGTAAAGTACTTGCTCATCTTCATGTCAAGATGCTTTATCTGTGTCCCAAGTTCAGCCAAGCCTGCAGTGGAACCTGGGTTGTTTTTTAACAGCCTAGAACAACACAGTACAGTACCTTAGAAAAAAAAAGTAAAAATAGTGTTTTCATTGTAGAAATGTGGATGATAATTGCGGTGTAATTATCCAAGGCTCCTTAGTGACGGTATACGGAGAGATCCTTAAGTTTTATCTTGCGTCTGATAGACAGCACCCCAGCAACAGAATACTGCGCTAGAAGAGAATTGTGCTAAGGTATCGGTTCTGCTTTGCTTACGCTGATTGCTATAATCCTTCTGTTTTCTCAAACGTGTGAATGTTCTTCGGTGCCCCGGCTTGTTGCGTTTTCCTCGCCTTTGCTGTGGCATCCGTATGCCCTTATGAAACCAGGGGTGTGCGAGCGTCCCTTTGAGGAATTTCTGACGTGTCTCCTGTTGGGAGGTCAGTGCTCTGGTCTGGGTGGAGGCAAAACCAGCTCTGACTCTGGGAAGGGGAAAGTGTTTTTTAGAGAAGGTGGCAACGTGGTGACTGAAGATGATGGTTTAAAATAATTTTAAAAAGAATGCTTAGTTAAAAAAACAGGACTCTGACCTTAAACTGGCCTCAGAGTTCATTGGAGGAGTATGGACAAAGGTGTGAGATAGGACACCTGATGTGTGGACAAGGCCGTTTCTTCTCCAACTTGGGTCTCTGCATCATTTTCTCATGTGACTGTAAATGAAATAGGTCTTGGTTGGCCGTTAAGAAGATGACCTGAATTAATTTTTCTGGCCAGATATTTTGGAAGGGGGAAAGCTTCCTTACAAGCTGGTGACGAAATTTCAATTTATAATTATTACTGTCATTTATAATAATAATTCTAATTATATACATATAAAAACAGTTTAATCTATTATAATGTAATATGGTAACATTTGCTGAGCTTTGGCTGCTTTTAGATAGTGAAAATGTGCTGGTGGTGGTTGGCTAGGATTCAGAAACATTTGTCAAAATTGTGCGCGCTATGTGAACAACAATTTTGTGCGAATTGAGCAATTATTAATTCTCTCCCATTATCCATCAGATAAAACTACAACTAACTCATTAACCAAAATTCATCGCAAATAAAGCTGATCTGTTGTCGAGGAGGCTAATTAGAACAATAATTGTGTAATGATGATGCATTTAATTTCAAAATGCAGATTTAGAAGCTACTCCTGTTGGCAGTGATAGAGCAAGGTATTCTGAAATGGAGCAGGATGCTTATCGCTGTCGTTGTCCTCTTAATTAATATTGCCAGGATTGCCTGGGTTTTCAGTCTTATTAGTGTTCCCTGTAGAGCACTCAGAAATGTCCTGATTCTGCTCACCTTCAAGCCAGTGGTTAAACTGTTTTTTCACTTCAGTGGGAAGAAGGTGCTAGGTGGAAGCGCTGGTGCAAGGCATCGCATGATCCAGGGTTTACTACTGTAGCAGCGCATCCGCATGTCTGAGTTCTGGGAATACTGGCTGCCCTTTGGGATTTGCTACTGGCTTGCCATGGAGATAGAGCTGGAGTTTCAGGCCAACAAAACTGAATTGTGACTCAACATTTTAAAAATGATGGAGTGAGTAATTTTCCATACAGCTTCTTTTGCCCTAAGGATTATTTACTGTAGGCTATCTTCCGGCAGTTCTTCGCTGGTATATGTAATCTGGAATTTCAATAAAAAAGGAATTGTTTAAATAGCGGTTTTATCCCAAATTGCACAGTTCTAATGGTAAAATTAGCTTTGCTAGTAAAATCAGCAGTTGTGCCTGCTAGCCTGCATGCACAATTTCTTGTTTGGGTTTTATTTTTTTTTTTTTCTGTTGTCAAAATATATTAAATGCTATTATGAGATGTTGGGTTTTTTTAGCATGGTGTGTTTTATTTTAACAAACTACCGTTTCAATCATTAACAAAGAAATGGGCACTGGATACAGAACCCATGATTCACCTTGTCTCATCAATTGTAATCACTACTGATTTCTTTTCCTTCTGCCTCAGTTTAGAGGGAACTACAGAACTGAAGCATTGAATTAATCTTGAATGTTTCTACTAATCAGACCTGAAGGGAATATTGAGCATAAATACATTTTACCTATTTTATTTTTAACTTTTCCTCTGCAAGTTTTTGTTGTTGTTGTTGTGCTTCCTGGTTCATGGGGAGAAGAGCCCTAGGAGCATGTTTTAGTTACATCACTAATATTAGAACTGAGTAATCGGGTGGCTTTGGCAGCAGTCTCGTTTATAAATTGTTGGTGAGCAGATGGCTCACCAAGTTGGCATGCCAACTCCAAACTTTCACAATCATGAGTCAAGTTTTAAATCGCAAGATTGCCTTACATGCCATGAGATTTTTTTTTGTGTGTGTGTGTGTTTAATAAATGTAATTCTCATTTTACCTTCTTGTTTCTGAGCTGTGTTTTGCACTGAAGCATGGCTTTTCAGCAATCTCTGGGGTTGGGAATGCCTTATTTTCTTAATTTAATGAGAGTGGAGACTCTTGTAGTCACTTATCTGAAAATCGTGCTGCTAAGAAAAAACAGTAAATATTGGGCTAAGGGACATAAAAGTGAGACTTGGCAATCCTGGCTAATGTCAAACGGTTCAAATGGTTGAGATAATTCACAGTTATACTTCCAGCAACTCCTGGTTTGTACGCACAGTAATTCGCTAGAAACAATTTGCTGATATCTGTAAGCCTGATTATGCAAATCTGTGCCAATTTGTTTGTTTCCTGAGTGCAGGGCTTAAGTCATTAGGTGGCATGGAGTACAAATGTTACATTTGGAAATGCAAGAGTGAGTATTTTCTATAAGCAGAACGTAGCAGCAAGAAAAAAGAGCTGAGCTGGAGTGCTCGGGTATTCTCACTGTGAAGTTCCATAAGGGTCAGATCTTGATCCACCTGAGAATTTGAACAAATATTACTAGAATGATTTTTTTTTTTTTTTTTTTTTTTTTTT
>WHYT01017473.1:90286-105945 GCA_009806455.1 Tetrax tetrax | reverse complement strand
TTTTTGCCTTTGTTCCCGCGAGCCCGCTGCCCCCTTTGGCTGTTTTTTTTTTTTTTGTGTTAACCACCTTTGGGGAGATGCTCTTGCTGTCCTGCAGCAGCTATGTCTGGTTCCTGGGCTGGGGAGGAATGAGAGGTGACGAGGAAGGGAAGAAGTTGCTGCACTAACTGAATTGTAGCCTCCTAGAGAAATGAGAGTTAGGATGCTGATCCTGTGCTGTGCGGCTGGAGAGCTTTTCCAGGAGTAATTTAGGACCTATCCAAAGCCCACTGCACTTCATGGGAGAGTGTCCATCTAGTTTCGCATGCTTTTGGAGCAGACCTCGATCATGGGGGCAAGTGAGAAGCTTAAGTCTGGGAACCATCAGCTGGCTGCATTTGTGTGTGAAATTGTTCTAGGCATGGGAGGGAACAGCCAAATTACAACTAAGTTGTACCTCATCTTTCCAGTTAAGTTCTAGCCCTTGGCTTCTATGAGCTGTTCCACTACCGACCGCTTACAGCGAGGCTCAGTGCTGGGTACAGTGGGATTGGTGTCGAGCAGGGTGAAACTGCAACTGCGCTCCGGAGCAAACCGTAGTCAAACTGCGCTGCAGGAGCTTGAAAATCTGTTGTGTGCCGGGTGTTAACCTGCACGTGTTTTAATGGCACTGGCTGTGTGGGCTGTCTTTAGTTAGAACTGCTTAAAGATGTTACGGCTGGCAAGTGCTCCACATGCCCTTCTAGCAGAGATGACTATTCCTAAGGCAAGCATTGAAAGCACAGCTCAACGTGCCTTGTTCTCGGTGGCAATGCCATCAGTTTTTCTAAAAAACACAAAACAAACAACAAAATGGAGTATTTTTAGCTTGGATCAATTCAGTGATCCGGTTTACTGCATGGCCTCACACAGTGAGAGGGTGCTGTCTAAGCAGGGGTGGGAGCTCCTGGTGCTGGTGTTTCTGCAGAGGCAAAGATTCGCTGAACTGCGCTGATGCCTGGAGCGAACAGATCTGTAAATGGTCGAGAAGGCAGCAAATTGGCTCTTCTGCTGCCTCTGCCCTGGTGCAAAGGGTGGTCACCTCTTGCTGAGAGAGGAGGCCAGCAGCTTCACAACCAGCCTGTTTGCAGGCTGCCTTCAGCTCATGGCTGGCAGTTGGACTCTAACCTCGTATAACATCTCTCGTCAAACAGCGGGCTGAAGATGGGTGGTGTTTGGGGTGGGAACCATTCCACAGAGCCAGACTTGAGTCTTCCACTTTCCTCCACCTTGCACACGCTTTGGGGTATAGAGGTTTTTGGTTTAGAATGATTTTTTTAAAATATTTCCATAGTGCCCTGTCTCCGGTTACTTGGTCTGACACCTCTTGAAGTCAGGGGGAGTCCTTGTGGTAATTCAGTCATTTTTGCAAAGCGATGCTGTTTGTAGCAAAGCTGTTCTATGGGTGCCTTCGCTAAAAAATTATTTAGCTACAGAAACATTTGACTGTAGGCTGGGAAGCAGAAAAAGTGAGGGTGTGTGGGTTTGTGAATGTATGTTGCCCATTAAGGAGTCTCACTCTATGCTGAGGCTGCTTCATTACTATGGCAAAAATAACAGAAAAGGATTCTAATAACTAATTAACTTGTGCGTTAATGAATCGAGCGTTATCTTAAGGGCAGCGGTTTAAAAGAGTCCGTTTAACGAAAGTTGACTGCAGGTATGTCCTGTGGCCATTACAAACTTGGGTTTATAATAGCGGGTATTTTTCAGTAGCTCCTTGCCGTGCTGTAATGTGGTTGGAGTGGGAGAAATAGAAAACTGGCCATTTCCCGGCAGATAGCGATGAGTTTCTACTCAGTCAGAACGCTCTATACACTGTGATAGGTTTATAATTATGATCCCAAGATTGATGTTTTTGGGGGGGAGTGTAAATTTGTGCAGCAGTAATCCATTAAGAAATCAATAATCATTCCATCCTGAAACACAATTTCTCTACAGCATTATAAATACACACCAAAGATTTGAAACTCTGCTTGTCTCCCCTTCTCCACCCCCTTCCTCCCGCTTCCCTGAACTCCCAAGTTCTATCTCCTTCGCTGTGTTGGAGAGCAATTATGTGGTAGGGCTCTTCTGTTGGAAAACAAAGGGTGGTAGTATGAGCATAATCCTGAGAGCTAGTAAATTTTTTTAGTGTCAACTTTGCTTTCCTCTCAGTACCCTTTCGTTCTCTGGGAAATTCCCCCTCTCCTCTGCCTCAGTTGCATCCCTGGTAGATGAGGATGATGAAGATTCATGCCTCATTTCTCCGTAGAGGACTGCAGAGAGGAAGTGTTGTATAAGCGCAAAGTTGTGGTATGTGTACATTTCCTCTTCCTCACTCTTCCGCCTCATTCAACCTTGGTTCTTCATGTAACATTACAGAGGTTTGCCTATCGGAGGTCAGCAGGTCCTGCAGGACTTCCCTTTTTGCTCTCAATTCTCCCCAGTTGGGCAAGCACTTTTTTTGAAATGCTGCTATAAGTTATCCCCTGATCTAGAGAGCTGGAAACCTACTTTATCTCTGAGTAAAGGTCTTGGTAGCTGATAAATAGTAGACTGTGCGAGAGAGACTGAGCATATTATTTATGTTTCTTGGTGGAAGGATAAATTATATAGAGCAAGGTGCTGGGCCTCTCTGATTTTGATCTTGCAAAGAAAATTGTGGATGGGCAGGGAGATGCTATTACTGTAGTACGAGCCACAAACCATGGCATACTTGAGTATTACATTTCCGTCTATTTTACTTCATTCTTCCTCTACTTCCTTTTTCTTAGAGCTGGTTGAAAAATCAGTTTTAATGAAAAATACTTCCGTTTTCCATTAGATCTTAAATTAGTATTATTTTTTAGCCAGCTCTGCTGTTGATTGAAAAATGAGGCATTCTTTCATGACAGAATTGTATCTCACATCCATGATATTTATTGTCCAGGTCTAACTTTGCTCCCTGTTTTCTTATCTGCCTCAATCAAAGGCCTGCTCAGCTTGGGATGGGTGTGATAACTCAGTACCTGCCTCGTACTCTTCTGAGAACGTTGTCATCCAGTGCATGGATGCTCACTGGCCCTTTCAGCTTTGAGAGGGAGAGCAAGACTAGAGCGTTCATCACATCTTTCCTTTTGAGATTTGAGAATCTCAGGTGATGTCCAGAGGTCTGTCAAATGTAAAGCGTGAGTTTTGCTTGTGGTTTGGCATGTGTATGCCTTGGCTTCTCAGAGCAGGCCATGGGAAGACCCACACGGGTAGGATTATTCATGTGTTTCTGTGTTTGCATGCTTCCGTCTTAGGCAGGGGGTGTGGAAGAGGTGGTGATGAGCTAAACCAGGTACTTAGTAGCCAAACACTGTTTCTCGTCTGTGTAGTTGCTCTAAAACACTTGTGGTAAATTCCCTCACTGTGATCCGGTATGGGGAGAGCTTTCAAGAATGACTTGATTGCGGGGCAGCTTGACTTTCACTGGTTTGCATTGGAAAGGGTGAAGTTGTGATGCTAGTAAGAAAGGGCTCAGATGCCAGCAAAAAAAAAGTTGGTCTTGTCAATTATGTTCAGTAGGTTTGCATTCAGCATTGACTTTTTGTCTGGTGAATTGCTTTTTGTTCATGCTGGACTGCTTTCCCATCGATAAAGAATCCATCTTCACTTACCTAAAACTGCCCCTCTTGCTCAGGTGTCGGTACAAGCATGTAAGTTTAGCGAGGGCTGGCACTCTGTGTTTTTACTCTTCATAATTCAAAACTTGTAACTCAGATTACTTCTCCCTTGGTACCGATCAATGCCTTTTATACATCAACACAATCCTTAATTTTGAGAATACCTTTTTTTTTTTTTTTTTTTTTTTTTTTTCAGTTTCTAGACCCTGAAACATTATGCATTGTAGCTATGGTCTCACAGAGTGAATTTAAGACACTTTAATAACAGCTTTGCATTTCTTTTTTTTTTGTGTGTATGTGTACCTCCCTAGTCAGCATCCCATGCTCTAGTGACTGGAAAGTGCTGCTCTAGAAAACGGTCACCAACCACTCTCAGCCTGCGGGCAATAACAGTGGCACAAATGTATTGTATCCGGGTCTCTGTGCCACCTCCTTTTTCTATTTCTGTTGCTGAGAGCAAGTCTTCCAAGTGCAACACGTTGACCACAAGCCGTGTGTTAGGGCCAAAGGTTCTAAACTGCTAGTTCAACATTATGCTTGTAGATGTGGCTTAAACTTTATTGAAATTAGAAGGGAAAAGGAACCCCAAGCCCCCTTATTAGTGCTAGCAGGCTATGGTAAGGTTCAGAAAGGGTATTTCATCCAGAGGTCTCAAAGCCCTCTTTAATGATGGGCAAGCAGCATCCTTTGTACTTGCAGAGAATGGAGGTGGGAGAAGAACTTACGTCTCTTTTAGCGAGAGCTGCCTGTCTTTGGGATCCCTCACTTGGGATATTGTAGGCCTGACTTTTACAGATGGTGTGGATTGCTAGACTGTTTGAAAACGAGTCAAGAACACATGAAGCTGAACTCTGGAAGAATGAGGTCCTAAGTGACTTGGTCAATGACATGTAGTGAGTCAGCGACTGAGCCATAAACAGGCTGAAACATCGGTCTTCCAGCTATGAGTTTGCTTCGCCAGACCAGTGTTTCTCACTCTATGGGTTGTGTAGAGTGTTGAATGTTTTTAATGAAGCTCCCTCCTGCTTTATTTTTTTTTCTCCTACAAATATCACCTCTAAAACTTGAGGTAAACTGTAAGGAAGAAAGAAAACCTTAGCATAAAATCAGTAGGATTAAATAGTCCAAAGCAAAATGCTTTCTCTTCTTCAAATACTTGTCCTGGATATTGTTCTTCCCTTTTGTCCCACCAAAGGCCCTCACCGAGACTCCTAAGCTGAAGGAGGGCAATAGTTCTCAGATAATTTGAGTCATGCTCTATTTGAATAGAGAAATATTAACAAATTTTGTTTAGGCTAATTCTCCCTAGCTCAGTTGGGAAAGGGAGGGGGGAGTAAATCATTGAGTAGGTATATCTTCCATTCAGCAGGAGCTGCACATGATGGGATTATTAGTATTTCTAAACTAAAGCCCCTGACAGATCCTTGGATGCTTAAAGCTGTTGTGATGCTTTACCAGATGGTTCAGAAACTCAGACTGGAATATCTCATTGGCTGGTGCTGAACAATGACATTTCAAACCCACACGTTCATTTGGATTTTAATTTTCAGGAGGATTCAAGCTTTTTGGGATATGGGCTGTCTCTTTCCATATATATGCTCAGCACCTTATGTAGTTTAGATGCTTTTGCAGTGTCTTTATAATTCATCATATTACTTCGTAAAGAGCAGTTTGAACTGTTGCACATTTCTAGCCATTTACTGGTCCAGCAAAGTGCAGAGAGGACAAGTGTGCAAGTCGTTGCCTTAATGCAATGAGCATGACAACTGCAGCTGCTCTGCCTTGCATCTGGTGATTGCGTGAACAGGTGATGATGCCGAAACACGCCGTTTCTGATGGTCTATCCCTCTGTTGTCTTCACTTTTAAAAATCTTGTCTTTGAAGCCCCAATCCTGCAAATGCTCACACGTTTGCATGCGTTGATCGAGCGGCGTGCTGATGTTTGTTCCTGCGAGGTGCTGAGCTGTTCAGTCCTGACTCCACCGAGTACTTGGAATGAGACCCTGCTGCTCTCGGGGAGAAGATCAAAGGAAATTGCGTGGTTTTCACTCCCTTTCAGTCCCATGGCATTTTGAAAACAGAATGGAGTGCCCCTCTGGCAAAATTATAAAAATTTTTAGGGCCTGCCAAGTCAGGCAGTCCTCCCTGGCTGCCCGCATGCCTGTCCTGGTTAGAACTGGGACCTTTCTGCTACTTCTGAGCTGCCTCGGAGCAGGGATGGGAGCATCACTATTAAATTCCCCTCAAAATTCCTCAGGGCAAAGATTGCTGGTTTGTTGTGTGTAGATACATCAGGTGGTGGTAGGTTACTGTGTAAAAATGTAAGTGCACGGGTGATTTTTGGAATCAGGGGAAGGATTTGAGCTTAGTGTTTGAGGAATGGAGAACTTATAATGCTTGTTTAAACAGTTAATGCACATTCTATAGAGCGGTGAACCAGGATGCTTTGCTGACGAGTCTGAGAAGTTTTGCTTTTTTTCCTGCCCTCTCCTTACCTCTGACAACTCTATTAAGAGAAAAACATCAATGGGGAAAGAGTTTGGTGATGTTGAGAAGAAAAAGGACGTTTTATATAATGGTTTTAATGTGTTAGACTGGTACATTCAATCCCACTGTTCTCCATATGATTCAGTCTATTTGTACATGACTGCTGTACTGTATTAAAAAATGTGCAGGTTTTTTCTGTTGAACAAGTATTCCCTTAGCTTGTCACAAAAAGCTGACACATGTCCGTTCTTCACTCGGGGAGTTCTGCATCTGTCGACACTTCAGACATAATCAGTTTAGATTTCAGCAGCTGATTAGTGCTCACCTCTAACCAAACTGAGAAGCTGCTCCTCCAAACGGTAACAAATAATATCCTAATTAGTCCTCCGCATAATGATAGCGGGAGCCTTAGCTGAAAGCTACTGATCTCTGCGGCCTTTCTGTTCCAGTCCACTGGCTTTACAGACTGTTGTATCAGCATTTGTGCTGAGCTTTTATTCCCCCTGCCTCAAAATGCTTTGCCGAGCAATTAATTATGCACCTGAAGACAGGCATTAGGCACGCAACGCTGTTCCACACAGTTACGAACGTTTCATGAGCCCCAGTTAATTTAGGTATGATTATGAAAGCAAGAGCAGGAATGCTGGGCAGGACTCCAGGATTATCCTCTAGCACTCAGAGATGTTAAGCGTCCCTGTGAAGCTGGTTGACCTGGCCAGCCGGCGCAGACGAGCACGGCTCGTGCTGCCGTAAATCCTGGTTTGCTTAAAGCAGGAACCCACGGAGAAGAAAATGAAGGGAGGAGGAGGACAACATGGAGAGCGACTCCTCTGTGCTCCGGTGACGGGCTGATTGTGACAGCACCAGGTTTTACCAGGAAGTTTTGAACAGTTTTATGCTTTTCTGAGTCTGATTAGCTAGTTAGCAAAACATGCCCATCCCTGTCTATTAAACTCTGTGTACTTCCTCTTAGCTAACATTATTTTGCACAAGCCTGGAGTCTTTAAATAAATACATGTCCACAAAGGCATAATTTAATAAATACCACTCACAGGGATGGCATAGTAGCCACTGGCACATCTCAGGAGAAAAGTTGTGTGAGCAACTACAGCTGGATTAGTGTGACCTCCATAGTAAATAAAATTGAGGGAAGAAAAGAGAGAGAGAGGGAAAACTCCTTAAGATGCCTTCAGGAACACGTGCAACCAAAGCTGTCCAAAGGCAGACAGAGCGAGCTGAACACCAGAGTACATAAATATCCGATAGTTTAAAAAGGAAGTTTAAAAATGTCAACTGGATTTTCAGGTTTGATTCGGTGACTTTTTAAAACGTGGCTTAAGTTTGAAATTGAGAGTGCCTATTTTAAAACATGAATCGACTGTAACAGAAAAATCCCTTAAATAACAGCAAAAGTGCTGCTTAAATATTTGCTGCTGAAATGTTAAAGGATGTCTAGCTACTAAAATTGAGGATGTCACAAAATCAACACCTAAAAGCAGAGCTTGCTGCTGAAAGTGCTTTATTACTATAGTTGTTGCTTCTCTGTTGGTACAGGGATATTTTCTTCAGTTTATTCAGAGTTCAGTCAAAGTGGCTACGGCAGCTAGGAAAAAGAGAGATTTGTTCCTCTCTGCAAACTGGTGAATAAAAACTGGTTTGAGAGGTTGAGGTCAATGGCAACTTGTATTCAGGATAAGGTTGACATAAACAATGATTTTTAAAATAGTCTAGGAAATGAAGTTGTTAATTATTTTAAATATCTTAACATGTAAAACAAATGTGTGAATAAATGAATGTTAACTTTTTAAGCAAGTGCACAGTATATCCCCTGAGGTAACTAAAAAGTGCCTGATCTACTATGAAGCTTAAGTTTATTTGCAAAACCATTATCTCTGTGGCTAATAGTTTTTGTTTAGAAAACAACTAAGAAGTCCAAATGTAAGACAAGATTAAGTTACAGTATTTAAACTGAAGTTTCCTGGTTGGTTTTTTTAAACCCCAGCTTTAAAAGGTGATTAAATCACTTGGTTATGAATTGATTCAGAATTAATTAAAATATATTTATCTTAGAAACCAGAAACACAATATACCTCATCTATCTGCATTTTGGTAGAGCAGCTGATCTGCTGTTACTGAGAAAGTTGTTAGTAAAACTAAGAGGATAGAAATTGATACAGCTATTATAAAGCATATGAGAAAAATGTCTAAGTGGAAGACCATGGCAGGATATAACTGATGGGAGTTATCAGGCTACAAGAAAGTTGCAAGCTCCTTCTGGTTCAGTCTCAAAACAGATCTGTTACAAATATTTGTTAATGAATTGCTGTTAAAAATGAGGAGGTGCTGATGTATCTTCCAAGTCAAACCAGAAGGCAATAGCAACGTGGAAAAGGAATCGGAAAATGGTACAGGAAGAGTTGATACACTTGGGCCGGAGCAATGAAAATGAGATGAAACGTGACAGGGACTAATAAGAATTTCTGTCGTAACCTGTGTGCCTGAAAATGGCAGAGGGGGAAAAAGATCTGAATGTTTTTAGGTGACACAAGATGTCTGCCAGGCACCTACATGATAAAGGTACAAAAAAAAGGCACATGCCATGATGATATATTGCAGGTAAAGCGTTTCCAGTGGAGAAGGGAAATGTTGACGCTGTTTTGCAGACCTGAGAACCGGGGTAGCTTAGCCCACGCAGAGGTCTGCGCTTCAGCGACTAGACGTCTTCCGTTTCATGAACTCCCCTTTCAAACTCGTTCAGGAATCTCTCCTCTGTGTCAAGAAATGAAGGTGTATTTACCAGGACTAGTCAGCCTGGTAAATTAAACCTTTTGAAAGGGTGTGGGACTGGGCCCATTGAAAAGTACAGGAAGGGGTAAATATCAGACAGGGTGGCAAGCTATTTAAATGTACAAAATTGTCACAAGAAGCAGCAGACAACAAATCAAGCAGAGTTACCCTTTTGCTTCTGCCAGAATGTGGGCAGCAGTCTGACACATGTCTGAAAGGGATCGTATGGCACAATGGCCTGACAGTGGAGGCCTGAAAGTCACGTAGGGCAACGGGGCACCTTTTCACTTCATAGAGGTCACCAATTGTGTGGCCTGCCCGGAGCCGTCAGCAATGCCTGCCTCATCTTCTCGAATTCCCACTCAAAGGCTGATGGCAGTCCCTCTTTCCTCTGAAGTCCCAGCCAAGGCCTGCGATGTCTGTGCACATACGCAAGGTCTTGCTTTTCATGAGCCAGACTTCAATTGAGCAACAGCAGAAATGTCATTTCCACGTACTTTTCGTGACTTTCTGCAATTCCAGCGTAAGTTTGCTACCCTATTGCTTGATGTGAGTTCCAGTAGGAAAAACGAGGCTTTCCTCAGCAAGACTTAGACTAGGCCTATAGCAGGGAAGCAGTTGTCTACAAGAAGCCCAGAAATACATGGAGAAGTTATGAACTCCCTTTGGTTAGATGAGATGTTCCATATTTTACAATAGAGCTGGGGGAGCTTGGAGTTAGTGAGGACTAAGAGTCTGTTTCTTTTTTTGTTTGTTGTGCCAGCAGGCAATGCAAAAATGTAAGTCTTTGGACATTTGAGTTTCTTCCTCTTCTTATGTGAGGAAGGTGAAAGAAGGAAAGTCACCTGTGGAAGGAGTCTAAATGATGTCAGATGTGGCACTGTTCAGTTTGCTCTTTCGTTAGCTGTTGGGAGCAAGGCAATTTCATTTCTCCGTAACAACCCTTGCTATCCAAACTTGAGGCCAGCCATGCAGCAGGACAGATTTTTTTGAGGAGGGGAAGAGCAAAACACAAAAATAACATTTTAAACAGTATGTCCCTATTCCTTATAAATATGATTAAAACACATTGGTTTGAGTCTGACATTTTTCCCTTGAAAGTTATATTTTGTACTCCTTATGCACATTTAAGTTACTTTCATATTATTTTCTATACCCCTGTACTCAGAAACTCATCTTGAGTACAAGGAAAAAGTTAGCTTGAGAGAGTAAGTCTGCGGATTCAGTTTTCCTCACCGGTGACAAGTGACAGTAGGTATGGAGTTTGAAAACCTAGTGCGTTCTTTTTTCCACTCTCTTTGTTCAGGGCAAGGTTTAGGCCCATCTTCAATTTTAAATGAAAGAGCAGTGGCAGAAATGAAGGCTCAGGTCCGTGTCTGGGGCACTGGAGATTGAACTTTCCCACGGCTAACTAAAATTCTAATGGCTATGAAAATTTTGGCTGAACCATATACAACTTTTATTTTTCTAAACCTTACTGTAAGTTGTGTATAAATATTCTGGCAAATTTGCTTTCGTTTTTATGGAAGACATTCATAAAAAATCGTCAGCTGATGACAAATTTTCATTTGGTATAAAGTGCCACAAGTATAGATCTAATATAGGCTTCTGGTTTAGAGCATCTGATATTCTAGTTTACTATCGCTTATTTAGGTTTTAAAAATGTGCCATCATTTTTATTTAATATAAGGCTCCCTAATAAACCATTCTTTGATTTCCTTTCCCATATATTTATCGTTAGAAGAGGAGGAGTGCCATTCTTCCGTAGTATGGTTGAAAAAATGAATTCACTCCAATGATCAAAATTCAATGTTACAATCTCTCTCCTCTGCTACGAAATGTTATGGTGTAATGTCACTTCTGTCAGACAAACAAGGTATGCTGCCCAGATAGTAAATGAGACAAAGGATTAATTGTGGCTGGCTAACTGAAACTTTTGGACAATATTTAGTAAGTCAATGTTTTCTTACAAAGAAGAAATTATGATGTCGTTGAGATTTGTAAATGTGCATGTTAATGCCAAAACAGTCTGGGAAATATTTTCAAAGCAGTGCTTACTAATCCTGTTAACAAATAATGGGATTTGTGCATGTACCTCCGTGAGCTGCTCTGAAAACATACCCTTAAGTGTCAGAAGTTTTCTGGACACACTTTTAAGACTTACTGTATTCTTTACAGACTAAGAATAGGAATTTCCCAATGCTCTCAGCTTTTATCGTATCTAAAGTACATACGGGAAGAAACTACTACAAGTGATTCTTAAAAGGCAAAGGAAAAAGGACTACTTCAAAATTACCTTTTAATCTGGAATTTTCATGGGTTTGGGCTGCCTGATGTGACAATGAAAGAGGCTGGGATTTTCTAGGAGATAAGTTCATTATATTTACGTAGGAGAATATATCTATAGTACTATTCAGGAGAAAGGCTATTCTAACCACTCTTACCTCAAGGTATCTTGTCTGTCAAACCTGAACAGTAAGAAATTGTGCATATATGTGCCTTGGTATAATTTGGTGTTTTGGTGGGTTTTTTTTGAGGGGGGTAAGATTTACCACAGATCACCCTGCTCACCCTGAGGTTGGTTTTTGGAATGTGATAATTCATTATCTCATGGACAACGTGACAAATAGGGATCAGTTCTTGCAAACTTGTTTCCGTGTCTACACCTATTTCCACTGCTGGGTTGCTATCTCTGCAGGAACTGCTTGACAAGAGGAAGGAAAAGCACATTTTGGTTGAAAACTATCACTGAGTTTTTTTACCTGTTTATTTTAGGTGGAAGAGTGAACATCATCTGTTTCTTTTATCAAGGAGTTTGTTTGCTGGAGGCAGGCTGAAAAATGACACCCGAGGTCTATGGGTGCAAATAGACCTCGGTGTAATACAGCATCCTTTAAATATTTTATTAGCAATAATAGTGAGACCTGACAGGTCCAGGGTTTTTCTATGCCCACGGCCTGCAGTAAAGCTGGAGAAAAGCAAAACAGTTGACTTGAGAAATATTTGTGTCTAAAAGCCAGGAAGTAGAGAAGCGTCTTCCTCCGTTCTCATGGTAGTTCTGCTGAATAATCACTTGGCGAACAGCCACGACACGTTAGAGAAGCTCACAGTTGCACTTTAGGTATGAGGTATTTTGAGAGGCCAAAGGCTTTGCTAACATGTAGCTGGATGTGGGAAATGCTATGTGATAAGTTTCCTCTTTTTTTCTTAAACCATGTCAGTAATCTGCAGCATTTGAGGTACTTGGCTCAGTGTGAATGAGCAACACTGATGTTTTTGTCTGCTTGATGGTAGTGGAACAAGCAAAGTTGAGGACACTTTACGGAAAGAAGACAATCTTTGGAGTAATTTTACTTTTCACTTTTCTTTCCTGAAAAAAAGTATCAGGTAGCCTGTGCTCGCTGTCTTTTATTCACTCTGAGCTCCTGGAGCTGGATTTTTGCTGTTGGCTGGCTTTTCAGCAGAGACTGGTCCAACACAAACCAGTTGATCTGGGAGCTTAGGTGGATTCATCCAGAGCTGCTATTCAGTAAGTCTCCTCTAAGCTCAGTTAAAAACTTTGATTTTCTTCTCCAAGTCATATTTGCCTGAGTTAACCAGGCATTGAAGCAAATCTGTTTACTTCTGTTCCTCTTTTTACACTGCTCCTTCTTTTCTGGACCTTTTACCACTGTGAAACAGTTGGCGTGTGAACGATGTCTGTCCTTCCTGTACTGATAAAAAATTTCAAAAAGGTCTCCTAGAAATTGTTTTTTTCCACCAGGAATCAACCTGCCTCCTTCAGTTGTTTTTCATGATGTATGGGTTTTGGTATTTGGCATTTTCCTGATTGCTTTTTGTTGAACTGTTTTGAGGACGGTGATATATGTCCTTGAGGAACTGAATTGGGGTTTATACAAGTTAATCAATATGGGTATTTAGCAGATGTCTTAGATCTGACTTTGGTAGCACACTATTTAGTTTAACAGTTATGCACTTGTTAGCCCTTGAGTAATCCTCTCCCTGTTTCACTAGGGATCTGAAGGCGGTACTAAGCCCATTTGGCTTGTATGAGGGTTGAGCGTGAGCCTTGCTAAATGAAGCCTTCTAGAAGAATAACCACATACTTTGCTTTTTTACTGGTTCCTGTGTATGGTACTGGAATTTCTCAGCCACGTTTCTATGATCCCTAGTTAAGAATGGAGGAGCCTCACTGTCTTTAGCCATGGTAGAGGCAACTGTGTCTTGGTTCCCTTAAGCTCCATCTTGAATTTGCCTAGGCTTTTTGCCCCCTCTCCTCCACAGCTTTTCTAGACCTTCCTAGTTTCCAGAACAAACATCTTTGTGACCCATGTAAATGCAGCCCAAGTTTTTCTTTTTCCTTGACCAACGTACTAGTTGTGGTTTTGAGTACTTGTGCATACTAACCCCTGATCTCTATCGGCACAGATGGCCGTATACTGATGAAACAACTTCAGGCTCACGTCTATCGAACATCACTTGACGTCTGATGACTCTATTCCTTCACTGATCTAGTCCTGTTTCAAGTTAGTTTCCAGTATTTTGCTTTTTAGCAGCTGTAAAATGATGTGCAAGTGTAATACGCTGAAACATGGAAGGGGAGAGCAAACCAAAACCATGTTACGGACTTACTATACTTCCGTCAAACACAGAAATAGGCAAGAAGAGCCTGTATAAATAATTTGATACCTATGTATTTTTTAAAAGAGGGTTTGAACTGACCTGTGGACTGATCTTTTGATTTCTTTCCAATCTGAAATATTTTCACTTTTGGTACCCTTTGGCTCCTGCCTTTAGCTCTATTTACTGTATAGGCTCCTACTTTACATCTTCCAAAACTCTTCACCTTAGCTGTTGCTTTCTGGTGCAAAATCTTGTGAAATGCTTTTTAGCGCTTTGAGTATACAGCATCCCCCGAAATTCCTTCCCGTCACTGCAGTACCGTCCCCGGGGAATTCCTGAGGCTTTGCGAAGCGTGACCTCTTCTGCCTCGGTCCAGCCGCCACAGTCATAAGCGCATCATTTTCCACATTTTCCTAGCATTTCATTCTTATGGCATGCAGTTTCCAAAACTTTCTCCTTGCAGTTGATTTTCAGCATCATGGTTAATAATGTTTACTGCTTATCTCTTGACATTAAAGTGCTGATAGTAAACCAAATGTTTTTCTGACATAATTCACTCGAGATTAAACCTAGTGAAGGGTCATTTGCATGACAGCATCATTCTTGTGACAGACTAAAGCGAAATTCCTTTGTATATAAAAGCCCATATAGCTTTTAAAAGTTTGATATGAATATAATGGTTTTTTTGCTTGTTACTCATGGGGATGCAAGTTTGTGGCCTTCTTTAATTTTTTTTGGATGGTATTATCTGAAAACAACGTAATATACTTATTTCTGGTTTGCAGAGAAGGCATTTTTAGAGCAAGCCGATAGTGAGCCAAAGTCTCTGAAACCTTGAAGTTGTGGTTAGCAGACAGCCAGTCTAGGAAATTAGGTCACCATTACCTCACTTTTATTTTTTTTTTTTTTTTTTTTCTTTTTAAGCTATTCTTTCAACTAAAATGAACAGGGTATATGTGGGCTATAATGTGTTGTGGGACCTCTTACAGCATGATAATTAGACCTTATTTCTAAATGATTCTACACAAAGTGTGCTGTTGTAAATGCTAAACAACTGCGTTTCATCCATAATCATGTAATTGGTGTGTGCAGCTAATTAGTGTGTGTTCAATATAGGCCCAGATTTTTTGGAAATGTCTCCTGTTCTGGTCCTGATTTAGCAAAGCTCTTAAACAGATGATTAACTTCCATTGGCTTTAATAGGACTTAAGCACATTCTTAATCAGGGCCATTGTGTCAAATCATGTCTCTTGGTGACAATCAGAACGACCTGCCAGAGCCGTTGTAAAAATATCTCTAGGTCCTCCTTAAATTTAGATTAATCATTTCTTTTACTTGTGAAATGTTTTGTTTCAGAATCTGAAACTCTGTAGATCTCTCTCTCTCTCTCTCTCTCTCTCTCTTTTAAAGCAAACTGTTATTGTCACAATCTAATTGTATGTATAAAGTTTAAAGATTTTTAACTAGCTTGGCAGGAGGCTGTTTACATCAAATCTGCTCAATACACCTTTGAGATGGAGAAGAAAATATGCATCTGAGAGTGCCTCGCTGGAATATAAATGTCACTGCTGATAGATATCTATGATAGAAAATTTGTGTGGGAGTAATAATTTAGTAATAAAATAGGTCAAATTAATTCTTATGCTGAAGGGGATACCTTACAATAACCATTTTGTAATTTTATGTTTGACAGTTGGCTCTGCATTATGTGGATAGGTGGAGCTGAGATAATGTAATCCATTTCCAATTGTAAACAAGATTGCTTTAAGAGCTGCTGTAGTAAGATGCATGTTGGCTGGCTTTAAGCTGAAAGGTAATTGCCTCTGAATATTAATGTGCATGTGGGGATTTTGTTTTTAATTCGGGGATTTCATCTTTGCCCTATAGCAGCGCTGAAGAGGCCCTTGTTTTCCCAAACCCCACTTTGCTGCTAATTGAACCTGATGGCAAGTGTTGCGCTTTGGGCCCTTTGCTTTTACTGTGTGTGGCCTATGTACCTGCGAGACCACTGCCACCTTTGGCTGTTTTTTTTTTTTTTTTGTTAACCACCTTTGGGGAGATGCTCTTGCTGTCCTGCAGCAGCTATGTCTGGTTCCTGGGCTGGGGGGGAATGAG
>WHYT01017473.1:53805-79044 GCA_009806455.1 Tetrax tetrax | reverse complement strand
TTTTTTTTTTTTTTTTTTTTTTTTTTTTTTTTTTTTTTTTTTTTTTTTAAATCCTGTAGTATATCCTGTAGTTGACACTGTTGCTGTCTTACCAGTGACACCAAAGATGGACAGGATCTCAAGCTGACAGCGTGAAGGAGCCTGAAGGAAGGGTCTGAGGCTTCAGAGGGGTGAATTCACGGTGTGAAATCAGTGCCAGGAGCGGAGCAGCGGTGGAGGATGGCTGGCTTATTTGGGAAGGAAGGTCTGAGCATTAATTGGTCTTTGACACCATAGGAGTAGGTTGGGTTTGGGGATTGGGGTGGTTGGTAGAGTTTGTGGTAGGAGTCGCTTCCCTGAGAAGCGTGGCTCGGCAGAGAGGCGGCCGGGCGCGATGGCGGTCCTCGGTGGGGAGGCAGTTGCAGATGCAATGCCTGCCTGAGTGGGTATTTGCCTCTGCGCTCTCAGCTGTTCCAGCCTCCACTGCAGCAGAAATCATCCCCGTGTGGGCTGGTGGGATGAGGTGGGAGCAAAAGTAACTTGAAAACCCGTGCCTATTTATATAGATAGGAAAAAAAAAATATTTTTCTTCTCTTAGAAATGCTATTAGCGGAGTCTGGGAGTAGCTGAAAGCTTTATTCCCATCTGTTACACTGTGCATGGCTCTTCTAAGGTGCGACCTTATCAAAGCTGGAATCAAAACACAAAGTAAAACTCAAGGCAGGCTCAATCCAGTTGAGATTCCCTTCAGTAGACCATGGCAATGGGAACAATGGATGTGCTGCTGAAGTCCATTCTTTCTGTAAGTGTGGTTTTATCGGCAATTAGCTTGTAAAACTAGTGCTTACTGGCTTCTGGATCCTTCCCCCCTGCTTTCAAACTTGTATTCGCTCACTTAACCTAAAAATAAGGGAGGTTTTTACTCCAACTGTGGGATTGACTGAGCCAGTGCTCTTCTAACTGCCACATTAGAGGGACAGGTATTTGTGCCTTGTCAATGGGATTGTTGGTTAAGTTCCAGCTGCAGAACTTTTACTGTTGGGTTTTCATCACAGGCCAGGAGGAGAACAATTTCAATCTTGTATTTTCCTGGGCCTGGAAGACTAATCCATCCTTTCAGAGAAAGCCATCGTAGCATCGTAAGGAGCTGGATTTTGGTTGCTTTTCAGGTGTGCTTTTGGTGCTTTGTGAGGGCTTTAAATGGGAATGTTGTGGCAAACTTGGTTATAATAATTTGGGAGGAAAGAGGCTGAAAAGAGAAAGGAGGGATCCAGTGGGCAACTGTGTCATTTGTATGTGTTTAATCCCCTGACTCGGGCAGAGTAGCAGACTACTCAAGTGGATAAATGTAAAATTGGCATCTCTCCCGTTAACCTGAGCCTCTCAGCCTGCCCTTAGTGTCCAGGGAAAATGTTTGACCCCAGAAGTTTGGGTTTTTTGAGCAGTGGTTGTTTTGGGGGAGGCAGTTCTTGATGCAAGTTGGAAGATGGGAGCTGTATTTTGTGTATTGTTCAATTAGCTTAACGAAAACTAAAGCATCAGCCTTCGCTTTTTTTCCTTTACTGCTTCACCTGTGAACGCTTCAGTTTACAGACTCCATTCCTCTCGTGGAAATTTTATTGTGTGACCATTTCCTTGTTTAGTAACAGAGCGGCTTGGGAGGAAGCAACTTTATACTTTTGATCTAATTTTAAAGCCTCAGAATAGGTCATTCACTCCTCCAAACAATTTCTAAAGATTTTTCAAATAAGGCCTAACTTGATTTAGAATGCAAGGAGTAAAGTGTCAGGGCCAAAACTTTGAAGGAGCTTTTATGTGTAACCTTATTGGGATTTTTAATGGGCTAAATACGGCATTGTAGGCAGAAGCTGTAAGCTGAGAAGCCCTCCATCTCAGCAGATCCTTGGGGATATGCCCTTGGGAGGGTTTCAGACTGCTAGAAAATGTGGAAAAACAAGAAGATTGCTCTGCAGGGATGGACATAATGTAGGGAGAGGTTGGGAAAGATAAATCCTTCTGGCCCCCTTCATTATGAGAGTAAAACGACACTTTTGGCTAGAGGCCAGTGAAACCTGGGAGATCTAGGATGGTGCAGACAGGACTAGCAACAAGTTTTGTCAGGGAATGGATTGGATGAGTGCAGATCTGCCTCAGCATTGTGGTTTTTGTTCTGAACATAGAAGCATTAACCCCTCCGTTCCTCCTGCTTTCCAGAAGCAGACACGAGGCAGAGGCGCTCAGCCGCTCAGAGCAGATGGGGAAAAAATTGTGGTGGATTTTAATTAAGCTTAGAAAAACAAGCAGGGGTAGAGGAATGCTCTGACGGGAGGTGTGGGATTGTTGGAGGAGCATGTTGTTGTGACGCTGACCCAAATGATACGGAGGTTAAGGGCCATCCCCTCTTCCCCACGCAATCAGAATTCAGCAGCACTGTGGAGAGGGGGCTACTGGGCAGGTTTGCTTACTCACAAAGAGCATTAAAAAAAAGCAATATTTTTTTTTTTTTGTGAAAATAAACTGAAAATTATTTTCAGCAAGAAATGCTGAAGTCAATCATCCCAAAATGTGGTGGCTTTGATTTAAAATTTTGATATGCCCTTTTGGATTCACCTGTGTTGGCCCATCAAGGTATGGCTGAGGTGGTGCTCTCAAGGAGATGAGGAAAATGTGTGTGATCTTGAAAGTCTTAACTCATAAATAAGGTAACATGCAGCACCTTTCTTATGTCTAAGGAAACTAATTTTTTCTGTACCGTAAATTTTTCAGGTCTGTGATAGGTAAGAAAGTTTGTCTTTGAAGTTAGACCATTAAGGGCTAGTTTTTCTAAAGAATTTCGGGGTCACTCTGCTCCCTTCAAAGTCCATCTGTGGCGTGGTCAGAGGTGTGAATGCAGCCTCTGCAGAGTTACCTGGGCTGCCTTTACGTTAGCTTGCGTGTAGATGTCGGGAGGGCCAGCCCTGCACCCCAGCAGCACAGGTGTACCACGCTCTGGGTATCGGCACGGACGAGCCCGCGGGCACTGGGGCCTTGGCACCGGTACCTGAAGAGCGAGGGGCAGCGACGGATGCTGCCTTAGAGGAACCTCTATAAAGTTGGCTTTGGCCAGGTCGAGCGTGCTTGGGAGCCTGTGTGTATTTGCACGATCTCATGATCTTCAGGGGACGGTATTTAATTTTTTTTATGGGAGCTGGATGTAAACATGGGAGGGTAGAATTTGGCCCGTAAATAGGATCTGTTTGGGAATAAGGCTTTTCCAGAGCTATATAATGATAGTTTTCATTTCTTCAGTTGGAAACAAATGAGGGCCGCAATCCTAAAAAGGCTTACATGGAGGCTTTATTTTAAGATTCACCAAGTACTGAAATTAGCCCATAACTTCAGGGCTTTTAAGTGAAGCATGCTCTTTTTCAGAGCCTCTGGCCATAAAGCGTTTCACCTGGGAATACGTGTACTGTTCCAACTGCTGTAAGTCTAGGCATGATATCTTTCTGGTTCCAGAGCCTAACATTTATTTTCAAGTCCGACTTTTTACAACCAGGAGATCGCAAAGAGTATTACTCTCTAATGATACAAGATAGAGCTGGCCGGTTTAATGAAATTTCCTATTTCTAACTAGGAGGAATTAGCAGTTGTGTTTTGGAATAGGATGTCAGAGTGACAAAAACACCCGCGAAGGATAACTCTGAACTGCCTGGTGTTGTTTGAACCTTTTGGTAAACAAAAACCCTAGACTTTTAAAAGATTTAAGGACACAAGGCATTCAGTTTTACTTCCCTTGGGTTTTTGTACTGGCAGCACCCTAAGGAGCGATATCACTGATGAAACATCTTTTTCCTGAAACTGATAACTGATTTTTTGCTGCGGGAAGAGGAAGAAGGTGTGGAAGGTGCCGAGTTGTTAGCTGGGTGTAGTACTAGGGATTCGTTAAAGAAATCTGAATCGCTTCATGTCTGAAGGCTTCTGAGGGCACTGGAGAAGCGCAGGAGGAGTTGCTGTTTGCAGTCAGGTTGTCATACTTGGCACAGCACCTTAGCTCCTGTCCTAATTTTATGTTTTTACCTACCTGCTTTCAAATAGCAGCAGCCTCCATGGTTCCCAGGGTGCTTAGTTATAAATCACACCAAACCTTTGAATCCTTGACTCATTTTTCGCTATGACTTATCCTCCTCTGTGGTATGAAGTACATGCGTGTTATCTGCTCACCTGGAGCAGATCTGAGAGGTGGTGTGGTCTGCAGGAATGAGAACTGGGTTGGGAGGCGGGAGGTGGTGAAATCTAGTTCTGGCTCACAGGGCAGACTGCTTCACCTTTCTGTTTCATTTTTCTCCTCTCTGCAAGGGAACGGGGAAGGATGTTTCCCTGCCTGCCTCCCAGGATGGGTGTTGGGCAGGACAGTTAATTAAATCCCATTTGAACTTTCAGAAACATCATCACACAGGAGGTGAATATCCCTTAGTGGCCGTTAACAGTGGTCTGGTACGCAGCAGTGGTCTGTCCGTCCTTGCTCTGCAGTGGGTCTGGCGGTGCGTGCGTGATCTGCGCTTTCTGCATTCCTCACGCTTTCTGTGTTTACCTGGGGCTCTGAGGAACGAGATGGAGCGACGGTCTGCCGGCTCTGTGCGTTTCAATACAGACCAGTACACACCAGTTTTCTGGCGTGAGGTGTCTTTGTGCTCCGACATACACGTCGGTTGTTCAGTGTGGCCCAAATGTGCGTGTCCCCTGAACACCGAAAAGTCACGTAGGGGAATCCTGGCTCTCACTTTTTGCTTTTCTTCAGCAGTTTGACTTTATGAGCACCTTTCCTCCAGTTGGGGGAAAGGCTGGCAAACAAACACCCTCACACCTGCCAGCAAGGACCACACCTTGGGCTTCCTGAGAGTCATAGCAGTCAATAATTTATTGCAGGGAGTACAAATCTGTTTCCCGGCTGTGCTCAGACAGCAACCAAAGATCTCAAATCAACCGGTGGTAATGCCTGCTAGAATAATCTCTAACCCGAGAGCAGCGGTTCTTAATATAAGTCACTTTTTTCCCCTCTTAGATAGCACAGAAAACCTGTTGATCCTTCACAGTTTCACTGTATGAAGAAGTTATGATTTTTCCATCCCGCAGACCAGGACCGGGTTCACGTGGGGTTGCTGTGCTGTTGTTCCAGCACCGGTGTTGCTGGTGACTGGGAGAGGATAGGGCCCTCATCCCTCGCCTGCTTGTTCTCACATCCCTGCTAGTGCAGGCTGTGTGCTGCCTGTTCTTCTGATTGAGTTATGTGTGACCAGGCTGTGCTTCAGAAATCGGGAGAAAACATGGAGCTGTGAAAAGCTGGAGTTTAAAAACCAAAACACAGTGTTTTCTCAGAGAACATTTTTTTAATTTCTAAATTTCATGTTGCAGATCTGATTTAGAACATAGTCAGTCAAACTCTCTTGAGCACCAACTAGCTTTTATAAAAATTACTTCAAAAAAGAAGAATTTTTTTTTTTAAATTTAAGAAAGTAGTTGTTTTTCTCCATTACTTTTTTTTTTTTTTTTTTTTTTTTTTTTTTTTTTTTTTTTTTTTTTTTTTTTTTTTTTTTTTTTTTTTTTTTTCTTCCACTCTGACAAAACCCGTAGGGTTTCTTTTCTGTGTAAGTTTATAGGTCTCTTCAATAAGATTGCTTCTTTCAGGGAGGGTGGGGAACCGTGTGAGTCAGCTTGCGGGACTTCTGCCCTAGCAATACTTGTGGAGTTAGGAGGAGCTCCAGTTTCTGTTAATCTGCTCAGTTCCAGTGCTATGCTCTCATATGCGTTCGTAACCTGGGATTAGACCTGGCCTTGCTCAGTGGCCTGGCTCGAAGCTTGACGGGAAGGAAGACTGCGCGTGGTGGATGGCCAAGGGTAGCTGCACGTCCTGGGATTTTCAGGGCGGATCACAGCACGGCTGTAACGAGTCCCAAGTTAATTACATCGCTCACACCATTAGAGTTCAGGACTGTCCTCAGAAGAGCTGTGTATGTAATGTGCTTGTCGTTTACAAGGGAGTGAAACAACTTGATAGAGACCTTTGAACTACCTGCCTCTGGCACCCGTGGAGAAAGAGCATCAGTGGTGATGGGAAAGATAACAGCCAGCAAGCTGTGGCTTCTCTGCAGGCATTGATAGAAGCTCTGTAGGTAGAGAGGTCGGACTGGAAGATCATAAAAATCTCTTCTGGTGTTAATGTGTCCGAATCCTACCTGACTCTGGGCTTCTGAAACCATCCTACCCACTTCTCTACTGACAGTTTTCCTTTCAGTGTTTCACACTGACTTAGGAGTAGGTTCCGTCTCACCATGCAATGCTTTGCGTGAATGCCCGTAACCTCATTGCAAAGTTGTAGTATATGAAAGCTTTCATAAGTGAGCCTCTCCATGTCTTTTCACTCCTGCTGTTTCTCCATGGGAACAGGGGAAAGAAAAGGGTCTGGTTTTTACCACTGTAAAGCAGAAGAGTAGATCTTGTGCGTTATTAAAACCAACATCATTGGAAGGACTTTGCCTGTATGTGGAAGACAAGTGTACATTCCTTCCCTCTTCCTAATTTGAGTTTGTATTGCTTTTCCAAGAATCAATACAGTAGTTAAAAGAAGTACAGTATTTTCTTCTGGCATAAATTAAGACATCATCTGCAAAAGAGAATTTGGTATGAGAATTCCAGTAATATAAAATACTCTAAAACTTTCCCAAATCCAAACAGGCCTTATGATATTTTAAGAACTTTACTTCAACGTCACATGGAAAATATGGAAATGTAGGCATGGGTAAGCTATGTCCTTCTAGGATTTTTGAAGGGACAAAACAGGCAAGAAAGTAGAATGGAGGTGGTGGTGGGCAATCGAAGTGTTGCTCCCAGAAGCTGGGAAGGCATAGCAATGTGGTCCAGCTTTGCTTGATATCTAGTAAGGATGACTTGCTCTGAAGATAATTTAGGACTGTTGTCAAATGGTTTCAGCTGAAATGGCTGGTAAAACATTTTCCACCTTCTGTGAAAGGATCT
Organism: Tetrax tetrax; assembly: GCA_009806455.1. Lineage (NCBI taxonomy): Eukaryota > Metazoa > Chordata > Aves > Otidiformes > Otididae > Tetrax > Tetrax tetrax. The sequence goes on along the minus strand of WHYT01017473.1, from coordinate 72,051 downwards.
GTTGAATTTGGCACTGAATAGTCCTGTCCACATCAAGTTCATTTCGGGGAACTTCAGCCATGCAGAAGCTAGATATCTAGTCCAAACTAGTCATTTCATCTTATTCTGTGGGCTCCTCCAGAAGTCATCATCTCACAGAACAGGTGGGATGAAATTATTTGCCCTCTGGAGATGCTTATTTATTTGGATTGACTTCACAGGGAACCTAGACAGCGCTAGCTGGGACTTGGCTAACTAGCTGTTAGGTGTGTAAAACTAGGGGGCATAAAATTGCCCTTGGAGCACTAAATGGTGAGGTGATAGTTAAAATCACCATGGGGAAGGACAAAGACAGATGGGAATGCGTGCACAAAACCACTGTAGAGTTTGAGATTGCAAGGACCTCTCTCATATTGGTTGCTTTAAATACAGTGGTTGTTTTGATATTCTGTGTGCTCGTAACAGTCATGGTCTTTGTAGCATCATCCAGGGTGCCGTCTGCTAGTGGAACTCCTATGCACTGTAACGGGGAGTTTGGTTGGACACATGGACCACCAGATGATTACATCTGAGATTAAACTGGGGATAAAAACGACAGACTTATCCGATTGCTCAAGTAACAGAGATACAGCAACTGATGATACTTTTTCTTCCTTCTAGTATTACTGTATTACCTGGAATCCTTACCAAGGAGCAAAGTCCTTAGAAGTATTTATTTAACTTTATAAGTATGAAACACTTTCACTTTTCTCTGCTTACTTTGCTGATATGACAAACTAAACTAACCAACCCCACTAAAACCCTAACGCTCCAACTTATTCCTCCACCAGCTTCCATTGCCCATCTCTCTTCCAGTTATTTAGTCTGTGTACTTGATGGAGTTTTTTGTGATTTTTAAGGAGGACTTGGGGAAAGGGTCCCAGTTTGGAAAGGGTGTACACTTATATCATGGTCAGAAATATGTCAAGGATCTTCCTTGTTCTTAACGTGACCCCAGAGTAGATGTGCCAGTTATCATCTCCTTGAGGAAGTGACCAGACCAGCACCACACTTGGCTGCCTTTGGTTCCCTGTCTCCATTAGAGCACAGATCCATTTATAGCTGAATTGATTCATGGACAGCTTCAGGCTTCATCTAGAGCAAGGCTTCGGTGTCTGCCTCCGGATCTGTCACGAGACAGCATAGCTGCTTTGCAAAGGGCTGATTTCGGTGAAGGAGCCTTTGTGGATTAAGATCCAATTTAGCATTTGTAGGCTTGTCACAAGCCTGACAAACAGCATAATCAATAAAATAATGTCATCCTTCTATCTACTGTAGTTGTCTGCTCTAGATGAGGTGCAGAGTCCAATTTTGGAGTTATTAGGTCTGAAGCGTCTCTTGTTCACTAACCTGTAAATTCAGAAAAAATAGTTTTATTGAAGGCAACAGGATGTAGGCAGCATATAATACCTGCCACTGCTGGTTCTGGGCTCGTGAGTGTTGGTCCTGAGTGCGAATGATATAGAGAGTTTAAAATTATTTTTTCTTTAAATCTCATAATAGTGTCCTGCTTTCTGCTGCCAATAGCTACTGGACTTTTTTTAAGTGGAGTTTCGGCTGGAAACGTGAAAAGTTTGAATAAATAATGAAATATGAGGCCAGCCTGTTATCTTCACTGCATTCTCCACTATCTCTGTTACATGTCCAGATATGTAGTTTTGCAGACTGACTAGATCTTTCCCTCCTCCCTGCCCCCTAATCCATCAAACTGTGTTCGGACTGCCACAAGTCTGAGGATTTTCTGTTGTTGCTTAGTTTGGGTTGGTTGTTTTTCTTTACGTTGAGAAAAGAAGGACTTGGGAGTGCTGGTGGATGAGAAGCTCAACATGAGCCGGCAATGCGCTCTTGCAGCCCAGAAGGCCAACGGCATCCTGGGCTGCATCAAGAGGAGCATGGCCAGCAGGTCGAGGGAGGTGATTCTGCCCCTGTGTTCCGCTTTGGTGAGACCCCACCTGCAGTACTGCGTCCAGCTCTGGAGCCCCCAACATAAGAAGGACATGGATCTGTTGGAAAAGGTCCAGAAGAGGGCCATGAAGGTGATCAGAGGGCTGGACCACCTTTCCTACGAGGACAGGCTGGGAGAGTGGGGGCTGTTCAGCCTGGAGAAGAGGAGGCTCCAGGGAGACCTGATAGTGGTCTTCAAGTACCTCAAGGGGGCCTTCAGGAAAGATGGGGAGAAACTCTTCAGCAGGGCCTGTTGTGACAGGACAAAGGGTCATGGTTTTAAAATAGAGGGAGGTAGATTCAGACTGGATACAAGGAAGAAATTTTTTTTCCAGTGAGGGTGATGCAACACTGGCCCAGGTTGCCCAGGGAGATGGTTGATGCCCCATCCCTGGAAACATTCCAGGCCAGGTTGGCCGGGGCTCTGAGCAACCTGATGTGGTTGGAGATGTCCCTGCTCCTTGCAGAAGGGTTGAACTGGATGGCCTTGAAAAGTCTCTTCCAACTCAAACCGTTCTGTGATTCTTAGTCCATGTTCTCACTAGGAAATATCCTGACACCCAGCCAACACAAGTATAGAGCTGGGTACTAGTTATTTATCATTTGTTGTAAACTATTTTTCATGAAGCTCTCTCACCTGGCCCACAGTTCTTTGAGAGAGCAACTGGGTGTCAATCCAGTGAGCAGAAAGCGGGCAGATTTGGTTTCCAAGAAGCTGCTGCAGCCTTTGACCAGCAGCGAGCAGTCTTGATAGTATCTGTTGTGTGAGGGTAAGGATTGGAAATGGCACGGCTAGTTTTGGAACAAAGATATCCTTGTTTCTCTACCCTTGAGGACGAGGGGGACAAGTGCCTACATGTGTTGGATTTTGTTAGCTGGATCCAGTTGCTGTGTTGAGTTAATGAAGGTCACGTTAGTTTGTGGAATGCTGGGAAAGCAGGAGAAGCCGAAACCGAGCTGGCCCATCCCCAGGCAAACTGGTTTTAACCAGGAAAAAGTCAGAGAATGCGAAGAAACTTCTTGTACATCACCTCAGGCGGTTATGTATTCTGTTTCCTAGTTACATTTTTTTTTCCTGGTATCAATTCCAAAACAAACAAATGGAGAGAGAGAGAGAAAGAGAGAGGGAGAGGGGGAAGAAAAAGCATTCCTTAAAATAACCCTTTAACATCTTGGGCCAAGTTCTTTTCTCCTCAGGCCTGAAGATACAGTCTGTCTGTGCTGATATTGGTAAGAGCACCCCAGATCTACGCTGCGATGGTCCTAAAATGAAGCTCTGATCCCTTTGCATTAATTCAGAAGCGGAATCAGAGTTGTAGAACTGTGGCGTGTGTTTGGCAGTACACTAAAATACAGGATAGCTAAGTGGGCGATGCAGGTACAGACCTCCTGATTTTCTGCTTTTGTACCTTTTTCTTTCTCTGGGTAAAACAGAGAAGGCAGGAAGGGCCCCTGGCATCGTTTGGGAACTGTAGGCTGGGATCTGTAGGCATGGCTCTGATGGAAGGGGTAGTAGTAAGTCTCCCTACTACTCTGTGTTATTCCAGACTTTTGACTAACTTTTGACTCCAAAAATTTAGCGAGTTTATCATGCCCCACTTTCAAACTGACCACTTGATCTGCTTGACAGCAAAAGTAGAAGACATTTCTCAATTTCCCTGCGCCGCTGCCCTCTATGTCATCCTGTTTCGAGCTCCTCTCTACGGCTCTTGAAGTGCTATATAAGGTTCTGAGAAGTATCACGTTGCCTGGCTCGGTGCTGAAGGCGGTGGGGCACACGGTCTCTTTGGCATGCTCCAGCAGCCACTGGAAACAAGGGTGAGCCAGCTCGCGTACATCTTAGCTTTGGCAAGGATGATCAGAGCCATAGCTCAGCGAGAAATCAGCATTCCCTCTCAAGTGAAAGGTCAGGAATGCAGAAAGCTCACTGCCTTTTTAAGAAAGTTGAAAGTTTGCCCTCCCTTCTAGCCAAAAAAAGGGCAAATAAGAGGATAACCATCCCATTTTTCTGGTTTGTGTTGGGCTGAGTATGTGTCATCTAGTCTGTTTAAAGAATGGCCACATGTAATGTTTTGAAAGGTTGCTAACCTTTGGGTCCAATCCGTTCCATTCAGTCCTGCCGTTTTCTTGACTCACCAGTGGTCAATGATGTTTGGCATCCAGCTGACGTCCATGTTCTTTCCTGCACCGAATTTCTCTAGCCAGCAGATAAAGATACAGTAGAAACAAAACCTATCAGCACAGCTCAACCTGTGGTGCTGGGCTCTAGGACAGGCAGTGTTCTGATGAGTTCAGGATGTGATATTTTTCAAGCAAGAACATCCAAACCCAAGTGAAGAAGAGAGCATAGCTTTACCAGCAGAAGCACATGTGTGTACATTCATATATATATGTGCGTGCCTTTTCCATCCAAAAGCACAGGCACAAATGTACCGTTATCGGTCCCACTGTAAGAGTGGGTGGGAAACTCTTCAGAGCAGCTTTTTTCCTGCTGGAAGCCTTTGGTATCTAGAAATCAAAGCTATACGCAGATGCGTACAAATCTTGATGAGATCTAAATTGACAAGGTTTCTAAAAGAGTTTCTCTTGTAAACAGATGTGTGATCAACACCCTTGCCAGCCTAGAAGGTGGAGGCCGTAGCAGTGCCATGGAGACATTGGGCTCGGTCAACCTGAGCCAAGTGCTCCAAGTGTTGGTGTAGACCCCAAAGGGAGGTAGAGGTTCTTTCCTCTGCTTGAATCAGGGTCTGCTTCATCTTCACAATTTGTCTCAGTGACAGCCTGGACACTTTCTACGTAATGCAACCCCTCTTGAAAGCCAGTGCCAGTCATGCACTGTGTTTATAGAGGGAGAGGATAACATGTATGAAATATTAGATAGAATTTTGTTCCATATCTCTTCAAGTAGATGCTATTTTAGCAGATGTAGTTACTTTTTCTTTCCAAATTACTATAATGACATATTTTGCCTTAAATTAACATGCAGAATCTGATTATTTTGTCAATATATTCTGTTCACAATAGGAGAAAAACGTACTGTAGTGACAAAAAATAATTTTCCTTCTTAGTGTAGTATCCAGCCATACTTTTCTTCTAACGTTGGAAATAATGAGTCATGGAATCAACAGCACGTGATACGGCCTTTGTGAAAGACATCTCAACTGGCATGGGGTCATATTATAAGACAGTAGGACTAGAAATTTCTTCCCACTCGCTTGAACAATTTCTCTTCTGTGCTAAGTCCTGCCTGCCTTTCTTTTCCTTGCAGCCTGTGTTAAACTTCAGTTGTCGCTTGAATTTACATTCCAAGTTTTTCTGCATCAATTTCACTGAACCCAACAGTAGAGAACTTAAAGGATGTACAGGGAGATTTTTCTTTTCTGAAGGGCTCATAGATGAGGCAGGCTGCTACTGCTAACTTGAGCCAAAACATACAGAGTGAAAATTTGTGCAAGTTTCTTTGCAAGAAGATGTATCTTGTCCTCAATAGAGAAGGCACTGGTTTTACAAATGCTGGGATTCCTATAAGCAGTGAATACTTACGCTGAATTAGGATTTGTTTCTGCTTCCATTGACTTCAGCACATGAACATGAATCTCCAACATTAATCGATTTATTGTAGCTGAACCCCTGTAAGAGCAAGAATTACAACCTCTATTTTGGAGATAAACTGAGTTGCCAAGAGATTTAGATTCCTGTTGAAACGTGTGTTTAGGCACCTAAGGATGCAACTATGTGCTGAGTAGGATTTATGGAAGTGCCTTAACTGATTTTGAGTGGAAGTTTAGGGCTGAGAGAAGTGAGGGGCTTTTATAAAACCAGCTAGGCAGTGGATATCTCTAGCAGACCTGTGCTGACTTCCCTGGTCTCTCCTGTGTTTGGGAGCAGAACTAGAGCTGAACCCAGACTTGAACCTCATAGCAGGCAGAAGGTGCACGCAGGAGATGAAAGCCGGGTCCCTGAGGAGCCTGTGCCTTGCATTTGGGGTTAACCCAATAAATAACCTCACGTTATTTTTCAGAGGTGTAAAGACTGCAGAGTTCCTACGTCCCGGCTGTGGCTGGGCAACCAGGAGCACAGTGAAGACTTCTGAAGTGAGCATCTGGGCTGAAGAAGGGATAAAAGGCACAGCTGTTTCACAGCTGTTTCACTCTCCAAAATATTACGTAACTATGCCATCATGTAGTTATGGACATATAGAAGTTTCAAATGTTTGCTTTTTAAAAAATTACTATTTTTATTTCATTAGTTCAACAAGCCCCGTTTCAAAAATTCCTTGATCTAAAGGAGTTCTGAGCTTCCTTAGTTCCTAGTGCAGAAGACTAGCTCCAGTGTGGTTTGCATCCTTACAGCCTGCTGAGAACAAGCTTGCTGTGGAAACTGCCAGGTGGAAATGACAAGTAATAAATTCGTTGAAAAAGGCAGCTTGGAGCGGGACCAGACTGAAATTTGAGTCAAGTTAGATGAAAACATTGAGGGAGAAAACACTTCAGCCACATGGAAATGGCTTTTGATGTTTGAAAGCAGAAAACATTTCCATGTTTGTTTCAAAATTATGTATTTCAGCTCAAAAGGGCCAGCACTTGCATGAGGGAGGTTATACGCTTCAGAAATGTTTTATTTTCTTTTTGCTCAAATAAATATCTCAAGTCAACTCCAATTATTTTCATAGCAAATGAAACGTTTCTGTTTGTTTGACCCATATGATTCTTTCTTCCTTTTTATCTTCAGTAGTCACTGCAAAAACTTCTTTTTCCTTAGGTCTCCCACCAGAACTAAAAGTTGGAGACTGGAATATTCCACCTCTGTGTGTGCAGGGTGCAGCCTAAAATAAATCTCCCAGCTTTAAGCATCTCAGGCTCTGCCTCGTGGTAGGATGCTTTATTCTTACTCTAGAGTGAGAATCCCCTCTTGATGATATCTTTAAGGATGATCCCAAAGTCCCAGGCCAGAAACTTGACGACAGAGTAGCAACAAGGCATGGCTTACACTAACAAGTCACTTTCTGCAAAGCCTGTTGAGCATATATGCATGAATAATAGTGGTCATGAATGTTCAGGAACGTTAAAAGAAATCAATGGCTCCACTATGCGCGTGAAAACAGATAAATGAAGCATCACATGTGATATATAAAATTATATATCCTACCTGGGAGCGTGCATACTGCCTTCCTGAACCCCTCGGATCAAATTTGGCACTAGGGTAGCTGAACGTGACACAGTTCCGATCGTAACCTTTGTAGCTAGAATTGTGCAGGTACATACACTTGATGAGAATGTGACAAGAGAAAATTGAATGTAAAGTCTGCTAGAGAGCCAATAAATTTGGTTTATATCTTTATCTCGTCCTTGCTTGGCAATTATTTCAGCAGGTGCTGAACTACTTTCTGCTTGCTGTGAGCGAGGGTACTCAAATGACCTGCTGTAAATTCTTGATATTTCCTGTACTTAGGAGAAGACATCATAATCTGAGGAACTTGTATTTTTAGTGTGGATTAAGGCAATTTTTTTTAAATGCTTTTTTAAATTTTTTTTTTTTTTTTAAAGACCGAGGTTGATCATGCCTACTGGTAGGTTACTTAGTGCTGTGTAACTGAAATGTGTGCGTATGGTCACCAAAGCCCTGTCATCTATTTGTAAATTAGTGGGGCGGAGCTGTTGCTGCATTCCTGCTATGTTATTTGTTGTAATTCCGTGGACTTAATGACAGCGTATCGCTCTTAGGTTATAGCCCTCCTAGGTTATGGCTTTCAGAACTGTAAAGCAAGAGTTGCAGGGCTTGAGGTTGATTACAGAGAGAAGTTTATTGTTATTTCTTACACTTAAAGCCGCTAGGTAAGTTAAAACAGCCGGGTAGGTCTGGATTCAAAATGATGCGCAGTTAAACACTGAAAAATCTCTACCCCTTCTGTACAGGAGAGCAGGTAAACTATTGCTTATCGTACATTAGTATTCAGCGTTTGCTATCTGAAAAGCCACCACAGGCAGTAGTTGGAGCAGCCTATTACCGTTTCTAACTTCACGCTACGGTGTTCTCGCTTGTCTGCACAGTTGACCCGATCCTGTATGTCATCAGGGAGGAGATGTTTAACTTGTGACACTACTAATCCTTTCCTGAAGGCTTTTCGTTCTTCCTGCACGTTGTCCTTTTATTGCTTTTGTGAGCTGGAACATGCTTGCTCAGCCCAATGATGAATTAATGTAATTACCTATGCATGTACCGAAGTCCTGTTGACTTTAACGTTAAAGATCAGTGATTGCTTAAGTATTGCACTGAATCAGGACCCCCAGGCGTTTTCACATGCCCATGCTCACTTGGGAACTGGTGCACCTTATTGTGGTTCTCCACCGATGGGAAGGAAGAGCAGCAGGCTCGGGACACTCCTGCGGCCTGGCCATCGCTGCGGGCGCCTGGCTGTGTCGCTGGGAGGACAGCAGCCCAGCCGGGTGCCCGTCTACCCCCAGGTAAATCTGCAGGCCACGGTTGGGCCGTATGCCTTTGCGTTAGCACGGGTGGGATGTGTGGAAACTGCTCATGACGTTAGAGAAAATTCAGAACATGTATGTGGTTAATCCAATTCTAGAAAGCCTCGTTGGTCTGTGTGCAGGTATGAGTTATGCAAAAGCACGTGTCTGTGGCAGGAATCTGCATCCCAGTACAGCTCTGTGTGAGTACCTCTGCAGAAACCCTGTTTGCAGGAGCTCGGGGTGCAGAGTCCTCTCTTTCTCGGCCAAGTCCTCGCACAAGGATATGGATGATATTCTGTGTGCCTCTTGAAAATGTGCTTGTCTCCACATTTTTGTTTTGCTGATCTAAACACACCTAATGCATTGTGATAGTGCTGGGTTTTATAGAGAAAGCCGCACTGCTGTCAAGCCCAAAGAGTCTAGGTTGGTCTTGGTGTACGTAGGCATCAAGCCTTCAGAGAGTATGATTGTCCTCAGCTGAATGACTGACAGTCCCAGGAGTCACATCTGAATTACAAAAATCATTGGGTTTCCAGTTCATATATTGTCATAACCCAGTAGGCACAGCGTATATTCTCTCTGGAGGCTCATTTGCCATCCTCTCTAACGCAGTTTGCCCTCAGAATAGAGTCAGCCCTTTGCTAAGAGGGAAGACGTTGCTGTCAGAGCAGTTCCAGCCTGGGCTTCTGCCGGAGCCCTATGGCACCGCTTGCCCAGGTTGGTGATGAAGGAGCGGACTTCTGCTTTCTCCATCCCTTCAGAAGCAATCCGTGCTGCTTCCTCGGTGCTTTGATATTCTGCCAGCCGAGGGAGGGAAGAGCCATTTATAAATATTTCTGGTAATACAGTAAGTACTCTCACGTGTTTTGCTCACTCATTTTCCGTATCCAGAAATCTATCCGACCAGAATCGGTTCACTCTTTTATTAGCACAAATAGATCCACAACAATTAAAATTGATTTAAAAAAAAAAAAAAAAAGGAAAGAAAAGAAAAGAGAAAGAAAAAAGAGAAGCAGCAGCAGCAAGCACAACATCGTATTGACTGACTGTGTGTATGTTCACACTGGCTTCCAATCCATGGATAATTACCCCTCCGAGATGGTGTGCCGTGTACAGTACGGTGATGGAATTGATGGAATTATGCACTTTAAAGAGCTCTAGTGAGGCTCTTAGGATGCCAAATTCTTTCCTCCCCCCCCGATCCCCCTTCTTCTTTCCATTGCAGTGAGTAATGATTTTTAAATGCAGGCAACCCATCCTCAAAAACAACGTCAGGCATGCCAGTGATGTTTCGTGTCTCTTGGTCTCGCTTTTCATGAACTGACACAACAGAAGTGTACCCATGAGATGAAATGTGGGGCATGGTCAGAGGATCTCTTGGGATTGCTGGCCTTCAGCAGTGAGGGGAAAGGCAAGTGGAACTCCAATGTTACTCGTTCTGTTTGGCAGCAGGTACCCCAATTGGCAAGGCAAGAGGGCTGGAAAGAGGGTACAAATGGGTACAAATCTATAGAAAAGCCAGCTCTGTTAGCTTGGCTGGTTATGGATCACCTTACTTGAATGCTAAGAACCAGTGGTGGTGGTTTGTGCAACCTCTTTGTCAGAGCCAGTTGAACTGTTTTGATTTGCAGTTTCACACAAAAGAAATTAAAATATTGCCTACAAATTTCAGCCTAAATTGTTTTTGGCAAAGTGATAAGCAAGTAAAAAACAGGGCCTCATCGTAGGAAGTGTCAAGCAATCTTAATTTTAGGCAGAGATACCAGCTCCTCCAAGAGGAAAAGAGCCAGTACATAAATAGCTCCAACAGATCCTTTACCCAAGGAGACAAAAGGGTGACGTGCAGAAGTTGCTGCTAGTGCCAGATTTCAGCTTTCCAATGGGAATGTGTCACATACATGAGGTTTGAGTTTGTCTGTAAGATGTGACTTGATGCTCAGGCAAGAGTGTTTCTTTATACTCTGTGATACTTTGGAGGTATTAACAGCTCTCCAGATCTGTTGGAGATGTTTGGAGAACATCTCCAAAGGTACTATCGTGGGAACTGAAAAAGGAAACACGGCAATCAGGAATGAAGTTGCAGGGCTGCTGTACTCCTCTGTGGTAGGTGCTTGTTCTTTGGCTGTCCCCGTGGCTATGTTTATGGATTTTCATCTTTTGTTGACGTCTTTAATGAATGTTTAGTAACAGTGAGTGGTGCTGCATCCTGTTCCACCAGTCTGGACCAGTGGACTGTTGTGTTAAAGAGAGGGCTCTCAAAGACAACTCGTCGCCCAAAAAGAGATTCTTGAACTGGGACAGACTGTAGCAGCTACGAGGTTCCCACAGCTGCCCTGCTCAAGGATGAAGGATGAAGGAAGGTGGGCCTGGCAGAGTTCCTGGGGTAGGTTGGTTTGTACAAGGCATAGAAGGCAGCCCTATTGTCCTCTCATGCCACCTTCCTTGTGACCCTGTGCCCCAGCAGGAGCAGTGTCCTGCAGAATCTAGAACAAGGCAAACAAGGACCTTCCTTGATGCTGCCTGGCCTCAGCCCCTTAATAAAACAAAGGACACACGCTGCTTCACAGCTAATTGAAGGCAAACAAATGAAATAATTCTACTGTCCATCAGAGTGGCTGTGTGCATGGCTGTAGGTGGTGGTTGAACGTGCGGCTTCCACAGAGTAGCTGAGTTTATGGGATGCATTTGGGAGAGGGCTGCATGTATCTCCTGAGGAGGTATCAGGTGGTTTGGCTTATGAATCTGTTACAGCTCCATTTTCTTGACTCCTCTGGAAAAATACTGAGCCTGCCACTTGCAGGATCTTTCAGCTTGTTGGGTGGTGATGCCTTGTATGAGCTCCTCAGCAGGCTGAGATGTTTCAGCCTTGGGTTTGGTCCTGCAGTCCCTGGTTCCTTCTCCTTGGAGCAATTGATGGAGGTACCTGCTCAGAGCTCCTGGGTGCTGTGGTGAAAATGGGGTGGGTGCTTTTGCTGTTTAAGTGGTCAATATGAGAAAGTGTGTGTGTGTCCCTCATTCTTATGGTTTTAATCTAACTTGAGAAAACACTCCTTACTTGTTAGATATGTAAATTTTTAGATACCTAATTATCTGTTTTAGTTTCCAGCTCCCTTCAGCCCCTTTCTTCCAGGATCCCACCACCCGCTTTCCTTCTCATTCCCTTCGATATGTGTAGATGATGAATAGCAAAGCTTCTCACAGAATTCTTCAGGAATATTTGCTGTAGGGTTTTGCTTTTGTTTGCTTTTCTGGTGACTTGGAGATGGCATGGTGAGAAAAGAAACATGTGAGCTAAACCTGTTGGTTTGAACATTGTGTCAGAAAATATCCATAAATTGCAAGTTACTACACAGATGTATAGATTTAATGAGACTGTGTAATGCCATTTATTTATGCTAAAGAATCTGACACATACGGTACTGAAAGAAAGTTAATACTCTAAGAGTTATTTTATATTTTTCCATTGCCATCTGTCGCTGCCTACATAATAATGATACAGGTGAAAGCCTAGCACTGCTTTTTAAAAAAAAAAAAAAAAACAGAATGAATAGTCATTTAAATATCTTGCTGCTTTAATAGCTGGTGTGTTTTAAGTTGTGGGAAGGAGGCAACGGAGATACCCTCCCCCCATTTTTAGTAAATTAAATTTTTGGTTTGAACAGACTTCAGGTTCTTGAAGTGACTTCTGAAAGTGGAAAATGATTATAAACTGTGCTGTCCTTTGAACGTGAAAAAGTTAAGGGACTAAACCAGATTCTGCCGTCCTTATAACGCACCGTCGGTGACTGGTTCCTGGAGTCGCCCTTTCAGGCGCATCTTTAGATGGAGGTGGATGTTTGTGCTCTCAGTCCTGCCTTAATGTGTTGAATTCAACACTGCTGGGGTCTCTGAACTCCGCGCGGGTCTCTGCATCCCAGATCCTGAAATCCTGGTCCCTGTTGGCTGTCTGAAATAAGTAAAGAAAAAAAAATAAGGGAAATACACTTTTTTAGCTGTCTCAAGTAAAAATACATCTCAAAGCAGCACCGTGCTGACAGAACTCAGTATTTACAAATACATCGGCTTTTAAGAGTTTTCCTTCAACTTTATGCAGTCATACTGTGGCTTGGTAAAACTGCTTTCCCTTTTTTTTTTTTTTTTTTATCTTGGTGGAGTCCAACACGACAATGACTGTGAAATACGTGGTGAGAAGTCCCTGCGCTCAGGCGTTTGCAGTGATGCAGGGCTGCAAATGCTCCTGTCCCTGTACCCATGGCTTTGCATCAGCCACCTGCCTCCAAGAGTGCAGACAAGGCTTTGACTCAAACAAATAAATGAAACAGGTTTTGTTGTTAATCTCCTTTTTACAATGTGGTGACAAAGACAGAAAATATTTTTGTGACAGGTGCTTATCCTATAATTTTCCATGGGTTGATGAGTCAGGGGAGTTGCCTCCTTCAGAGGAGGAGGACGTGGCTAGGTCAGGTTGCATTAAGATGATTTAGAGTTGATATAATTAAAAATAAATACATCTTTTCCTGAAAGCCGTGAATGATCCAAAGGTGGAACTTGTAATGAAAGCCTTTCACTTATTTAAAATAATGTCTGTAGTGGTAAAAATGCCAGAAAATGAAGCAAAGTGCCTGGTCCAGACCCAGGGAAGTAATTCTATTGGCTTCAAAGAACTTTGTCAGGTGTATTTTCAAATATAGTGCGGATCCCTAATGGAAAGTTCCTTATAAATGAAACAATCATTACTGTTATAATTACTACTCTTTGCGTACGTTGGAAAGCATTTTAGGAAGTCATGCACTTTTTAAGAAGCAGAGATGACAATGAGTGAGCAATGAGGTTTTGGTCACTTTAAGTGGATGTTATAAATCACTTTATTTTTGTTTATAAGAGATGATCCATATATAGCTGTCGTTTGTCAGCGTTTTCCATTACAAACTTCTAGTTTTGGGTACCATATAGAGCTCTCAGCAGCCTCTTAGAAAATCCACTTAGAGGTGAATGTCGTGTCATTGCTCAGCGAGGATACGTGTCTTCTGCTCCCTTCTTAGAATTTGCACTGGTCTTAAAAATAAAAAAGTAGTTCATGGTCTTAATGTTTCTACAGAGTGTGCTTCACTGCAGGACTGAGCCTGATTTTATTTTTCCTCCTCTCTCTGCTTTCTGGCGTGCATCAGAAATAACTCCTGAAGTAAAAAAGAGCTGTGGTAGGAGAGGAGCCCGGCAGCGCTGGTGTACGCAGTGCAGACAGCAAGAGACTCGCTTTAGATCGGCAAGGGCTGTGGAAGACCACCCACATCACCGAACCCTGCCTCCTGCGCTTCACCCAAACTGTGAAATAAAAGTTCACAATGGAAAGGGGCCCTGGAGAACACCTGCTGTGCCCCTCAGCCCCCCCAGCATCACCTGCCCGTCTGTAACGAGCGTCAGGTCATTAAGACAAAGGCAGAATTGGTGATTACGGTATGCGGCAGGAGGGAGCTGGGGAGCGCAGGGGCTGGCCAGCTGTTGCATAAAGGCAGAAACTTTGCTAGGTGATGTTTGCCCAGAAAAGTTTCTTGCAACAGAAAAAGAGGAGGAAAAAGAAAAAAAAACAAAACCTATTCCCTCTCACGCCATCAAATCAGGCCAAAAAGTAGCAGAACAAATAAACAGATATCCAATAATTGCTCCTAATTTGGCCTTAAGGAAAAATCCATGAGTCCAAGCCTAATAACAGCTTAGCTCAAGCATCAGTAGAGGGGACAGCAGCCAGGAGCCGAGTACCGCCGCGTTCCACTCATCTTTTGCAGGGGACTATGACATTGCAAGTGGATAGGAGAGCGTGGGGGTGAGGAAGCTCTTCCTTGCACCTATAGGGAATTGGCAGAAACCTCCCATTGTGCTAAGCACAAAACTTGTTGCACCATAGGCAACAAAGCAGGGGGAGGGTTGGGTCATCAGGAGTGCTTTTCCTACCCTGGGATATGAATACATGACTCTCACTTGTGTAACTACAAGTTGCATTTGTGGCTGAGATTTGGCCCAAGGTGCTTCTGGAGAGGAATCTTGCGACACTGAGCAATCATATATATTCAATTAGGAGTTCTTACTCTTGCCAGGTGGAGGTATGCAGCGTGGGTGACTCGTGCTGAGCCGAAAGGCTGGGCATCTGGGGCAAATTCTGGTCTAGATACCACCATCCTTAGTTATACCAAGATACTCCTTCATCTGCATCTCAGCCTTTGGGCTTCAGCAGGGTTCGTGGTAACCATCAGAATTTGGTCTTGTGATAGAAAAGAAATTTCAGGTCTTAATGCTGCGCTTACTGGGATGCTGCGTGCTGAAATTGGAACCCTTCCAACTGTAACTGTGGTCTTTTTCAGTTTAATGTTTGTATAAGCTTGTATAGCCATTTGAGCATAAAGCTGTTCCACAGGTTTCGCTGCTGCAGTCCTCGTTCCTTGTGTCTGGCTGCCGACAGCCGGGCTGGGAGAAGCCACCTGGTATTTTAAAACCATTGTTACTGAAAGCCTGCGGTGACATCCAGGGCCTGGTTCTTGTGGTGGCATGATCCAGCTGAAATCAGGGGCCTGATCCAGCTGAAAATGCTTGATTTTTCTCAGGAAGGTTACTTTTCCACCAGATTGATTTCCCACCCAGTTCTACAAGCACTGGTGCCAGTATAAAGAACGTAAGAGGTGGGGACCAAGAGGATGGCAACCACGGTTTGTGTCGGCTAAAACCTGACTGAAGCTTGGCTTAGCAATGCAACCACATCCTAATTTAAACTAAACTTGGGTTTAGTTTACACTGTTAGTCTACACTCCCTGCAGAAACCACCTCCAGAAGATAGGAAAAAAGTATTCTGTTGCATTTAGTGAGAGTTTAAATTGACTTCAGAGGTAGCAGGCTATAACTGAGATTGTTCAAGGTGAAAACTAAAAATTTCTAAGGATGCCTAAATAAGTTGATCGTTTCTCACTGAATTTCTGGCGTATTAACCACTTCCATGTGGGCTGGAAGAATCCCGTTTGTAGCATGCAGAAGAGGACTCTGCACTAAGCTTCTAAAATATTTCCTTTCCCTCCTTCTTTATATTAGGGAACACTTGGTTTGATTTAACGAATGGATGTAAGCCTACTGAGGTCACCGTGACAACATGGTGGCAGCGTCTAGGATTCCTACTCATCTGGTGGCCAAAAGCTGAATTTTTGGCAGCTTGTGATAAACAAATCTGACACCCGGCATCAGGGATGTCCTTGTGTAACGTAAGAGGCCCTGCTTCGGCTTTTGTCGCTTGACTCAAGAAAGGAGTTGGGTAATTCCCCTTCCTTTGCAGGTGACGTTCACCCTCATTTGTTCCATCCAGATGCAGCTTCACTTTTCTCTGTGCCTCTAGAAAGCCTCAGTCTACTGTGAAAGCAGAACTGGCTCCCTTGAACACACCTTTCTAACCCCGAACGGAAACATTTTCCATTGCGGCGTTGTTCGGGCAGCGCTGCCCGCAGGTGTGGTTTCCGAGACGGCTTCCTTTCTCCTGGAGATCTCAGTTCTCTGCCCCGGAGCAGGAGATACGCTGCTGGTGCCGTATTCCTTGGCATCGCACCCGTGCAGCTTTGGAGCCATACCCGCTTTGCACCAGCGCAGTACGAGGAGAGAGGAACTAAATGTAATTCCAGTTAATTTGCGTCGTGATGTCAACCTGTTTGCCGAGCGCTTGCTTTGTGGCTAAGAGGCGACAACAGAGCAGATTTCTCCCTTGGTTCTGCCACTGCCGGGCTGGCATTCAAACCATTTGTACGCGTGCTTTTTTAAAAAGGGAAGATTTGTCGGTGCCCCTTTGTTTACGTATTTAATAGCTCACAATTAAGCCAATATGGACTTGAAAAGCCTTGTTAATTAAGAGCCAAATTCTGCCAGCCGCAAGAAACTCAAAGATGAAGTTTTCTTTTCGCTAAGGCCCGTTTATACTATTCCAGGAGGAAAGTATGTTTAAACATGCATTAAACTCTCACTACACTTCTGGAGTGGTGTAAACACCCTCTTTAAGGACCCTTTTTGCTGTCAGAGTGCTCTTAGGCTGAACAAGAGTCAGGGCTCATTGTTCCTGGCTTTTGACGTTCCTTATCTTGAATTTTCAAAATTGGTCTAGATGCAAGAGTTCTCCCTTCTTCCCCCCCTCCGCCCTTAATTTTTGTTTTACAGAACGCTCGTTGGTTTGTCACCCCAGCTCCTAAAAGTACATGTTCTGCTCACCATTACTGGGTGCTTTAATAGTATAGAAACTGGGCATTGAGTGGTATAGAAACACTCCACCTCCGAGTCTCGCAATGCATAAGAACGAGGTACCCAGGTTCAAAACATATGAGAAGTGAGGTCGTTTTCTCTTTGTCTTTAGCTGCCAATTAGCCGTGTCATTAATCCACTGCTGAGGAGAAGTTTGTGATTAAAACAGACAGTGTCGCTGACCATTGACAGGACAATATGCAGAAGGTTGTGCTACCTGTTGCTGCGCTGCGGCAGTTAGAGCTCGGGCTCATTTTCCAGGGGGAAGTAACAATTTCTTAATTTCTTTGCATTCTGGGGTAAAGACAGACACATTATCCAGGCTTTGAATATTGCATTATATCGTGTTCTGTACGGGGGATCTGCAGCAGAGCCTGGCAGAGCGAAGGCACCGCCTGTCCTCGCTCTGTCAGATGAGCGTGGTCCGAGGACGCGCCAGCTGCGAGCGTCCTTCGCTCCGTTCGCCCACGGAGCCACCCCAAGGCTCTTCGGGGGCGGCAGGTTTGAATTTGGCCTCCTCAAGGATGAATACCTGAAGTTGAGCCAGGGTTCGTTTCCTGCTTGGTGAGAGAGAAGAGGGCCAGGAGGTCAGGCTTTGGTTTTTCTGGGGCTCTGGGGGCAGCAGGAAGAGGCTGGCGGTACGCAGCCACTGCCAGGAAAGGCTAACCTCTAGCTGGAGACCACAAACCCTTGGTGACAGTGGCCAGCCTGGTTTTCCAAGGCCACAGATAAAATAAGCAACAACCTCGGACAGCAGACAGCAGAGGAGACGGAGGGCACGGTCCCGTTGCTTGCTCCCTGGTGTGTGTTAGAAAGAAGGAATTTTTTTCTTTAGTGGGAATTGCACTCCAGCTTGCTTGCTTAAGAAAAAGATGACTAGTGCTTTAATTTACACCCCACCTGGGAATCAAATCTCTCTCAGCAAGACAGGAGGGATTTTTTTTTTTTTTAATTTTTTTTTTTTCTCCCCCAGATCTCACATTTGAGGGGAAACAAATTTCCATGACAGAGGATTAAATACTAGGAATATTTTTCTTAGGTGGATCTTCCAACTTCTGGTTTGTAGCCACACTAATTTGTGGGTGAAGGAAATATTTTGGTGCTGAAAACTTGCCAAAATGTGGTTTAACAGGGAATTGCAGTTTAATTAGCACTTATGAGACATTAAAAATAATTGTATTCAATTTGGCCAGGCAGGATAAAGTGTGATTCAGGATCAGCTGGTTGGAGCTCTGAGGCAAAAAAAAAAAGGAAGGAAAAAGAAAGAAACATTGCTGCGTGATTTGGTGAACGTGTCTGTTAGTTTCGTGTTCAGAGGTAGAAGCTTTTGTGGCTGCTTGTCTCTTTTCTCCCACCAGGTGTTGTGCCGGACTGGGGAAAAGTGGAAGGAACTTGTGTTAACTGGGGGGAAATGGTTTGACTTCAAGTTCATGCTTTTGCAGCAAGCTGGATTAGTTTATCCCTGCTATCTCTTTCGCTATGATTTTTAGGAGAAGTGCCAAAAACTTTTTTTTTTTTTTTTTTTTTTTTTTTTTTTTTTTTTTTTTTTTCTTTTTTT
>WHYT01017473.1:14593-53785 GCA_009806455.1 Tetrax tetrax | reverse complement strand
CCTGCCACTTTTAGCAAGTTTGTGAACAAGAAAGGCAAGGGAACCCAGGGTGACATTTGCCGTGGAGACTCGTATATGGTGCAGGATAGCCATCAACAGCGCTAGAATATTTCTCTTTTTCTTTGCAGCAGGGTTCATTATGCTCTCTGAGTTTGTGGCTGAGGGCGAAAATAAAGACAGGGCCACTAAGCGACTGTAGTTTCAAAGGCTGGCTGAGAACAGAGAAAAACTCTATGCAATTTCAGCCCCGTTTGTATACAGGCTACCACACCAGCGCGATGTAAGGCAGGGAGATGACCTGATTAGCCAAGCCCTCGCAACGAGCCGAGGAGATCCCCGCCGCACCAGTGCTCCCCTCCTCGGGGACCTGCGGCTGCTCCCAGGGGACGGGAACCTTCCCGCAGCGACGAGAGCTAGCGCAGGGTTTCTGCAAGCGGCAACGACGGCGCTGCCTGTGTGCGTGAAGGTAGGGGGAAGTAAGAAGAGTAAACAGCCGGCACAAATTTGCAGGCGTATTATGAAAGATGCACCATGAATTACTCGGGCTCGGCGAGCGGCGTTTGCAAGGGTTGCGGAGCACCGTGCATTTGGGGAGGTGGTGTTTCGGCAAACGGCTCGCTCCGTTTTGTGGTGCTGCTTGTCCTGTTGGATGAAAGCCATCGTTCAGCAGAAAGAAACACTAGGGCGAGATAAAGTAAGTGATCTTCCAGTCTGTAAGCTCCTGCAGCCTTGCTTTCCTACGTGCTGAGGAGGCAGGGCTCCACAGAATCGAATGGGAGCTCTCAGCACTCATTGCAGTCAAGTGTTTATTGTTCCGTGGCAGAGAAACAGACAAAAATTTATAGACGTAAGAAGACACGTAGGATACGAGGCTTTCTCTCTTGTGAGTATATATAAATACGCACAACTGGTATGAGGTTTTTTGGTCATTTTGTGCATTACTGTGCGTGGAGAGCGTGCAGGCTCGTGGCAGAAACCTGGGGTTTTAGGTGAGGAGCGCAGGGCGCTATTTCTGGCTCGACCCTGGCTACTTGTGTGGCCAAGCGCGTTAAACCCTGCTCCTGAAAACAGCAAACCCTTTATTAGGGCTCCGTTCTCAGACTTGCTGAACACCCCAAAAGGCTGCTATTATTAGAGGGAACTGCCACTCCTTAGCTCTGAAAGTGGGCTGTCCGTAAATCACCAACATGTGTTTGTCCACAGGGAGGTGGGACCAGGACCTCCGCTTTCTCCACACCAGCCCGTGGAGCTGGCAGGGCTCCCACTTCTCCTCCCTTCTGCTCAGCCCCTCCACCAAGGGTGCTGGCGATGGCGGTGCCTCCCAACGCACCGTGGGCTCTGCGGGAAAATAGGATGGCTTCCCATCGCATCTATTCCTGCCGTGGTGGGACAGGCCCCCTCACGCTCTCCATGAAGATGGCCTCCTGTTGACCTGTTTCTGTCTTTCTTCCTCCCCTTGTTGAAGTAACAGTGGCCTCACAGAAGAAAGCATTAAGAAAAAATGCATCTTCTCCTTGGGGAGTCATTTGCAATTACATAAAGTTTACAGTGTCTCTTCCATGGCCACTTTTGGGTTCAAGAGGTTGCTTTCATCCACATGCTGCCCCTAGGCACCAGCTAGGGCTGGGTCATGGTCAAGTTCTCAGTCTGTGCTGTATTTTCCTTTTTTTATAAATAATAAATGCATCTCTGTGGCAACAAAAATATCAATTCCCTTCTATAAGTGAAGCACTCCAATATTTTGTAGTTACAGACCGTTTTGGTGATGGTGCCTGTGCAGAGACAAGCCTGCTGCGATCTGCTTGGGCTGTGATCTTGCTCTGGACGGGCTTTGCCGTAACAGTACTTTCACTCCCAGTAGCACCTTGATGAATGGTTGAAGATGCGTTTCAATAACTGTATGATTAAAAGGCAACATCTTACCATTGTTTGGTCTCTGGTGCCTTTACCCTCTTCATTATGCTTTGATAGCAGTAGTAGCAGTGATTTCAGCGTCAACACCAGTCTCTGAACCTTGTGCTTTCTTTAACTGTAAGTTCTGATGAAGGGCGAGGAAGGAGGATGAAGGAGGAAGGTTGAATAGTAGGGTTTGTTCTTCTGATGTTTCCAGGCTGGCTGTTTGAAACCATGGTGTCTCACAGCAATCAGGCACGTTTCCTCCACGCGCCCCCGCCCCCCGTTCCCGTTTAGTTCTTGTTCAGGGCCCCCTTGGGTGGCTGCACTGGAGCACACCCAGAGCAATCCGGGATGCGGAGACACCGGCCAGGCCCAGGGCACGTGGTTGAGCTCCGGCTCCTCTGCTGTCACCGGCACTCATGCTGATGGCCTTAGTACAGAGGTCAAAGACTGCTTAGATATGAAGGCTGAATCACCTCCTTTTTAAACCCCTCAGCAGGATCGGGGCTTAGGGAAGCAGGCACGTGGGCTTGCCTTCTGGCTGGCTGTGCGGATGGAGAGTGCGACTCTGGGACAGGCTTTCCAGCTGTTTTGACCAACCATTGAGGCATTGAAATGGGGGTGTCTGGGGATTAAGACACCCCTGTGTGAAAAAGCCTGATACATTCATTTTCTTTAAAGATTTGCGTATCCCACAAGCTCTTGATAGTTCGGGGAGGTTTATCCTGTGACCTGAGGATCACAGAAATCGGAGGCGAGCCCATCAGTCTAACCAGGCAGGTAGTAAAGATCTTCAACTGCAAATATAAATAAGCCAGCAGCGTAGCTCTCGCCTCAGACCTGTTTGCCTTGGCAGTGTCCCATTTACGTGAATCACAAGATGGTTGAAAAAAACCAAAAGCACCGGAGGCTCATCCAGACACTGGTCTCCCCTCCGTCAGGAAACCTGCCTGTGCAGGCAGAGTGATTTGGAGATTGCCGACGCAAGCCCCGTTTCACTAGGTCCCTGCATTTGGAACAACCCTGCCTGCGAAGGGCGCTCTTTTCCGCGAGCGGTGGTGGTGTCTTCAGAAACCCTGCACTTGGTGTGCGAGGTGGGAGGGACTGGGAAGAAGTAACTGTGGCTGTGTCCTTTGCTCTCGTGACTTGCGCTCCTTGGAGGGAAGGGAGCTCCTGTGTTTCAAGCTGAGAAGCAGGAGGTCAGCTCTTGGGCTTTCTGCAACTTTTGGGAGATCTCTGGATCACACCGCGCATTAGTTTCTAGGCTGTAAAATAGGGACAGATGTTAAGGAAATTGAAAAAGGACCACAAACAAACAGAGCCTTGAAGAAATATGCAGTTGTAACTTTTGGTGCTGTCACCACCACGAGGTTGGTTTGAGCTTCAAGGCTGTGCTTTATTATTGACAACAGTAGAAATATGTCATTATATTAGTGATTGAGAACTTAGAAAATACACATTTTAAATTTTTTTTTTTTTTTTTTCCAGCAAATTCAGTAAAGCTAGAAATGCAAAGTGATGAGGAATGTGACAGGAAGCCCCTGAGTCAGGAAGATGAGATCAGGGCTCATGATGAAGGAAGCAGCCTGGAAGAGCCCCTCATTGAGAGTAACGAGATGGCGGATAACAGAAAGATCCAGGAGCTAACGAGCGAGGGAGGAATCCGGCTTCCGAATGGTAAACTGAAATGTGACGTCTGTGGCATGGTTTGCATTGGGCCCAATGTGCTAATGGTACATAAAAGGAGCCACACTGGTAAGCAGCTGAAAGAAAATCTGATGACTGCCTGTGGCGTCTGATGTTGATATTACCTGACAACTCTTTTCTCTTCCCTTTTCATTCGTGGCATTGCAGGGGGTGGGGAGGGGGAAGACGGGGTTCATTGGTTTGGTTCTTTTCCTGCTCCCCAAATTCTGGTGATGCTCTGTTTCTGGCAAGCATGGCACTTCCTTGATATTGATTTCCAGCCTTTCGGTCTTAAAAAGAGCACAAAAGTCTGAAAGTTGCCTTTTTTTTTACTGTTCTTGACCAGGGGCAAGATGGTAAGAGTCATTCTCTGACGTGGGGGTGTGCGTGTGTTTGTGTGTGTGCGCATGTGCAAGGCTTTTGAGCCTTTAAGGTGAGTCTTAGATGGTCTTCCCTTGGAGGTGCTTACAGGTGGACCACACCAGTAGCTTCCTGGGGATCTTGCACCTCCTTTGCAAGCAGCTGGGCCCGATGCTGGTGGGCCGGCAAACCTAGGATTAGCAAACCCCACAGGGGATGCTCATTGCCTAGTGATCCTGGTGCCAGAGTGGGCTCGCTGCTCCTCTTGTGATGGCTCCATCAGGGAAACCTCACCGGAACTGCTCTCATGGGCTGGCACTTGGCTCCATCTTGCCATCCAGACGCCATTTTTGTGACACCTTTCAATGCTTACCCTCTCTTAGTTTTTATCAGTATTAGTACTGCTACTGCTTGGAGACCAAAAGAGCTTACTAGGTTCATGGATCTGAGAATTCAAGAGGCAGACAAAACCTTTGCAATATGCTGATTGAGTAGGTCTTTGGGGCCTCTAAGATGGGGCCTAGAGTTCAAAACAGGGAATTTCAGGGGAGTTTTGGTTAACAGGACAAACTGGGCTGCCTGAGAGGCTGGTAACTCCTCGCCTCGGCTGCTCAGGTGGGACCAACAGTTATCTCCAAAAGGATAAAATTACAGATGGTGGTAGAAGATAATGCTCTCTGGTCTTGCACAGGTCTACCTGGCAGAGTCTTTGATTCAAAAAAGCTTGTCCTTAACTTTTATTATATTTAAGCACATGTAAGTCACCGGAAGTGCTACAATATATGCTTAACTCAGGATGCACACGTAATTCTTATTAAGGTTAACCGCAGGTTTCTGTGTTGGAGCCTCAGTGGGTGTTTGTTCTTCATAGCTTTTGGACAAGGCAAAAGATGTTTTGGTTTTTATCTTCCTCTGCTATTATTTAGTGGGATGAGACACTCATACCGACTGTGAGATATCTGCTAAGATATGAAATAAAAAGTGGGGTTTTAAGGGAGGATAAGAAAGACTTTGTGTAATCTGTTTGTAAACTTGGTAGTTTGCAGTCAAGTAGTGTGCTCTTGCTGGGAAAGAAATCAATAGAATTTCTGTACAGAGGACTAATAAATATATATTACATGGTTAATGCCC
Source organism: Tetrax tetrax (assembly GCA_009806455.1). Taxonomy (NCBI): domain Eukaryota; kingdom Metazoa; phylum Chordata; class Aves; order Otidiformes; family Otididae; genus Tetrax; species Tetrax tetrax. The sequence continues at coordinate 48,712 of WHYT01017473.1, read as the reverse complement.
TGTATATAAGTTGTATTGATAATAACTTAACATAAATGTATAATGCAAAGCATCGCAGTATCGTTTATGCTGCAGTCATGATTTGAGACAGCAATTACAGCATTAGCTGGAGAGCCGAAATCTTGATTAACAGTTTGACGTGCTGTTACCAGGAAAGGGAAAGAGAGTAGAGTGTAACAGGCTGAGTCCCCAGCTTTCAACCTCCCGAAAAGTTCTCATTGGCACTCACACGTGTCTGAGCATATGTATTGTAGGTGCGTCGGGGTTCCATGTATCTGAACTTAAACAGCTGAATTACACCTGCTAAATTTAGATGTAGGTACTTAATTAAGTGGTGTATTTTTTGAGATACTGAATACTTGTAAATACAGACAAGCTGCCTTTTTCATGTTAAAGACGACATGCAAATTCAGAGCGAACGGAGCGAAACCTCATCTGCGTGCAGGCAGGACGGCTGTAAGCGCGTGTACGGGTAGGAGTTGTGTAACTGCTAGCTTTTTCCTTCGGGCTACCGCCGGCTCCTTGTAGAGCTCTGACTCTTTTCCCATCTGAGCAGAGGAGCTGTCATGCCTCGCTCCATACAGATTATTTCAAGCATATAGAAATGGCATTCCTTTTGCTGTGCAGCATGCTGCTCTGCTCTCAGTAAAGCAGTTGGCAAATTTTGCGGGGGATTTTTTTTTTTTTTTCCCCCCACTTTGTTTGTTTGTTTTTTTAATACATGCTGCTACTTCACTGTCCACAACAGAAGGAGAAGTTTGGTTGGATTTCCACATCCTTGATTTTAAGGAGTATTTTTAACATTCTGGTGTCTATCTTTCAAAGTGCAGTATTTTAAAGGATATAGCCACTTCCTCGGCAGCCGGCTGCGATGGGCTGGCCCCGGCTCTGGAATGAGCCCTGACCTGTGGGTAGTCTGGTTTTGCAGCCCAAGGGGGAATGGTGAAGGGAAGGGACGTTGTCCCTAGTGAGTGGAAACGGATTATATTCTTTATCAGCTAAGGCAACTGGCATGTGAAGCTTTACCTCTGAAAGCCAATTTAAGTATGTTTTGGGAGCTGAATCCCACTTTACTCTCCTCTTCATCCATACGCAACCAAAGCATAGTCTGGCCAGTTGTTTGCATTGGCAAAATCTAAAGTTCTTTTCCCTTCCCAAAAAACCTGTCAGCATTCTCTGTAAATCACACAAAATGCTGCGGTTCATGGTAGAGGCTGTAATTTGCATGTATGCTGGGACGAGAGCGTGGCTTTCCTTACACTGGGGACCTGGGCTTTGAGAGAAGCTGTGCCATATGGCTTTGGCTGCATTACGCACGTAAAGGGGCACAGTTTTCTCCAGCCATTAGTCATTTGTTCCTGAGGAGCAGTTGTCTTCCTTTGCCATGTTATGGTAGTTCAGCCGAACAGATACAAGGACAGGGCAAATAATCCGTGCCGTGGATGAGGCCAGTGTCCCATCTCTCATCCTCATGTGCTGGAGCATCCGTTTCCTCTGATGCCTGCAGTCACCCCTTTCAGTGATAATAGACCAAGCTGGGAATTTCCTAAGCTGGGGGTTTCCCAGTCATCCTTCAGATCCGCAGAAGCGCTGCCTCACGCACATGACGCAAGCGATGCTTTGGTCCCCGGCACCTCCATCTCAGAGCCCTTGGCATCGCTCGTCTGATACTGCTGAGAACAACGTTCCTCTGAAAAACCGATAATTCAGGTGAAGTGTTTTTATAATCTGCATGGCCATCAGGAGAAGGCTTTTCTATTTATTTGTCATCGCTGACAGAAAATAAATAAAGCGCTCAATGTGGGAATTAAGCATGATGCACTCCCTGCTTTAGTGAGCAGGGTAACCCCCCGCCCCCTCCCTCATGTGCCACGTCCTCGTGTTAGAAAAATAGCATGTATCAGGTTTGATTTATTCTCCTCCTTTCCCATACTATTTTCTTTTGGTCCAAATTCCATATTCCATAGCACGTGCCCTGAGTTGCAGCATCTTTATCGGAGTTTTTTGTAACTGCAGGAGATGGCTGGTCACATAATGTTGCCACTGGATGCTCTGAGGGCTTGTGCTTGGGGATGGTGAGGGAAGGGGAGAGGAGGAAGATAAGGTCAATAATCCAATTTGTCTGAGGTAATGAAAAGGAACTCCAGTGATTTCTCACTTCTTTAGGCTTTCTGCTGGTGGGTCTGAATTAAAATTTCCTCTCTCCTCATTTTTGGTAAAGCAGAAACCATTTGCTGGTACAGCTGTGCTGGATTTTGAAACACTTTATTTCTAAGGGAGGCTTGGGATCACCCTGATTTTTTTTTTTTTTTAAGGTCACCCAGAGCTTAAGTGTTTTCTCTCTGTGGACACAGGAAGACAGTGGCAGAGCAAATCGGGTCCCTGGGTACAGGGCACAATGTGGCAGGGGTAGCAGTCTGGCCCCACTCTCTCTTTGGGCTGCTGATAGGTTGGGTTTCTTTTAGGCTTTTTGGGATGCTAACTGCAGGAGGGTCTCAGATCTTTGCTTGCACTCCACGTGCATGTTACTACCATCAAGTCAGTGAAATGAGATGTGTTATGCACCCATGAGGGAAATTTTCAATTTCTGCTCTAGCATCTATGGTGTTATAATTAAACATGTGCAACTCTGGAACTCTGAATGCATTTTTTTTTTTTTTTTTCCTTCCCTCATGCAGAGTTCAAGTTTTTGGGAGAAAATTAATAAATTAGGAAAAACCCAACCATGCTGTTCAGCAGAAAAGACTTTGATGCCTAAAGCAGCTAACCAGGAGTGAATTTAAACAAATGGTCATATTAACACATTACAATTAACTCCCTTGGACTGCCTGTCATTCTTCTAGTGGAAAGGTTTTATTTAGTGTAATTGGTAACCCAGTGCAGGCTCCTACCTCTTGCAGTACGAATCAGTTTGGCACTGAGTCAGAAGTTGTAGGGCCAGATTTCTACAAGCGATGTTGTCTGTTTAGGTTCCTAAATCTGGCTTTTTAAGCGTGATGAAGGAGAGCTTAGATTTTTTTTTTTTTTTTTAATCTCTCTCTGTATAAGAATGTGTTTTACTCACAGTGCTCAGTAACTAACCTCTTCTGATATTTTTGCCAGTTCACTTAAAGGATTTTTCTCTCTTAAGAATACGGTCATAACTTTGTGTACAGAGGGCACTTGGAAATCACCCAGGATTTCCCAGGAATTTTTCGTGAGACATTTATCACTCCTGTTTTATAATAAATTGCCCTATCTAGAAGTGGTTTTTTCTCAACAAAAAACCTAGTGAAATCACTGATTTCAAGTGGTGCACAGCCTGTGAAGTGAATCTGAGAGAACAGTAAGTAGGTATGTGGACTAGATAGTCCCCAGAATGACAAATACAGAAAGGGGGCCAAGTCTGCTGCTCTGTATTTCGCTTGGTACAGGCAGGTTGCTGTTCTCTGCCTGTCGGTACGTCGGCAGCGCTGCGAATATTTCATTTGTGCCCCTGGGACGGAGCAGAATCGGAGCAGTTGCAGCATATGATGAATCAGGAAAAAAGTTTCATTTTAACCAAATATTAACAAAAAGCCTACTACGGAAGGGTAAAAATCAATATTATTAGTATGAGCAAATACTTGCTGATGGCAGCATGGGCATAATATTTTTGCATTAAGGGGTTAAAAAAAATAAAACCCTGTTTGAGAAGTAGCTAAGGTATCCTTTGCCTATCAAAAGTATGTGCCAAACAAAAAAAAGACCGAGATCTTAGGTGTGCATTTAACCAGGACAGATGTTAAATGTAGTGCCATTGGACCTGGTTCTTACATTTAGGACTCCATCCTGGCTTTTCTTGTTATTGTGAAGAGATTTTAAAGTAGCGTTTTTTTTAAAAAAAAGATAATTAAAACGCTCACAGGAAGGGACTTGAGCATTGCCAAAGAAATACCCAGGCCTCGCTGTTGACAAGAGCGACTAGTGCATTATTTAGTGATTCGCCCTTTTTGGTTTCAAAGGGACAGAAGTTACCAGCCCAGGGTTGTGAAAATCTAAGTCTCCTTGATGGCGAGGTCTGTGGGCTCTTTGTCCCTCAGTTAAATTTCTGTTTTGATACAGCAAATATCACTGCAGTATTTTGCAGCGGTACGAGATTCAAAGAAGGATAAGTCATACTGAAACTTCTGCGCAGCACTTCCGTGCTGAGGCCGTGGAGGAGAGCTATTGTGCAGGGAAGCTTCCAATTAAGCAGAAAAAGGGAGTTGGTTTGCTTTTTTGAAATAACGTTTTACATGTACAGGGTAAGATATGACAGCTATTAGTAAGAAGTTAATCAGTTCACTCGCCTGGTTTCAGGTTGTATCAGTTAGGCAGCATTCGTCGCTCGTGCTGTGGAGTCTCCAGCCAGCTGCTGTGTATTAAGATAATTTGGAAAGGACCGTGTCTTGCTAATAACCCTGGCTCCCTTGGTCCACTTCACCTTTTCATCTCGGTATTTGTTGACACAGTAGCGAGTTAACTTGTGTATTTTAGATACTGGTGTAGCTAAAGAGCAGTAATATTTCATTATTATTTTTCCTGGAGGAGAACGTAGCTGTAGTGGAGGAACTTTAAACAATGAACCGTGAAGTTGCAGCAGTATTTTACTGTAATTTAGAGGTAAATATTTGAAATCATACCTTTGAACTAATACTTTATTTAACTGTAAAATGATAAAACTCCATGGATTGATTTATTTATTAACTTAATTTCACTCTCAGGACTATTCCCTGGCACAAGCCTCTCTTAGTAAGACTTTACAGGAGGTAACAGTTTGCAGCTCTGCCTTACCTTGCCTTGTCCACTCCTGAAGTAACTTTAGATAATTAAATTCCCTGCGCTGGAGAACAAGGCTTTTTAGGCATTCTTGATTTTTGTCTAGCTTTCGATCTTAAATCTGAAGTTGAAAAGAAACATCTTTTTTGTTTGGCTAGCTGTTCCTCCCTCTCTCCCCACTCAGAAACAGTTAGGGATGGCCACGTAGAGAAGAAACATATTTATGTAAAGACTTTTTGGGGTTGGATCTTTAATTTAAAGAGTGATTAGCTTCAGCCTATGAATCAAAACTTTTGCTTTTCACAGAAGCCCAAGGGAAGTGAATAAGGATGTCAAGTTTGTTATTTTGCATCAGGAAATCGTAATACTGGGGAACTGCTTACAGGCCTACTAGGAAAAGGCAACGGGAGAAATAATTGGAAAACCGCCTTCTCAAGGCACTGAAGTGACAAAGAGGGCTGGGTTGCGAGTACCTGGAATGGGCATCAGAGTTCTTGGAAAACAAGCAAAATCTTATTATTCAGTTTTTCCTTTATTTGTGCACCCAATTGGGTAATTGTCTCTCAGATTAGCTGTGCTAAATGTACAAGCCGCTAATCGATAGTGTGAGGGTGTGGCTAAAATGGCGGTCATCCCACAAGCCTGCAGCTTAAACCAGAGCAGCAATCAAACGGCTGGACAGAAGTATAAGAAACAGATCAACGCAGTTATTTACCCAGAATTAAGCCAGTAGGAAAAAACGAATTCACGCTGGCTTTAAATAGATGCAAAGGTTATTTAAGGTAAGAAGTGCTATTGTAGCAGATTCTGTCTTTTGCTGGAGAGGAGCAGACTATTGTTGATTTTGTGGTGAGTGTTTTCATATCAGCTTTGCCACTGAACTGCAGGGCAGCAGCTATTTGAATTCCTGGCCAAAGGCTTTCAGCATCTCTTCAGCTGCTGATTTATTGAGGAATAATACCTGCTCATATGTGGCCTCCAAAATATCCAAGATAAGTGGGTGATGTAGCGGGTAAAACACATGAACTGCCTAGTTTTAAATACAGCAGGAGGAAAAGGAAAGACTTTAGACTTAGTAAGAAACTCGCTACCTTCTTTTCATGTTGTCATCCTGAAGCTGAAGCTATAATTCCTGAATACTGAGAAACATGTCAAAGGAAGGAGTTTTGTCTATTTCCTCAGACAGAGAAAGCAAAACAGAAAAGAAAAAACATGTATTTTTCTACTGCAGTGTCTTTACGTCTCTCTGTTATGGACATTTTGAAGTTATATAAAAGAAGATAACGGCTAATCAGATGTGTGGGAGTTTAAAAGGGAAACCACAAGCTCTTTACTCACTCCAATGAGCTCATGTTCAGCATATTGGAAGAAGAGCTTTATGCTCTGATTTTTTTTTTTTTTTTTTTTTTTTTATCATTACTCCATAGCATTCTTGGCAAGACTGCAGGAACCTTAGTATCTTCTTCAGTGCCTCTGTGGTGGTTTGAGATGTCATTTCCAGCTCACACACGTGAAGCAAAGTTGCAGAGGTATGACACGTGTACATGGCACACCTTGGTTCTGCTGCCCTCCTGGCAGGACCGCAGTGCTGGCAGGGATTTCAGCCATCTGTAAGAGGTCTCTTCCTCCTCCTCTTTCCATTTGGATCAACAGATAAATGCTGGACTTTAGACTAGACACGTTGAACTACTTTGATAAAAACATAGCATTAATGTTGTCTAGCAAAGGAGTAATCATTTTAAAGCAATTGAAAAAAGGCTTTGAGAGATTTGACAGATCACAGAACGTGTTTGTTTTTCACAAGAACTGTGCTTCAGGCCAATGAATTCAACCTCAGAAAGTCCCACCAGGCATTGACCACAGCTCTGCAATAGGTGATAGGCTGAAAAAAATGAATGAGACCACATACATCTGAAATCTGACATTCGAGACGTTGAACTGGGGCCCTGGTTGGTGGAAACATTTCAGAACCTGAAGGCCAGCCGCAGTAAAGCGCTTCGGCAAGTGGCCAGTATAAGTATATGCTTGTGTCCTATTGATCTGCACAGTGGGACATAAGGAGATGATCAGAGCCGCTTGCCTGGCCAAGAATGCTGGAACAGACTAAGCATCCTCAACAAATGTTCACATTGAGTATCGTTTTGATAATATTTCACAAAACTTGTGTGAGTTTATCAGGGCTTTTCCTCTAAATAATATTTTTTTTTAAAGGATGTTTGTTTTTATGGAGCCAATCCCCACTGTCCAGGGCAAACATGAGGAATTAATATCAAAATAATTTTGGATGTGTGTGTGTGAATGCATGGGGTGAAGGGAGAGGGTAAAGTGTAGAGTTCCTGTTAATTTTTTTTTTCATCAAATAAGTCTTTTCAATTAGCTTTACTTAGAGCACAGATTTGCTTGTTTCACTGTTAAATGATGTAAGATTTTTCTCAGTATTTGCTGCTGCCCGGAGCTTGTGGGCCTGATTCTCACTTGCATTAAATCTCTTCATACCACTCTAGCAATGCAAAGCAGCCTTTAAAAAGGGATTTCCATTACAGTATAAAGTAAGCAAAAGATTTGGTTTGCAGCAAAGACCTTAACAGCTCTCCAAGTCCAATTGTTATGACCAGTTCTCAATACTTATATGGATTGGACCTCTACTAAAAATAAGTGCAAAGCTATAGAGATAAATCCAGCCAAACCACAGTTATGGACCTAACTTTTGAGCAGAGCTCGTCTTTTATGAAAGATAAAACCTCTGAGGTGGAGAACTTTAAGAAAATCAGGCTGCATTAATCACCTCGAGGAAAGATCCTCAAATCTATTTGAAACTATTGGAGGCTTTTCCCCTTGTGCCAAAGAAACAGCCTCTGACACGAGTGCTGTGTGATGGTGGTGGTGGGGTCCGTACCTATGCACTGTGATGAAGAGCGGGACAACGGGCTTCGTGCATCCTCCTGATGTTTCTTGGCAACTCTCTCCCTTCTATTCCCCTTCCAGGCGAACGCCCCTTCCACTGTAACCAATGTGGAGCTTCTTTTACCCAGAAGGGGAACCTGCTGAGGCACATCAAGTTGCACTCTGGGGAGAAACCGTTCAAATGTCCCTTCTGCAGCTACGCCTGCCGACGGAGGGACGCCCTCACAGGACACCTCAGGACGCACTCTGGTGAGCCCACCTTTTCTTCTCTTCCCTCTCGTTTTTTCCTTGATCACTACTGTTAAAGTGAAGCAGGCTGTGTGTTCCTGGCGGCTCTGGGTTTCTACCATCCTCTTCAGACAGCGCAGCTCTGAACTTTGGGAAAGCCTTGATGTGAATCAGAAAAGTTGTGGTTCAGCCACACCTCTCCTTTTGTGTAACTGAGCTCCTCTGCTGATGCTATCGCATTTCCCTTTGAATGTCTCCCTGGGTGTATCCAGGGTTTGCTGGCAGATTGTTTTGACACCCTCAGCCCCAAAGTGGCTGTGAAATTCCAAAGATTTCAAAGAATAACTGTATGCTCTTGAAAGCCTGCTTTGCAGTTCGTACCCATTTCTTCATCTAATAAATGCCATATGCTGGTGGAGTTCATACTTGTTCATCTTTCAAAAAACCCCTAATTGCATTTTTGGTTCAGTAACATCTTGCTGTCAAGTCCCAATTCGTGGCAGCCACAGCACTTACCCTAGAACAGAAGGTGGCGGAGACAGATTGGGTTTGTCTTGCTTTGCTGCTTGATAGGTATCACATCTACATCAAGTCTACTTGCTGGACTTTCTTAATATGTTCTAAAGAAATACCCGTCTCGGAACTGCATGCTAGTAGTCATGTTGGTAGCCCTGATGATCAGGACCAGATGTGTTTCTGGTCCCTGTATGCTACACCAAGTGGCCACGTTCTGCCCACTTACTCATTTGTGTAGGACTCTTGAGTAAGATCTTAACTTGCTGCGTTTTTTATCTCCTAGGATATTCAACTTTTGTGTTCAGGCCATTTATAGGAGACTTGTTTTCATTGTTGAATGAACAGAGATAATTGGACTGGTTACAAGTGACAGCATTACAGATGAACTTTTTTTTTGAGGTGTTAGCTAATGCGTGATGACTGAAACACAGTGGTTGGAGTGCAGCTGCAGACAGAAACTCCACGTGAAAATGTAATCCTGGAGCTTCCTGACTCTTCATACACATTTCTTCTACAGAGTCAGCATCGCTTGAGTAGAGGTTTCTGTTTTATGAGCACTCGGTTGGACTTAGCATACGGAGTTGCCTTGGCATCACCAAGAATCAGAAAGGATATGCTAGTAAGCTTCTCCAGGTAGACTTTGGAGTGTGCAGGAGGGTGTATTGATGCAAACGTACTACTGACAGAAGGTGAGCTTCCAAGGGATTGCAAGTGCGTGACTGGGCTGAGAGAGAATTGCTGGAGAGTTGTCAGCCAAGAGGATTTGACCTGAAAGTCAGAAGGGAAAATGCCTGTAGAAATGTGAGGTGCAATTTTCACACATCTGACCATAACCATAGTTTCAACTTGAAATGTAGTAAAAAAGAGAATACGATAACAATATTCACAATTAAAAGAAAAAGAAGGGAGCTGTAACATAAAATAGCCCACAATACAAAACACGAGCACTGCGGTTGAAGATTGTTTTCACAATATGAATATAGATTTTGTTACCTAGATACAGCCATTGATAGAGATTGTTCATTCTTCCTGTGTGAGAAGTACATGGCTGATGTTGCTGCTTTTGGAGTGAGGGTGAAATGTGCAGGTGTGGGATTTTCAGAGGGCTCCTAAGCTGCTTAGGCTCACGGGTTGCCCTGGAACTCCTTCCCTAACTGACTTCAGCTGTGTTCAGCTCTGCTCGATTTGTAATTTTAAGTTTTGTTTTCAGTGGAGAAAGCATCACCCCTCTAAGCAGTCAGCTACAACAGTTTTCAGCAGAGGGCTGGCAGGAGCAAACAAGTGCTCCCCCCATATTCTCCAAGACAATTCTTAGAGTAGCAGTCACAGATGAAGAGTTAAAAATCTGAGATATTGTCCTAAAACCTGGCACCCACCTACGCAAAGGAGAAATCCCAGTCTGAATGTGGGCATGGAAGTGAAGGTGTCTTTCTGTCCCTGTCGTGTAGGCAAGCTTGGTTGGTTTGTGCAAACACATGCGAACCTGCTTCGTAGAGAAGATAGGGAGATGCTCCCTGGAGATTTTAAACAGTTTCCTATCAGCGTACTACGCAAGCGCTTTCTGCTTTAATAAAGCAGACATCAAAGTCTGTAAGTAGACCTTGAAGGTATAGCAAATCTAGTAAACTTCATGAAATGTTTACATCTTTTGCTATTTCTGAACCATAAAGGAGGATATCAGATAAAATACAGAAAGAAGAGGTTGAGAACTATTTTGAAATATGAGACTTCAGTGAAGTTTCAATCTGGTACACTTAATGTCTAAATTGAGGTAAATCTGAATATGTTTTGTATTTATAAGAGGAAAGCTCTTTAGATCAGATCCTCAGCTGATGTAGATTGGAGTTACATCCCCTAAGCAAGGAAAATACTGTTATTTTGCGCCAGCCGAGAATCTGGCACATGATTTCATAAATGCAAGACCAATTTCCTTTTTTATCTTGTATGTCCTTTTGCTCCTTAAATAAGAGAGTGCTGTTAATCCAAAACCTCCACTCTTTTTTCCCTTCCAATAAGGTTTTAAACTACTCATTTTTTAAGGAAGGCAGAGTATGCAAGAAAGGAATTGAAGAATTTTTTTTGTATCTTTTTTTTTTTTCCTCCCAGCAAGTTGATCTGTGAATTTGAAAGCACTTTGTTTGTGTCACCACTTAGTCAGTTCCACCCTCTCACTACTGCCAGTTAGTCAATTTTTCCTGTGCTTACTGCAGGGTTTTCATACAGTGAGATAGGAAAGGTGAAAAAATAAGGAAATGTAATTGCAAACAGAAATTAGCAGAAGCATCTCAGATATTTGAAATAGCTGAAACTACTATTAACTTAAAAAAAAAAACAATTTGTGACAGCTGTTTTTTTTTTTTTTGCTTTTGATAGACTTTTTTGTTCATGCTTTTTAATATTATTTCCTGTTTATTTGAAAATGTTTTTAAGTATCAGAATCCACATTTTGCCTTCCTTTTTTCTACGGAATGATCTTTCTATGTAAGTGTTCCCAAGATGAGTGGTTAACAAAATATTACTTCGCCTCTGTAACGCTGCTGCTATTTAACCCTAAATAATTAAGGACTTATCTTGCAGTGATTTACTCCTGCGATTATTTACCTTTTACTGACATATGGAGTTCTGATGAACTTTGTGTCTGTATTTTCCTCCCACATGCAGCTTCTTTGATTTCAGGAATATAATGATGCCTTCAGGGCATCAGTAGGATAACGCCCGGGGAGAGATTCATGCACAGAATTACTCTACGAGTGGGCATGAGCCTCAAGGTACTTAAAGGACTTTCAGATGTTGTTTTCAGAATTAACGCCACAGTTTCACAACACAGGTAATGCAGTAGAGGTGCCCGAGTGGGCTTCCAGGATGTGAGTGTAAGGACAGGCTGTGGAGGGCTGGGGCAAAATGTGGTAGCCCCCTCCTGCGAGGATGCACTTGACAAAGCAGCAGGGATTGGCTTCACCTTGCCTAGCTTTTGCTAGTTTTAAAGAGGAAAACATCCAGACAGAGCCAATCTCCTGATAGCAGTCGCAGAGTACCTGATATCTCACCCCATCTTCTCCAGAAATGCACAGTGAGACAAAGGCAGCTGTGAAACAGATGAGATGAATTCTACTATAGGCAATTAATGGACAAAGCCCAGAGGTTTTAAGGAAGACGGTTGATCTGACAGATCAATCTGATGGTTAAAGCCCCTGGATGTTGCCCCCCATAATATGAAAGATATTATGTACAACTGATACTGTTTTACCCTGAAAAGCCCAGCATACTCAAACAGGCACGTAAAATTAGCAGTTGTGTTTTGACATGAATTTCTATTGTGTCTAAAATGGAGCCAAGTCTGTCCTCCCCTCATAATGCTGTTGTACACATAAATGCCTTGATAGTTCTTAAAAAAAATCCAGGCTGCAATGATGAGCAATCTAGGAGAGCCCATAGAAACCATCAGTGCATTAGTTTTCAGAGCAGGGCTTCTGCAGTCAGCGGTAAATGAGGGATAGAATCACCTGCTAAAGGGAAAACTAGACACGTATTAGGTTTTCGTGAAGTGAGAACCACCCGTCCATCCTTTGCACCAAGCAAGGAGTGTCCTGTGGCAAATTATTTTGTGGTTTTTCTGATTAAAAGACTATGTCATGATGCATACACACAAACTGGCCACATGAAGCCTTCTCAGGCAACCTTAATTCTGGAATTTCCTAATTTTTCTCTTTATCTTGGCAACTTCAATCACGTTCCCTTACTGTGGGAGTATCTAAGAGTTATTCATATATGAAAGCAGTTTTACTCTTTATTTCTTCCTAAAAAATGGGTAGTCAGATCACTAGTTTTTCCTGTCACAGAAGCTTTTCCTCACAATACATTTTAAAATTTTCTTCCAAGCTACTTCTTTCCTGTTTAGAAAATGCTTTTTCCCCCCACCCGTTTCTGCTTTTAACAAATATTTGCTTTTTTCTCCCCCTCTTCTTCCTGCGTTGCTGCTGCACATTGTTTGTTACTGCCCAGCTCTTCAAAAGCACTGAACTAATTGTATCATTTTATTTGTAAAAGAAAAGCAGTGAAGCATTTGTTTTGAAAAGAAAAGCTTAGGCAAAAACTCCCAAAAGCACAATCTTAGCAAACTATGTACAGTGAGCAAGATAAAAGGCATGTATAATTAAAAAGGTAAATGCTTCGGTTGTGGAAAGGAAGTTTAGTAACTCTTTGTGTTTTTCTTGGTTTGCAAGACTTTCTTATGTCTTCTCCGTAAGGACTTTCTTCTCTGCTCCTCCTGTGTAGTAGAGAGCCATCTGAGAGGTCCTACACATCTGCAAACGCATGGCTGCTGTCGGTAGAACCGACAAGCGATATCTGTGTGTGTGACTGCGCTCAGAGGCAGAGGAACCTGGATCCGAATTCTGACAACGTGCCTGACTCAATGCATGTTTAGGAGAGTTGTCCCACCTGTGAATGTATCAGCCCAGCTGAAAAATTGGATGAACAAGCACAGTGCTGAAAAACACGATACTGTGCACAAAGTCCTGCCTGTCAAAAGCCAGTGAGAATTATTGCAACCATGGCAAGGATTCTTATATTAAGGGTAATAAAGAGTCAGGTTTTTAAACTGCTGGGTTTTTTTGTCTTGAAGAGACTTTTCCCACTGTTAACATCTCCTCTCTCAAAAGGCCCAGTGTCTACTCTGTAACCATGTGTTTGAGGATGGGAACATCATAATTAGAAGAATCTTGGGTCCTGTAATTCTCATTACACTCTGAGCTGAACTGACTCAAACGCATTGTGAATGAGGAAAAAAAATTAAGTGTGAACAAGCAGCACACTATCTGTGAAAAATGAAGCAAGGATGTGAAGGGGCAGAGGGGATATTTTGCCTATAAATTCCTGTTCTGCAAATAGGTTAGCAAACAGCATCTTCCTTTGGTTGTGATAAGCCAGTGGGCATTTATTCTTTTGATCTGATACTTAGAGCTCTATTTAATCAGGCAGAGCTGCCCTTCCTTCCAAGTTTTCTTACGCTGTTTCACTTAAACTCAGTGGAACTAACCTTGTCACAAAATAATGTTGTATTTTTCTTACAAACTCCAGGTTCCAAACTGTTATTAGCACGTACACAATACTGCAGCAGCTCTGATTTCTCATTAATGCTTCCATTACCTGGAGGCCCTCACTCTTGTGCTGCAGAGTGTCTCAAATCCCTGGTATTCTGCTTTCCACACTGTTTGTATGTGCATTTTTGGAAGGCAAGATCAAAATGTGTACAAGGGTAGGAGTTTTGTATGCCAGGTCTTTCATCCCCTAGGCATCCTTATTTAAAGTTCAATCCTATGTAGAGCCAACTTGTATCCCGTGCTTCGCTAAAGCCCCATCTGAACCTGATCCTAGAAGTGAAGTGGTGGGGCCATCTTCACCCCCAGAGCACTACTATGACAAATGTTAGTATCAGCTCTACAAAAAATGTAATCTTTTATGTCCTCAGAATTATCTTGTTATGCAAGCTTGGTCATGCTAAGCCTTGTCTACAGAGCATAATTATCACTGAGAAAGCATCTTTTATTTCAAGTTGCTGTAGGCTCATGATCTTTCCAGAAAAAGTCCATTTGTTTGGGGAACTTGTGAAAAGGTACGGTTCCACCCGAAGCAAGAAATGTTCACTTTTTGCTTGTTGGACTTAGTCCAACAAGTCCTGAAATTCCATAAAGAGTCCCTCTTATCTGTGGTAGTTATGGATCAATCTTTGACTGCTCAACCTAGGAGATCTGTTTCCGACAGATAAGACAGAGAAACAGGAGAAGGAGGCCTGGCGAGCAAAGATAGATGTGCTGAGTACTAGCAGCCTCATGAATCTCTCTCTTAGGACTGGGTATCAGCTTTTTTTCTTTTTTCTTTTCTTTTTTTTTTTTTATGTCTCTGGAGAGTGTGATTGAGATGACAGGAGAACAGAAGCTGTGTGGCTTCCTGCTTCTCACAGTGTCCCAGTGTAAGCAGGAGATGCCCTGCTCCTTTAGTGCTTGGGGGGCTGCCTGTCAATTGGCTAAACAGAGACTCACCCACTCTGCTAGCGACGAGAGACACCGACACCATGAGAGTATCCTCGTTCTAAATACCAGTTCACAGCAAGATTAGTAAGTGCTGAGATCTATTGCGGTGTCTGTCACGCAAGTCTCGTGCCTCCTGCTCTATCTCCTGGCGGAACATGGCCTTGCTGTGTTTCTGCCACCTGAAGATCCACCATCAAGTCCTCCATTCTTCTGCAGAGAGAAGGGGGAGAGCAAGACTGGAGGGAGGCTGCATCATCTCATCCTTTCCCTGATCATCCAAGTTTCTTCTCCTTAATGAGACAGGGTGGCAGAATTGTGGTTTTGGTGTCAGGTGAAGTCGCTGGACCCTTGGCAAGGAAAAATTTTGTGTTAAGGCAGGAGGTCCTGCACCCCAAAATGAAGAAGAGAGCTGCTGTCCCATGAGGGAAAGTTTCCCCAGGGTAGATTTCAGTTCTGCAGCGGGGTGCTCACAAGGAGAGGACAGGGTGTCCTTTGCCCTTTTCTTCAGACCTTCTGAACTTGCTGTTGCCTCATCCAGAAGGGAAGGTAGCACCGTGGTACTTAGGGGTAACAAGGCCCTTGCTCAGACAGCATCAGCGCGGTGTAAGATCCACACAGGATCATCCCTTGTTAAATTTGACCGGTTCCTTTCTTCCTCATGGGACACTGTGCAAAGATGGAAGTGTGTATTCGGGACCGGACTGCTGATGTACAGTTTTCTGCATGTTTTCTGTCTCTCTTCTGTGTTAGCTATTCACATCCTGGCATCATCAGCCTGTTTCTGTCCCTCAGGCCATCTGCAGCCAGAACCAAGGACCTGCCCCTGCCCTCCTGGGCTGCAGTTTGGAGAGAAAATGCACATTTCTCCACTGCTGGGTGATGCTGGTTCTTACACCAGCCATCCTGCTTTGGAGAAGCAAACAAGTCACTGACTTTCTTTTTCCTCTGGGCTTTTTTTCTGTGACAGTGCTATATGTGGGATTTCACTGCCATCAAAGCAGCAGATGAATGTGATAAGACTTCTGCATATAGAGCAGCAGTCCTTCTAAACAGCATGCCTAACCTGTTTTTTAAACATCCAGAGAGACTGTTGCTGTCGCCTCCCTAGGGAGACAATTCCACTTCCCATCTGCTTTTTATAGCTGTGACTCTCATCCTGATATTTAACCTAAACTATCCTTTCTTTGGCTGCAGATTATTGCTCTTCCTAGCACTGTCATCTGTGACTGTGAGTAATTCCTCTGCTCAGTTTACACTGTGATAGGCTGTAGTCATGTCTGGCATCGATTCTGTTCTAGTCTGTCTTTATCTTCCAATCCTCTCATCTCTTTTTTTATTACTAATTTTGAATTTTTTTGCTACTCTTATTCGCTCATTTGAGGGACCTAAATTGCAAAGTCATTTTCCGTTTTGGAAACACGGGGCCAGTGCACATGCAGCCCCCTTAACCTCATCTCCGCCTCGGTCGCCTGTCAGTGAAATCAAAATAAGAGCACTTCTCAACCTTGACATGATGGTGAGAAGACAGGATGCAGAACTGATTGCGAGGCACACGCGTGTAGCTGCAAGGAAGGTCACCTAAGTACGTGGCAAAGTATTCCAGTGCAGCCCGTGCCCCTGCTGCATAGCATTACATATTATCTCCTTAGTTTTACTTAGCCTTTGTGCAGTAGTGAAATGAGATAATTACGAAGTGGAAGGAATAATAACTTGGTATTGTTGCCATAACCACTGAAGTATTATACCCTGATATCGGCGTGATTATCTTAGACACAATAGTAAGGTGATTATTAATAACGCTAAAGGACTTACTACTTAGCTTGCAATTTTTGCTTCTTGTTTCTTTTATGAAGCCTATCTATTTCATCAGCCCCTGTGAAGTGGATACGTGTTGTTGCCTCGTTGTTATCCGTTTTTCAGTGACAGCAAAATGAAATAGGAAAAAACCCAATGAGACCCAATTTGCAAAAAGTACGGAAGCACGATGGTAGCTTCATGTGAATTGCGTGTGTTTCTGCACCAGAACTACTATGGACAGGCTGGCAGGTGGGGTCTAGTAGCTGAGGTATTTAAAGATGTATAGTCCTTTGCTCATTTAAGCTCAAGCTAGAGAGGCCTCTTTTGGCCTTGTTTTCCTTCTTGTCAGGGATTGTTCCAGAAATCCACTATTTTTGTGCTCGAGTTGACGTATATGCATACAAAACCAGACGCAGGCATGGCACCCGTGTCTCATTGTATTAGAAGAAGCTTGAGGGAGGTGGTGCAGTGCATCAGGAGTCCTTCTGCTCCAGAGACAGCCTTCTGGGGTAGCTGCGGTGGTTTTTACAGAACGGAGATCCAAGAGGTGACAGAGAGCTTTCTCGTGCACTTGAGCTGAGAACACGGTTTTGACTTGATGAAGTCTCGTCTCAGCAAAACCAAGACCGCTTCTCATGTGTACTCTGAGCAGCAAAATACCACAGCAGCTCTCAGGACAAAATCAAAGTGTGTTCCCCTCAGAAAATTATTTTTAAGGGCAAAAAGCTTTTGCATATTGCCTCTGAGGAGAGGAGATCCAGCAGTTGGAGCTGACCTTTGTCAATTCTTGAAGGAGTCTGTGAAACCTTTTGGCTTGAGAAAGTTTGAGCTTGGAATCAAGCGGTGCTTTGAGGCCATCTTTCACTGCTATCTCAGAGCTGGTTTATGGGGCAGTGTGTAATGGAGAACCACCGCTGACATTTTTTATAATATATGAGTGCTTTAAGGTGTAAGAGAGGTATTTTTGCCATCTGGAAAGGAAGGCAAGAGAAACTAAAGGGGAAAAAAACCCAACCCAGTTAACACCATGCCATAGCAGAGCTGCAGAAAGCTGCTACTGATAGGTTCTCCAAGCTCTCAGCAACCTGTAATTATGAATTGGCTTACAGCCAAGATATTGATGGATATCACTCAAGAAGGAGAATGAGAATGTCTAGATTTTTTTTTAACAGTGAACCTGTACTGAACTCTGTGTGACACTCCTCCTATTTATAACCCTGTGTGAAGTTCAAGGAAACTTGTCCTGGAGGTTTCCCATGAGAGGGAACTGTGTTTGTACCTGACTAAATCTCTCTGGATATTTTCCCATTTTTTTATTTGATCTAACTGTGAACTTTCTCCACCCTCTGCCCCTCCTTCCTTTCTGGAGTGGTTTAGAGAGGCTGATTGCAGCCAGGATTACACAAGAGATGCCAGTTGCACACATGTTTTGCATAACTGCGCTGTGTTGATTTCAGACAGGGTGCCCCAAGTTCCCTCCGTGCCTTGCAACAGAGAGTCAAGATCTCTATCTTCATTCCTGAAGCCGGAGAAATGCTGCTGAGGCCTATTGAAACTTTGACAAAGAGCACCTGGCCGGGATGCTCCCCAACGACGCAGTTATCTGTATGCCGCAAAGCGCTCGCTTTTGGAAAAGCCTCTGCTGAAATGTTGTTGGTTCTTTTTGTGTTAAATACGCAAGAAGCGCTGTGAGGGAGCGGCGGGGCAGTGTAATTCACTAGGATTTTTTGACGGCAGGCCACAGAGTTCCCTGGGATGGCTGCTGCCCTGTGACACCTCCTGACTGGAGAGCCAGCTGCTCTGTGTTAAGGATGGGGGAACATGTTCCCCAAGTTCCTGTCCTTTCCCTGCCTTCCAGTGAGATGGGAGCAAACGCTTTCACATGCTCAGAGGTGGTCGAGGGCCCACGGTGAGGATCTTGATCGGAAAAGCAAGACAAGCTCCCCAGTGCTGATTCTGGGGCCAGTTCACTGTGGCTCTTATCCTGAAAAGCACTGAGTTCTGCTTGATTTTGGTGAGAGTTAGGGGCTTTGACGGTCTGGGCGTTAGCCTATGTTTCAGTTCCTTTCACTGGAACATAGGTGCTTTCTTCCTCCTGCTTCTTTTCAGTTCGGAGTGGAAGTCTGGGATGGCAGAGAATCTCCCCGTGGCCGAGCAGGAGCGGGGCTGTTCAGAGCTGCTTGCAGCACAGTGCTGTACCGTGGGTCAGAGCGGGGCTCTTAGAGCCCAGAATATTTAGAGGGCTTCAGGCTCTTCCCAGCCAATATATTACATGCAAAGGATCCACTGCTGAGAATCTGATGATGAAATTTTTATGTAGAAAAGCGACATGGGCCATAGACTCTCTCTCACTTGGATACCCTTCATGTGTACACGTTTTGCTCGTCTCCTTGGAGACAGTGGCTTGTCTGAGAGCAGCTAGCCTTGGCTAGGAGAGGCCTGACATTTCTGGTTTGTGGGATGAAGCTGTTGCTGCTGAATTTTCCAGCCACGACAGAGGCATGATTTGATACGAGCGTAAGCAGGTCTGTACAAGGTTATCGAGTGAGCTTCTCTCTCTAACGCTTCTTTGGGGACACCGCTCTAGTCCCTAGTGTGAGAGACAGATCCAAAGATCCTCAAGGAGACCCTAGTGATCCCCGTCCCTTGGATTTCAGAAACGTTTGTGAAATTTCTCCCTTTCCTTTCCTTTTTCTGAAGAGCTGAGTCAGCTGCACTGGCATGTCTGGAACTCTGTGGCACCGCGAGCAGGCAGCCTGCCAGCTGCATTACACACCGCATCCAAGGGAACACGTCACTCCTCTCTTTTTTATTTTTTTTTTTTTCTCTCCCATTTGCAATCTCCACCCTCTCCCTTTTATTTTTCCTTGTTGATCCGTGTAGGTGAGTCAGAGAAACCTGCTCATCCACAACCTGTTCCTTCTTGCCAAATCCTGGAGCAGCACTCCCAGTTCTTGTAAGGTGTCAGGAATAGGTTATGAAAACAAAAACTGATACAGGCGGCGTACTGGGTATACGGAGTATACTGTAAATGAAAATTAAATGCACGGGGAATGTGCCACTTAGAATGTGCTCCTAATAGAGTGATGTCTTTTGTAGGAGGCACTTTATTCTGTGATTCGTATATAATATCACTTTTCTTCCTATAAAACACCAGGATGGAACAGCGAAATGATTTAAGGCATAAGTAAGAAAGAGTACATTTAGGGAGAAAAAACATCTTAACTCCTCTGGATTTTAAAACAACAGGAAAGGAGAAAATTTCCAGTAGGAAAATAGGTGGTTTACGAAAGTATTTTTGAACAAAATGACTGAGCTTTTGGTATCAATTGTAGTTGTACTAATCTGAAGAAACTCTGTTGATATTGGCACAGTTCCTCAGAGTTTACGCTGTTGATGTGTTTCTAACCCCAGGAATTAAAAAATCATGCATCTGGAACCCCCAGATCAGACGCTTACAAATGAGATATGATAGATTGGCCTTTTTATTTACCTTATGATTTTTATTTCATGAGTAGGGAGGGAGTGAGAAAAAATGCAAGCTAACTTTTCTCTTTGGTCAACTTGACTGCAGGAGCTGGAGGTGAAGGAAAGCACGGTGTTGTATCTGACGTAGGGTGAATCCACAGGTGTTGGTGGTGTTGGAGGATCAGGTCTGTCTCAATATCCATAGCTATGTTTCCATTGAGCAGCATCCAAGGATGGATTTTTGGCATGTTTGGTTGGAATGAAGCTGCCTAGCTTCAAAGAATAGATTATCCACCAGGAAAAGTGTTTTGTTTGACTTCTACGTGCCACAGTAAAATGTGCACGTTAGCTATATTTTGAATAATGTATCCATTATGCTCATCATCAGTCTTCTGCTATCATTAGTCTTCTACAAGCAGCGAGTCTGTCCTAAGAGCTAATGATGAGCCAGCTTCAGGAGACTGCAAGTGCAGTTTTGGTTGAGATTCATGACATTTCTGCCTTGATCAACATGGAATCCGGGGCCAATCTGACCTGGCTGGCGTACAGTCCCTGGAGAGGATTTGCACTGTTAGTGAAGAGAAGGTAAAGGGCCATTTCGTGGCAGGTAATATCTAAGTCGTAGTGAGAGACTCTCATTTTTCAGAGAGAGCTCAAGCCCAAGACAAGAAAACAGGAAAGTTTACTGCCCAGACGCCTTCTGCACAAGGTGAACCTAGAGTACAGACAAAAAGGGACTTCACAAAGGCATTTGAGACATCAGTGTCGCAGATGGGAGTGAACCCAGATGTCCTAAATCCCCCTCTGCTGACTCAGTTACAAGACTCTCCATGCACAAAGAAAAAAATATGTGTAAGAAAATGAGAAAAAGAGATTTTTTTTCTTCTCCCAGGAATTGAGAAATGCAAAGTTTTACACCCTTTCACTCTTGATTCTGAATTCTCAGAGAAATCACCTATTTTAAATAGCCTAGTGGAGCCTCAGTATGAATTTTTATTTGGGTATTTTTTTTTCCTGTCAAGGAGTGCAGTTATATGTGTTCAGAGTTTCCTAAATTCCTTGTTTTTACAGGAAACCTTTTAAAAGTGTTTCTGGACACGTCCAGAAAGTGGAGAGTTCCATTTTCTGTTCTCCAGCTTTTCTGTCTTCACATTCAGCCCAAGCGGTTGCTTTTTCTTTCCTCCTTTTCTTTTTCTTCCTTTTAGTTTAATTTCACACCCATATTTAATTTCCTTTCATTTTGTCTGCCTCCCTTTCAGCCACGATAGCAAGTTTCTCAATCTATCCAGGTCTTGTAGTGCAAAACTAATTGCACCAGAAATGAAACATCCTAAAACCTCAACTCTTTCCTTCTTTCCTTCCGTCCCTCCCTTCTCATTCTCTCCACTGAGCAAACCTAAAAATCCTGAGCTTTAGGAAGTGCTGTGGGACTGTCGTTATTTTTGTGTGTGTGCTACAAAAAAAAGATACACCTAGGAAAGATATAGAGGCTAACGGGAATTTCTGAGTTTTATTACCCAGAGAAGATCAATGTAGCTTCAGTGTCAGACATAGACACTTGATGTAGAGGTATGCGTTAGAATAGAAGCTGTCCGCATCCCAGATTCATCTCTCGGAGAGTTCAAGGACCCCATCATCCTTTAAAAGGTATCTTTATTGATAACTTTTATTGCACTAAGGATTGCTTTCATACAAAATGGTCCTGACTTCCCTTGCCAAATCCTGTGGCTACCTTTGCATGTGGAGCGGTGAAGACCACAGGTGTTGGTGACGAGCGTGGTGGGGAAAGGAGGCATCTGCCCAGCGCTGGCAGCAGATTTATTTGCCTTGATGAAGCTGGAGTAAGTGCTCTGGGTGTTGGGAAGAGCATTGGGGAGTGCCGAGCTGGCCCAAAAAGCCTCATCCCGGAGGAGCCTTTAGCATTTGAGGTTTTCTGAAGTGTGCAGCACAGCTTGGCTCAGCCCTGTCTGTTCGAGGAGAGTCCCACCCTTATTTTGAGCTCCTCTGTACTGTTGGTGGTAAATATACATGTTGTCAGGCAGGGAGTAACAGGAGGAGATGGGAAAACTGCACAGGTAAAAGGAGTCAGTCAGCTCTTTTTCTGTTTGACCTCATTTGACATCTGTGCAAGACGGGACAAAACCACATGCCTGAACAGCCCATCTTTATGAGGGTGACACAAAGGCATGGGCCACTCTGGTTCTTGGGCGGTAAGGGAAGTATGAATAAGAATTTTTGTGTCCCAAAGGAGCCCATTAGTTTCACAGCCTGACCTGTTTTTGGAAGCAAGATTTCCTTCGCTGCTGGCCTTGATCAAAATAAGTGAAAACTCCTAACTTCAGTGGTTGGGAAAAGAAGAGGAGCTGTCAATATTATTCCTCCTGTGACACCATTTCTTCATGACAGCTTGCTGCTAATAGTCTATTTCCAAAACTTTGTTTCTGACAGTGCCAAGAAAAGGGAAAACTTACTTGTGTAAAGGGAAACTGAAGCGCGTTCTTCCTATCTCCTAATATGAGACATAAAATTGAAAGGTGTCAGGTGCTAAGAGAAATGGGTTTTCTCGTGCAGAAGCATGTAGGTGGAACAGTGGAACTCATTGCCACGGGATGAAAAGAAATGAGGTAGAGTTAGGGGCTTGTTCGGTGGCTTTATGCAGAAGAAAACTGTCGTGCTGCTGTGAAAGTTAAATGTCATGTATTCTCTCTGTCTCCAATTTGTAGCATGAAGTAACTGGTAATACTGTGTTTGGCACAAATTATTTGCTTCAAATAATTCATAGCTTCTGTTGGCTTTATGATGCTAAAGGGCTTCTGCAAGATATGCAAAGGGGCTGCACTTGGAATAAATATAAACTGTAAGCAGCTGATGTAAATTGACTTCAGGGTGTTACTTCCATTGATACTGCTTACGAATCTGGCCCAACATCTACACTTGTTTTACCCAAAGGGGGGGGGGGGGAACCCCAAACCAAACAAAAGCACTTGTGGAGGGAGTGTTTGTCCAGCAGCATTCCTGATCCGCACCGAGGTACCCACACCCTGCGCTGCCTGCGTGAGCTGTCTGCTGCCGGAGCCCAGCTTGCTATGACGTGCGGATCTCCAGTCGCCTCCCTAAATTCCTGCTGAGCGCTGGCGCTGACGGGGAGTGGACAGGACAGGGCAGAGAAGGACAACAGGCTGACCTAAACTTGTTTTCATTTTTCCTACTCGCTGTGTCCCAGGAGAAGAGTCAAAATGAAGAGAAGTCAACGAGGCTGTTTTGGAAGGTTTGTCGTGTGAACCAGTTAGCGCTCCACTTACCAAGTCGACTTTAATGTAACGTTAAAGGGCTGAAGCGGAGTGGAAAGTACAGAGCCGGTACACGCAGTTAAGGTTTAACCTTCGTCTTAAGCCGGTTCCCACCCACGTCCAGATAGTGCGGAGGCATTGCAGGGAGGAGGCTCTTTCCGAAGTCGCCTCTCTCGTATTCCTTGCAGGGCCTCTCCCCCTTTAGAAGTGCGTTGCAGTAAACCTTGCTGCCTTTAAGTGATTTTTTTGAAGCTGGCCAGGTGATAAAACACCCTGTTATTTTGTGGACTTCCTGGTTTTTGTTAGTTTATCTCACCACCACAGTGCTGTTTAAACAGAGTCCCTTTTTAATAGCATTTAACCATTTGGGTGTAAAATCCCTGGGAAGCCCAGCAGTGCCGAAGGTGCCTGGAGGACTGGGACACGATAGTATGGGACAAGGCGCAGCGGCCTCACAGCGCAAGGGCAGAACATTTGCACTTGAAATTTTCAAATATATATAATAAAGGGGAATCTGAAAGCTTCACTGGCATTAATGTAAACTAAGAAATGAGTAAGGTGCCTTTTGCCAGTTTTGAAGCCCTTATATTGAAAGAAATAACAGTAAACCAAGAGAAATATATGAGGAGAGCTTCTGTTTGTTGCAATATGTGTTTCTTGGGACACAGAAGTGGAGCAAGTATCCATGGATTTAATCTTTTTCAGAACGAAATAGAAAGTTAGTGTCCTTGTCCATGCTTTCCTTGATTTACTACGTAATTTATTTACGTGGTTTCACATAGACACTTAGATTTTTCTTTGTTTTTCACACAAAGTGAACTGCTTGTCTTCTGTGCTGCAAAAGAAGAAAATAGGGTGTAAGATCCTTGCTTTTCTATTTTTAATTATTCAATGGGTGCTGAGAGGCTGTGGCAGGAGCCCTGCAAGTTGTCTGGACGGTTCAGGAGATTTCAGTAATTCTGTGGCTGCGCCAGCGAAACAGGAGTGTGTTTGTTTGTTAAACTTCTGGCACAAAAATGCCACCTACTTATTTATAACCCTTGTGGCAGATTGCAGCATTGTTTTATCTATAAAATCCTGCAGATCAGTTAATAAATAAACACAATCTGATGAATCAGATTAAATAACAGAGCCACCAGGAGCTGCAAGATAAATTGTAATAAACTACTAAAAGGCTACAGGCAGAAATGTCTTGGAGGTACAAATAAGGACCCCAACTGTACCGTATTTTACCGTTCCGTAAACAACTGGCAGGTAGATGCAGGTGTCAAGCTGCTGGTTTGGGCCCTGGAGATATTTATAGGAAAGGCAGGCATGCCTAGAAAACAAAGGGATGCGTGGGTGTAGTGTTTTGCCGTTGTTTTACTGGGTGCTGATGTACTATGAGCATCTCGTGGTGTTTTGCTGCTAGCTGCGTAGGGCTGCTGTAGTAGTACGCAGTAGTTGTTGACAGAAATAACTTGACTGCTGCTCTACAAAAAGTCAGGACAAGTCATTTTTCATTTGCTGGGAGGCTCACAAAATGTTGAACAGCCATGTATATATCAATAGGCAATTAATAATAATCTTTACTAGGAGGCATTGGGCCACGAGGTCATGAGGTGAGTCAAGTACTCTATTTCAGGCTCTGAGTCAAGAAAGGACTCGTTGCTTAAGGTCATGTGTCTAGGCTTCTGTTGTAATGCTGCATTTTGGTTTTTGAACCTTTTGAGGTGTCCAGAGTGTCCAGAAACCTCTACCACATGGTCAAGTGAACCTGTCCTTTACCACACCACCTCATGAACCCTAATGTTTGGCCCAAAATATGATAATCTAGAAAGCGCTTGTAGAATGGAGACGTCAGAACTCCATGAGGTACAGAAACGTGTCTGCATCCCATGGAATGTACCCCAGGTATTGCTGCATCCACTTGGACTGGTGCACGTTAACAGATTAAGGCGAACTTTTCATAATGTGATTAGAGACATATTTCTTTCTGAAAATCAGATTTCTTTCAGGTGTGACAGGTTGGGGGCTCAGAAGAGCTCACGGAGCATCAGAAGTCTGCGTTTGTGTACTTGAGCGGCCTGGAGCCTTATTGTAGCTGTTTACATGTCGTGACTTCTGCGTGCAGGTTGTCTTGGACAATCTTGGGTTAGCTGTTATTTCAGAATTCCAGTATATACCATTTACTCTGCGTGTATGTGTGTGTATGTAATCTTCCAGGGAAAAAAAAAAAAACAAAACAAAACAACAAACCGAAGAGCCCCCATGAATTTCAATGAACACATTTACAGTCATTAAGCACAGCAGTGCGATACAGCATCAGAGTGGGAGGCAGTTTCCTTCACAAAGCTACATGCTGCTTAGAGTCAGCATGGGCTTAGGCCTCGCTTTAATTTTTTGGTGATTAATCCATTCAGGGGTCTGTTATTCATGTAAATATTTTTGTGTGTGCAGCTTTGAGCTAAGCGGCTCCACAGAAGCCGCTGTGCGCTGTTTAACGACGGTCGCGAACCAGAGGGACTGAGCGTCGCCTCTCTGCAGCCTCGGCCCTCCTGCCGAAACCTCAGCGCTGCCTCGGCCCTGCCCGCCTCGGGGAGGCTGGAGGTGGGAAGGACTGCAGCAGCTGTTATGTTTTTGTGACCATTGTACACTCTATTTTTTTTTTTTTTGTCCTGTTGGGTGTTAAATGTCACCAAGCTCAGGGGCATCATACATTTTCCTGGGCTGACCGTTTCATGGCCTGAAAGTACACCATGCCTGCAAATTGCCTCCTATGCCACCTATTTTTTTTTTTTCTGATTTGATTTTCTTATTCCTGCTTGATCCTCTACTCTGTGCCATCCTAAATATTTCCTCCTGCTCATAAACATTCACATAAACATTCACTCCCATGTCTAATAAAATCACAGTGTATTATTAAGTCTTTAATTTCTCTGTAGAGATACGGGCTGTATTTTCCTGTGTCTACCTACTTGTGTCAGCTTCACCAAATTGGCCTCAGTGCGTCTCGCAAAGCGCATGAAGTCATTTACGCACTGTGAAGGAGGGAATTACTACCTTAATTTTACATATGAATAATTGAAGCACAGGAAATCAGAATAACTTGCCTGCAGTCACTAAATTTGTAGCCTAGCTAAGAGTTGAACCCTACACTCCCTAGTCCCAGCCCAGTGCCTTAATAATGTTTCCTCCCTCTGTGTTAAAACTGATCTTACCATGATAAGTCCCATCCAAGGCCAAGGGCTGCGTTGTGGCAGGTGCTGCCTAACTGCAGAACAGCTCCCCTTGGCTAGGCAGCTTCCAGTTTTAAGGGAAGAAAGAAGAAATAATGAGTTAATACCGGTTCTGGTCACGACAGGCAATTCTATGATCTTACTGATAGGTGTAATTATTAGCCCAAAATAACCTTTTTACTTCTTCGATGCTACTTCAGAAAGCTTAATTTGGAGAATACTGGGGTTTCCTCCAGTTCTGGGGTGCTAGGGGCCAAATGGGAGTTGAGATTTGTCAGAAATAAGTCACGCTTGGCATGCTGCTACCAGAGGGACTTCCTCAGATCGAAAGTAGCTACGTCAGATGGCCACTTAGTTCAGCAGTCTTGGCTGGCTTCCCTTCCTAGGCCATGATGGGGCAATAATGCAGAAATAATAAAATTCTGGTACAAAGCTCAGTGCAAAGTCTTCAGTCCTGGGACTGGGCTGACGTACGTCACAGGACTGTAGTAATGCCCTTTCCTGTACGAGCTGGTGGTGTTAGCAGCTGAGCTGTTGTGGGGACTTTGGACACGGATGGGTGGATGGGAAGGAGCTCTGCCCTACGCGGCTGCAGAGAATCTGGTACTCGAAACAGGGAAATGTGGGGGTTGCTAATCCTGACTGCTGAAACCAGCCAATGTTTTGTCATTGGTCTCAACGGAGGCAAGATTTTAGCCCAGTGAAGTGTATCATTGCTCTTAACCTGTTCTGTAAGCCTTTCTCATCTTACATGCTTATGGCAAGGTATTACCTGGGATGCCTTGTTATTTCCCTTTGACTTACTTTATATTCTGCTATGCTCCCATCTCTTTTGAGAACTAAATGCTGTGCGAATGCCTTACGGGCTCTTTCTCTTTCACTGACCTTTTTTTATTACTTTCAAGAAGTTTCCCTAGGCCCAGGTCTGCTTTCTGTCTTGAATCTTGACCTTAGAGTTACACCATCTCATTGTCGCTGCACGCAGACTTCTGGGCTATCAAAGTTCACCCACAGGACTCAAAGTATTCCTACCTCAGAAACACCTTGCTTTTCATGTCCTCCTCCTCTTCCCCCTCCTCCCTCCACATGAGCATTTTAATTTCACAAGCAAACTACTTTTCTCTGTGAATTTTGACGAGTGGTTTACCTGTTTGATGGTAAAAATTTTACTTCAAATTTAAATGTCTTTTTTTGCTGTGACTGTCGTAATATTTTCCATTTGAGGCTGAGACTCCACTGTGGGTTTTCTGTGCCACATTGTCATCTGAATGAATCTGAGCTCAAATGCGTGGAAATTCTGACATTTCAGTAAGAAATATAAAGTGTTTTTTTGTACTCTTCAAGTTAGCTGTTTCTTAGGTATGGCCGCTGGGTTTTGCCCAGTGCCCTGGTCTTTCCCAGTTCAACAACAGATTGAAGTTTTCTCAAGATTCTGAGCTTGTTTGCATTCACAGTGTTGTGTCATTTCTGTGAGAATGACTGATGGTAATTTTTTTTATCTGATTGCTTACCCTGAAAAGGTGCTAAAGGAATAATTACCCCAAAGCAGGGTTTTCCAAACTGACTTTGCTTGGGTCCCGCTACCATTAGCAGAGGTCATTTCGTACAGTGCCAAATGTGGTGTCCCTGTACCATGGTCTTCAGTGAGGATCTTGGAGAAGGCAGCTTCATGCTACGCAAGCTGAGCCAAATGAGTGGCTTCACAGTGGAAATGGTTCAGTGGAAATGGCTCTGTAGTGGAAAGTGCCTTCAGTGGGGGGTTGGAGAGGATTTTGGTAGGCAATAGCACTGTTGAACTCTTTGCCTTCGAGTCAATGACCTGTAGACCAAGACTGCTTGTGCCCAGCAGTGCAAGCCGCATATTTTGGGGGCAAATTTTGACTATTAATGTTTACCTATTATACAGTATTTGAAAAAGGCTGAAATCTGTCTTGGCTGTCCTGAGGTTTCGTACAGTGGTTTGTTATGTGGAGCAAAGTATGCTGTTGAGGAGGTCACCAAAATTGAATCTCATACACACTTGTACATCTCTCGATTGGGTAATATGAAGTATGGAAAAATGTACACCACTGGCAATGTTCATGTCCACAAATACATATATATTTTGTCATGACTTACTTTGAGAATATGAGGGGAAATTTGCAGCTATTTCCATGACTTGACATTTGTCACAACGATAAGGTTTCTAAAATCTGGACCGTAACTGCTACCTCGGCTAGCTGCAGCTCTTACCAAAGGGGTTGTGAAAATTGCTGGTGACACAAATTGCTGCTATCAGAACTGATTCCATTGTGGTCTGACCTGATCAATCGTGCTGCAATGCAAGCCACAGTCACTTTGTATAATTTTATAGTCTAAATCAGATTTTACATATGTGGGGCTACGGTGTGATTGCATTTGTAGAGCAGGGAGGACAGAATTTGGTAATTAACCCAAAGGAGTTGAGTCGATTCTACTCAACTGGAGGTCACAAACTTCATTCTCTATGCTTGTATCTGAGCAGCTTCCACTTGTGTGTTAGGCAACATGACTAACGTTTGTCACATGTTGTTTATTCTCTTATCTTCTCCCCAGAGGAAGGAGCATGTGTGCTGGAGTATTTCTTTCCTTGGGGAGTTACGTTCCTCAAATCCCATATTGCGTGTAGAAATTGTGCCTTTATCATTAGCTTTTATCATCTCTATGAACCTTGAAATTTGATGAAATTTGGATAGCTAACCAGCATTGGAAAAGCTCAGCCTTGTTGTGTGTGAAGTTTGTGAAATTGTTGCAATGTAGGGAGCAACCATTTGAAGAGGTGTCATACCAACTTTTTTTTGATTGTTGAATCAATTTTTTTTTTATACTTCAAGCTTGTAGGGGAATATGTTTCTCTTTGCTAAATGATTATATTTAATTAATTGTAGCCACCTCTGGAATTGCTGAAAGCAATCAGCCCTTTCCCTTGCATCTTACAGTTTATCTATGTTGCTTGACAAGATGCTGTAGCCAAGCCAGGTGGGCTAATTCAGCCCTGCTTCAGCTCTGTTAACTTAATCCCTTCAGTTCCACTGGATTTTTTTTTTTATTTTTATTTTTATTAGACACCAAGTTAGCTTCCAATAAAGGCATCAGACCGGCAGGCATTGATGCCATCTAGATGCACGATGAAGCATTGTAATGGTGATGATAAAAGTCTTTCCATCCTAGGGACCTGCCAGTATGTTTTCCTAAAGGTGCTTTCAGAACGAGATGGCTGGTTTATGTTTGAGAGCTGAGGCTTGATCCAGATCGTTCCCATCAAGGGCAATTACTCTGGGAATGATAGTGACCCTCACACTTGACCTCCACTGAGAGTCCCAGTACCAATGCTGGTTATGGCAATAGCATAAGCTGGTGATCACAACTGGTTGAAGACACAGTACTTTCCTGAGGATAAGCCTTTCTTTAAATAAAGAGAAATAAATCCACAGCTTGGATGCTTCTTAAAATCAGGGGTTTTTTTCCGTACTGGAAAACTTGACTGTGACACTGACCTGCACACATAAATACACTTTTTGAGAAAAAGGGAAACTTTCTGCAAGTGCCTTTATTTCATCAAATCCCTTTTTCCTCTGAGACAAAACCAGTTGGAACTTTTTGACCAGCTCCGATACTGGATGCTCAGGCTTTTTCATCTTCCATCGTAGAGGTGATGTGGGGCACACACTGCGGTACCTGCTAGTCCTGCAGAGGCCCGGAGAATGTCTCTGGATCTTTCATGTTTAGGGCTTCAGCCCCAACACAAGGACCCCTCTGCCCAGCTTCTCGTTGGCCACAGGTGTCCTCCCCACAGCTTCCTCTGAGTTTTCCCATCTCGGTGGTGATGGTACATTTTGGCTGCAATTAGTACAGCTTGGATTTTATTAAGTAAATGGCTGGGAAAAGCTTTCAATACTGGGACAAACCCAATAGAAACATGTATATTACTCAACAGAGGATGTTCTCAATTTCTTTGGCCAGAAACTGAAATTTTTACCTACGATTTTCAAAACTCTGTAAGAAGTTTGACCTTCCCCATCCCTCAGCCAGCTCTGCAAATCCCAGCCAGTGGTGTTTTACTAGATTTGCAGTAGTGACTTAATAGCTCTTTAGTTATTAGAGAATAAATGTTCATGTTCTACAAGCCTAAATTATATTAAAAACCTTTATTAACACAGCTTGGCAAAATACACTTCTGGCTAGCTTTCTGGCCTTGGGTTAGGCCATTCTTGTGGTTTCTTAATGACATGCTACGAAAGAGATATACTTTATGAGAATCTGGTGCCAGGTTTTGCATGTATTAAGAGGCATTTGCCATTTTTTCATAATACTGCTGAGTAAAAAAAAAAAAAAAAGAAATTGGAGCGGTCTTGTGTTCATCTGGCTTGATTTTCATTGTGCGTGGCCTTTTATATTTTTTAATATATATGTTTATAATATATATATTTCAATATTTTCGAGGCTCTATGAATTAGTGGTGGCAGCTCAGTTCTGGCATGTAACAGATCTGTAACCGAAGTTACTTTCTGTTGCCTCTGAAGAACCCCTCTGCGCCACGTAATGGGTTTCCCCACAGATGCGAGCAGAATTAGGCCACTGAGGCAGCTCGTTTTTGGGAAGGCAACTGTTCGTGCCATGGGCAAAATGTCTCAGAAGTTTCTTTCCCACGAGACTTGGTGACACGCAGGCAGCACTGGGCTGTGATTCAGCTGTTTGGTTTGTTTTCCCCGCTTCTGGTCTTTTTATTTGCTTTGCGACCAACAAGGCCACCTCTTTTTTCCTCCCGCTGATGCTGCACGTTAGTGCGAAAAACGCGCGGGGCGAAGCACCCGGCGGGTGGGAGGAGGTGTGTGCGGTGGGAAAACGGGGCTGGGAAAAAGGTCTGGGACTCGAGTAACCTTTCTTAGATGTCTTTCCATTGCAAGAGTTGTTTGTTGCAAAAGTGTGATTTTTTGAGAGCAAAAAGTAGGTTGCAGTGGATTTGACCTGATGCTCTCGTTCTTTCCGCAGTGGGGAAGCCTCACAAGTGCAACTACTGCGGCCGGAGCTACAAGCAGCGCAGTTCGCTGGAGGAGCACAAGGAACGCTGCCACAACTATCTGCAGAATGTCAGCATGGAGGCTGCCGGGCAGGTCATGAGTCACCATGGTGGGTGGAAACCGCCTCGTGAGGTCTCTTGGACTTGGAGCATCTCTTGCGGGTTTTTTTTCCATCTGTTTTACTTCCTTCTTTTCAGCTTTGCATCACTTTCATCTTATAGATTGCTTATACTCAGACAGGAGAAAAGAGGGGCTGAAATCCTCACTCTATCCAATTTAACAGCCCTGGTTTTGCTGATTTTTTTTTTTTATTTTATTTTAAGTAATTATCTTACTTTTTTTAGTATGCATAAATATGCAGACATGAAAATAAAGCTGTGCAAAGTTACCCTAAAAATGAACTAAGCTGTGCATAAAAAGTATGATTCCCCTCCCTTTCCTTTCTGATAATCATAGGAGGTAAGGATGGTGGAGGTATTCATAAGTCATTATTTCTAGTCCTTGTGATATTTCTAGTCCTCCTATCTTACATCCTCAAAAAAGGGAGAGATGGATATAAAAATCTCCAGAGCAGAATGGAATTCAGCAGTGTTGATGAAAGTAATTATAAGCAAAAAAAAAAAAAAAAAACAAAACCAAACAATCCAGGAAATAGTCTTCTACTGCCATCATTGCAGCATGATTTCTGAAGTAAGATGTTTTCAGCATACGCAGCTCGAACTCAGCAAAGTACACATATGTAGGTCACAAAAATAACACGTTATCTAGAAACGTCTACACGGGCTTATAGTCCAGATTGACTTGACTTAAAGGCTGGATTATAAATCTCCTTTCCCTGCCTTTCTTACCCCAACCTGAGTTGCCCACTGGATACTTGTGATCTGAAGCCTTATTTCATTTATCTACAACACACCTCCTAGCAACCAACGCTACTGCATGAATTTTACCTGTGCGCTTCTGGAACTGTCATGAATTTTTGTTTCACAGACCACATGAATGGAAAGAAAAGGCCATGCTTATTTTAAACAACTGTCCTGCACATCTTTCCTGTACGGCTACTTCACAGGTATAAAGGATAACGTGCCAGGTACCAAAACCTCAGAACGTGTTTTGGTTCATCATCATCATCACGTAGCTATAGCTCCTAATAAATGTCGCCTTTCTTCCCATGACACTAAGTAATAATAATACTTGGCACTTACATACTACTACACATCTTGAAAGCACTCTACAAACATGTCTCTAATTGATCTTCCCAATTTCTCTATGATAAAAAGCTATAAGGAAGATTACTAAGATTATGAATAATAATTATTCTATTTATTTGTTAAATCCTGATGGCCGCCTTAGCCCTGAGCATGAAGAGAAACACATCTCCCTCAAGGACTTCACAATCTAAATTGTGAAGAGTTCATTTAAGAATTGCCAAAGGATGGAAAAAATCAAATCATTCCAACAGCGAACTAAAAATTTTAAACCCAAAACCTTCACCTGGAAATTTGTATTGAAAACATGCACAACAGGACCACTGGCTGCTCTATTTCACATGACATATAAGACTACCACATTCAAGGAACAGAGTAACTGGGTATTTCTTAAAAAAAAAAAAATCAAATCTAAGAGAGAAAAAAAAACCACAGGTAGCTTATCCATAGTTCTAAACAATCAGTCAATAAAATGACCAAAGTTTTCTGAAAGTTTTATTTACATATTTGGTGGCTTTTTGATTTTTTTTTTTTTCCCTACCAATTCCTGATGCAACACAGTATTTTTTTTAGTACTAAAATACGACCTTCTCCTGGATTTGGACAAGAAACAAATACTGCGTGTCTCAGCAATCTTTAATGCTGTGTTGATGCATGCACACTAAATTAGACACCACAGCTTCAGGAAGCTTTTTAAAGCTAGGATAAAATGTTACCAAACTTCCAGGCATCAAGTACTACATCTATGTGTCAGAGTTAAAATTCATACTCTGCATTTTGTTTGCTAAACTTCAAAAAATCAGATTTGTGTTGCTCACATACGCGCCCTGAACTGTCAAGCCTCCTCTCTGTATGATTATTCTAACACGGCAGAAAAAAGAATCAGATATCCTTCCTGGAGAAGTCAACGCTCCAGACTCAGGTGGGGAGCAGGACCAGAGGAGAGATACAATTTACAGGCAGATGAGACACGGCACTGCGTATCGGCTCTGTATTTCTGCACTCCTGTGAAGTCAGCCAGCTCTTCAAGCCACATCCCGGCAGCTGTTCAGCGGCAGATATCAGAACAGATTCTGGAGTTCAGAACCCAACACAAACAAAAAATCCAGCTTTATTACTGTTTGTTATCTTCTCACTTGGGCTCACATTTGAATCTTACGCGATAAACGTACGATAAAGTGCAGACACAGAGTGATTTAAATGGCATGCAGCTGTGTGTCACAGAGCTTTCCAGGGAGGGTTCGCCACCCAGCAAGGCGGGGTATGAATTTAAGCACTCCAGTTTGTACTGCTCTAGTGCCTGTCCCTATCAGTAGGACAAATGAAGGCCAACACACGGCACCTTAGGCACCCGCTGTGAACATCGCCCTGGCAAAGTAAGAAAACAGAGAATAGGAAAGATTATGCGCAATAAGGTGGTAAAACAAGACAAAAGTAAAAACCCAAACCGTATATTTTGAGTCGCCATCCCTGGAGGTATTTGAAAGAAACGCAGATGTGGTGCTTTGGGACATGGTTTAGCAATGGACTTGGTAGTGTTAGGTTAACTGTTGGACTCGATCCTAATGGGCTTTTCCAACCTAAATGACCCTCTGATTCTATATTTCTTCAGGGCAAAAAAAAAAAAAAAGAAAAAAAAAAAA